>BLBF01000002.1:47226585-47299902 GCA_015471245.1 Laticauda colubrina
CCAATCAGGTTTGTAGATTTGGAGTCACCCACTTTACATATAGAACAGAAGTAAACAAAGGTTTAGTTTCATACAAAGTTTGTTCCTTTTTCAAATGCAAGTTACCTAATTTAAGGTCTCTTATTTAATGAAAATCCTTTTTCATAATAGAAGATGACAGCTGTATTAACTTCTGTTGGTTTCCAAGTTACAGCTTGGATTAAGAGTGCATAGTAAATTGGTTGTTCTATAACCTATAAAACTGTTGTTGTTTTTGTTAATATTCACATTTGCTGATTTTTTGGTTAATCTTAACATCAGCTTTATTGAAGGTGTGGGCTTCTGGTTAGGTATATGTAACTCAGGCCAGAATTCAAATATTATTTTATAAATAGAAATCTTACAAAAATTAGGGTGAAATTTCAGCTCAAAAACAGTGGGATAACTCTGGGCAGTAAAACGTGCCTTTTATACTGATTCTCAGCTTCATAAGAAGTCAAAACCCTATCTTATATCATCACTTTATTCTCTTTTATTCATCTTGTGTCATCTTTTTATTCTGTTTTCTGTGCAAAAAAAAAAAAGAAACGTGTGTCTATTTTCTTATCCACTATATTCAAAAGCAGGGTGAGTTTGAACTCAGCAGGAGTACTTTCTCAATAGTCATGTATAGGAATGCACTGCAAAGGAGCAACAAGTTGTTATATCTTCACAGTGAATAAATAGAGCTATAGTTTCATTTTTAATGTATGCTAATGTTATCTTCTTTCCCAGATTTAAAATGGGTCAATGTATCAAATTCAGAAGAGGCTTGTAAAATACTTAAAATAGGAAATAAGAATAGAAGCTTGGCATGCACCAAGATGAACCAGCAATCCAGCCGAAGGTTTGCTTCCTTTAAATTAGTTTTACTCTTCCTTCTTGAGCTAATGACATTGCATGCAAACTAAAATAATTTGTATGATGAAAAAGGAATGAAAAAGGTATGCACACAAGATTGACTACAGCTTACACTAAAGAACTGCAAAAAAAAAAAAAAAATCCTTCCATCCACAGTTGTTGGCAGATTTCAGTTTTCCTCTGTGAAGTATTATGAAGTGGTATTAACATCTCATGTGATTTTGATTATATTCCTCTGTTAATGCAGCCTAGGACTTTTGACTTTTTTGCCAGCTGCAGCACAGTGCAGTGTTGTCTCATATTTAAGTGGTTGTCCACGAGGACAATCCACCAGTTTACTAGTTTACTCAAATACTTTTCCAAACTAATAATTGTTATGCTATTCATATGCCACAATGAAATATTAAAATTCTTGACAAAGATTAGAACACAACATATCTTGTTTTTTTTTCTAGTCACAGTATATTTTCTATTCGACTTCTCAGTTTGAGTGATGAAGATGTGCCATGTACTCTTGGAATCTCTGAGTAAGTGTCACTTCACTAATGATAGAGTACTGTAATGTAGATTAATTGATTGATTGTATTTGTATGATGTCAAATTTCTAAGACTTACAGTAACAAAAAAAAAAACACATATACAATAGAAATAGTTGAGAACATCCCATTAGTTCCAAACTTCTCTTCAGAAGATCTTTGTTTTAACTAAATTCTGCAAAGTAACTGAAGAAGGAATTAGCCTTACTTTCAAACAAAGATTCAAAGTATAGAGCTATAACGGGAGGGGGGATCCTGGCCTATGTCTATTATTAAGTATTGTACCTTATGATTCTTGACTCTTGACAAATGTATCTTTTCTTTAACATACATCCAGAGCATATGCACCAAGACAAATTCTTTGTGTGTCCAATCACATTTGGCCAATAAGGAATTCTATGCTGTGCTATGCTATGCTATGCTATGCTAGCCTCAGCCATACTCACTTCATCGAAGTGTGATGACACCAGTAGTTTTTCTCGGGAAAAATACATTTGACAGTTTGCATCTAGTTGGAGAAGGTACTCCCGCTGGTATCTAAACATAAGTGATACAAAGCTGTATAGCTTAAAATCAGCACCTTTGAGTGTACCTAGAACTTACTTGCAGGCAATGTAAGATTCACAATACAGCTTTTAGATGCTGAAAGTATCTAAAAGAAGTAGCAAGCATCTACCAATGACCAGACTGCTGCATTTTAACTCCAGTGAAGTTTCTGGATCGTCTTCAAAGGCAATTTCATGTGGATTACATTGCAGTAGTCCAGACAAGTAGCAAGGCCATTAATCACTATGTGCATATATTTGTTTGCTATAGAATTGTACTATAATAGCTAAGAGTGAATTCATTTTCATAATTACAGCCTTACAGTTTTGCTATCTTAATGAAAACAGTTGCTTTCATTTATTTCAACAAGTATAAGATCAAAAGAAATCAGATGGATGTGTTGATTTGTACAGGCTTTCTCTGTGTGACCTGGCTGGTTCAGAAAGATGCCATAAAGCTCAAACCTTTGGAGACAGACTGAAAGAAGCTGGCAATATTAATAATTCTCTTCTTATTCTTGGAAAATGCATTGCAGCTCTCAAACAAAAACAAAACACAAAGTAAGTAATATAAATAAACCTTGGTACAACTTCAATTTAAAACTATTTAATGTATTAATAATGTCAAATAATATGAAAGGATAGTTAAAACAATCTATTGTGATAGACATAATACAACTATTTACTGTCAGAGTTGCCCTGCCCAGGACACAGGAAAATAATTCTACAGGATTCATCCACATAACAAAAATTTCTTTATATACAATACCATATAGCAGAAGTCAGCATACAAAATCAGAAACACAGAAGCAATATTCACAGAAGCAAGTCATTACAGAGTAGAGAAATACAGAGGCCTAGATTTACAGAGGCCTAGGTTACAGAGGACAAATCAACTCTTATATACAGTTCAATAAGTCAAAGCCATGCCCAGATTCCAAACTATCTCTTATGGCCCCATACAAACAAAAACTATGTTTCGGTATTCAAACAGCCCCCATTGTCTGACCTGATGCCATGTTTATTCAAATGGTCCCTGTTGGCTGACCTGTTGCTATGTCTATTCCAGTTCATGAACTCAGGGATGGGATGCTAACAGTTCTGCCCGGTTCTATAGAACCGGTAGCTCTGAAGAGCAGCAGACACTGTGTTTGCTGATGTTTGGCCCACCGCCCACCTGGGCTCTTACCTGTACTTTATTTCCTGCTTTTTCAACCTCAGCTGCTTTGCACAGCACAGCTGAGGTTGAAAAAGCAGGAAAAAAGGCTTTTCAAACGCTGCACATCTACGCACAGTGCTTTTTAACTGTCCGGGCGGCACAACTGATTTTTTTTTACATGCATGCGCAGCGAAGCAAAACATAGTCACCAAACCGGTAATAATATTGGTTGAAACCCACCCCTGCATGAACTATATACACTGACATTTACTGCAGCAGATAACAAAAATACAAAATCTGTATCATATTTCAGGGGTGGTTTTTTTAACAGTTTATTGTACACTTACCAAATTGTTTTGTTTGCCAGTATATTTCTCAAAGATCACACTTTTCAATTGTTATACAAAAAAATGTTTATCTCTCCTTTTCTCTCACTCTTACCTTACATCTTTCGATTTTACAAATTATCCTGATTCTGAAGTTAACATTTATACAATTTTTACTCCAAGATTAAGGCCAACTTATATTCCTTTCCGAGAGAGCAAACTGACTCGCCTCTTCCAACCATTTTTCTGTGGTAAAGGCAAAGCCTGCATGATTGTCAACGTTAGTCAATGTGCTTCCACATATGATGAAACACTTCATGTAATGAAGTTTTCTGCTGTAGCAAAACAAGTAAGAAAGATGCTATATCCTTCACAATACTCATATATCTTGTCCTACCACTTTTGCCATATTAATTGATTTGTTTTCTATGGAAGCTTATCTTGTCTGAATTGAATAGCGGACTTAACTCACTTCTTTCTTCTTTAATGCTTAATATTAACCTACACTACACACTACACATTTAATTGCTTTTTGTGTCAGAACAATAGTATTCAATTGTTCAAGCTGCTGTTAGTGATTTTTCCAATAGAAAATATACATAAGAGGTGTGACTTTATAGATTCTCAAATGTTGGGGTCCAGTTTCTTCCAGCCTCAGACTGCATGTCCAATTTCCAAATTGGATGGAACAGATATTCCCTCATTCTATGTTGTTTGCTTCAGAATAAAAAATTATGCATTTGTGATGAAAGTTTAACTTTGAGTGACAGGGTACATAGATTTACTGTGAATGAGTATTTACTGCTGAGAACTGCCTTTGTTTCCAAAAATTCATCAAACTGACTATTAGGTTTACCACTGCATCTTGAGTTACTACTAAAGCTAGTAAAAAAAAAAAAAACTAATAAGAGCTAGTAAAAATAGTTAGAGGTATCTATTTTTATACTAGCACAATCTCCAGCCTTCCATCATTAAATTATCTCTTGATGGTAACTGAAAGCTTTTTCCCTTAAGTTAATAGAATTTCTCTGATAGTTCTCCAAAGAAAGTAGACAAAAAACAAAATAAAACTAATGATCTTACCATTTTAATCAATCTTTTGTGTGTGTGTGTTTTAGGTTATTCCAACATTTCAACACAAACTCTTCAATTATTTTCCTCCAAAGGACAGCAGAAGAGAAGATAAACCTACAGTGCATTTTGATGATGCGTCAATTGAGCAATTTCCCACTTATGCCGACATTCCCTCTTCCTCTGAAGATGAGGAAATAGATATTACTATTCTGAGCCATGAGGTAGTCAAAATCCAATTCCTTACCATACAGTATGTTCAGTGAAAAAAAGATCATTGTGCTTTGTTTGACAAAAATTTGTTGTGTTAATTAGAGCTGGTTGGAAAACATAGTTGTAAACCATAAGGTACAATATGTAAATCTAAAATGGTTTAATTCATGTACCAAACATCTTATGGCATGGTGAAATGAAGGAACCCATAACTTTTCCAACTCGAAGCTGTTAAATGTGGTTTGTGCATTTGCAAAAGAACTGGAAACATTGATAAGTAAACTCAGACTACATGTTGATTGTGTCATAGACCTAGTAGTAAATTTAGTAAATGTGGAAGTAGAAATGAAGTCAGAAAAAAGAAGAGAAAGTTGATCATCTTGCAATAAAAGCCCCTGATTTAGGCCTCATTCTCTTGAAGTGCCTGATTTTTTTAAGAAGATAGAATAGCTTTCTATTATCTAGGAACTTCCCTAAAGAACTACAAATATAATTAAAGAAGACTGCATCTTTTACACAAGCTTGTAATTCAGACTGGAGTGGGTGCATATGATAGATTTAGACCTCCTTTCCCATGTATTTCCTTTCTGAAATTCAATATCCAGAATAAAAACTTAAAAAATATTCAATTGCTCATCACCACTAGTGAATTTCAAAATTCACGTATTTAAGCAATATGTTCCTTGCCTGCAGTTTCATTCTGAAACATCTGCAAACTTGCAGTAAAACACAAGGAGTCACTGGTACACTGTATATTTTTATTCCTGCGGTCCTATGCAATATCCATTCTTAGTTGAGAAATCACGATCTGACTTCTGCACGAACAGTTGTAACATTAGTAACCAGTTTAAATACCAGTACAATGGTCATAATTTTTCCATTTATTTCAACAAAATATAACATACTTAATTAGGCCAAGCTTTTAGTAGAATAAATTTTAAAATCAATTCAGTTCATATGTGAAATACATTGGGCCATTTTTAGTAGCACTGCTCAACCTGAGATAAAGCATCTAAGAATCAGCCTTCTGGCTAGTGAATTTCCAATATTAGGTTTGACTTCTTTGTGCATGATGTACCATATCACTTCCATTTTTTTCATGTTTCTATATGTGATTCATGTTGGTATTATAGGATCTCTTGAAAACCACAGAGATGCTAAAGAGTAAACTGATTGCCGAGAAACAAGGCAAATTACTTCTTGAAGTCCAAATACGCAAGGAGATGGCCAAAGCAATGTTTCAGCAACTTATGGAAACAGAAGAAGCTTGGAGGTATGCCATAGGAAGTTATATTGGTAGGACTGACAAAAGTCATCTTCCTGTCCCATTTCAAGGGCAGCCAAATGAATCAGCAGTTGCATAAAAACACATCAAGTTATGAATATGAACTGCAGCAAAGTTAGACACTTCATCTACCTTATATTTGTGTAGCAGCTATCTAAGTTACTTCAAAAGAATTAGCTTAAAACTTATTTGCATTTTGTTTTATTAAAATTAAAACTTTATGGCAATTGTTGTGGCTGCTCCACATCATTTCCAAGTCTTTTGAATACTTCTATGCTTCTATAACACACAGAAAATGTTAGTAATCTTGTGGAGTATTTTATGCGATTAGAACTTCTAATTTTAATATGTTATTTCATTTCCTTATTCTATCCAACTAACTATCAATAAGGTCATTCCATCTTTAGAAAGCTAAAATACATGGTTTATTCATGTATGTTTACTTGGAAGAGACAATTAGATCAAAGCTGTTCTGTATGGTAGGTTCCAAGTACTTCATTCTGATTGGCTGAAAAGGCCACTTACAGATTAGTTCACTAGGAACCAATCCGGGAAGCCACCAAATGGTGAGAAGAATTAAATAACTGTAATTGGCCACAAGCCGGCAGGCTAGCTGCTATATAAAGGGCTGCTGCGGCTTGGGCTATGTTCTGTTTCTTTACCTAGCGGTTTGAAATAAAGAATTGTTGTTTGGAACCCGGTCTCACGCGCTTCTTTCCAGATGGAACACTGGCGACGAAGGTGGGATCGTCGTAGAAGCAGAGACCGAAGCCCACAGCGATCTGAACCGAGCAAAAAGAGATGGCTGGTAACAACACACCGCCCGCACCCTTCAATCCAGATGTAGAGGATTGGGAATCATATATCTATCACTTTCTTATGTTCTTAGAAAGCAACGAGATGGAAGAAATCTCAGATCAAAGGAAGAGGGCTGTCTTCCTTACACACTGCGGACCGGCCGTATTCAAAATGGCGAAGGTGCTGGCGAAACCCAGAGATGTCAAGCAGATGACCTGGTCCCACATGAACTGAATGCTCCAAACACACTACACACCGGTGGTCTCCAATCTAATCAAAAGGCAAGAATTTTACAAAAGGGACTAGAAGGAGGATGAAACCATAGCAGACTTTGTGGCAGCCTTGAGACACATTGGAGAAGCATGTGAGTTTCAAAACATGAATGAGGCTATGAGAGACCGCGTAGTCCTTGGCCTGAAAGACTCTACCCTTCAGAGCAAACTACTCAACAGGCCGAACATAACCGTGTCCGAGGCCATTGCTGAGGCAACCGTCACCGAAGCAGCAAAAAAGTCAGCAGCCACCATGCGGCAAATGGTGGCAAATGGTTCCAGACCTGCCGACCCAAACCAGGGAGAAGAAGGCAGAGGGAGGAAAGAAACAGCCCACAGTGGCAACCTACCACAAGGACGTTGAAACCCAGAGTGACACCGAAGACAACGACGAAGATGTCCATAGACTCTATTCAGATAGAAATGGCGTGAAAAGAGGAAGAATCGGCAGGAATTTCAATGTGCAGGCTGCGGAGGCAATCATCCGCAGTCTGAATGCAGGTTCCTCAATGCAATATGCCGGGCTTGTAATAAAAGGGGTGCATCTTATGGGGTGACAGGGTGGTAATCCCAAGCAGCCTACAAGAAACTGTCCTAGGCATGTTGCATGAGGGTCACCTGGGCATAGTTAAGATGAAAGCCCTGGCCAGGAGTTATGTCTGGTGGCCAGGGCTGGACAAAGACATTGATCGCTGGGTTGCAACATGCCACACCTGTCAGAAAGCGAGGCCTACCCCCCCCACAGGCACCAATACAGGACTGGGAAACTCCCCAGGGTCCATGGTCTAGGGTGCAAATTGACTTCGCTGGGCCAACAAAGGAGAACACCTTTTTGATCGTGGTTGAGCCATATTCGAACTGGTTGGAAGTCATCCTCATGGCTTCCACAACCACCGAGGCTGTCATGAAACAACCCGACAAACTGTTTGTGATGCATGGGCTACCAGATGTACTGGTTTTGGACAACAGGCCTCAGTTTACCGCCTTGCAGTTCGAACAATACCTGGCTGCCCAGAGTATCCATCACGCCTTAACTGCACCGTCCCATCCGGCTGCAAATGGCAGGGCCGAACGCATGGTTAGGTATACCAAGGAGGGCCTAGAGAGAATGGACAAGGGGGATGTGCAGGACAAACCCAACCGACTTCTAACCTTGCAACATATTACCCCGAGTAGCACTACAAATAAAAGCCCGGATGAACTGTTAATGGGTAGGAAACTACGGTCCTACCTGGACAGGTTACACCCCACCGACACATGGGACAAGCCCCCGACTCCTCCAGCAAATACCGTACATTCGAAATCGGCAACCTAGTCTATGCCAAGAACCTTTCCAGGGACCCTCTATGTCTGCCAGCCACCATCGCACAAGTCACAGGCCCCCGATCCTACCGACTAACACTAGACGATGGGAGGAAATGGAAGTGGCACATCGACCAGCTTCGTTCCTGCAACCTCAAAAGAAAAACTGCCGCAGAACCAAAAATAATAAATTCCGATGAAAAAACAACCAAGGGGGGGGGGGAAGTACAAATAAATAAAAAAGGGAGAGATGAACCTCCCATAACAAGACAACAAACTCTGCAAAACGACAATCTTACCAAACAAAAAGAGCACTCACTGTTAGATGAACCCCAAGAAAGAAGTCCGGGAGCAGGAGAGCGAAGTGAGGCCTTCCTGGAAGGTGGCAGCTAGGCCAGCTCAACCAACCCGGCCAAACCAGGAGGGACCGGCGGAGCCATCTCAACCGGCCCGAGAGATTCAGGCAGGAGCGGCGTGGCTGACTCACCCTTCCAAGAGGTTCCATGGAGAAGGCCGAGAGAAGCAGTGATCCCAATCGAACCACTAGGAAGACCAAAACAAGACTGAGCCACACAGGTCAACTAGAACTAGGAAAAACCCCACCTACCTGCGTGACTAGTTACCCAGGTTGTACTGAACTAAAGGGGGAGGGGTGTTTTGTATGGAACTTGGTAGGTTCCAAGTACTTCATTCTGATTGGCTGAAAAGGCCACTTACGGATTAGTTCGCTAGGAACCAATCTAAGAAGCCGCCAAACTGGAAGAATTAAATAACTGTCATTGGCCACAAGCCGGCAGGCTAGCTGCTATATAAAGGGCTGCCGCAGCTTGGGCTATGTTCCGTTTCTTTACCTAGCGGTTTGAAATAAAGAGTTGTTGTTTGGAACCCGGTCTCACGCGCTTCTTTCCGGGCAGAACAAAAGCTTTGTACACCATTTATGTTTTATGAAGTATTATATCAGAAGGAATTCTGCTGTTTACAAAAACACTCATAATCAGTGGAAATACCATTAAACAAAGACAAAAGTGGATTCTCAAATGCAAATCATTCTGTGTATGAGAGAATTTCTGAAAGTGGGAATTGTAACAGAAAGGATATTTGTTTACATGAAATACAATACAAGTAATGCTAATCACCTAGCTAGATATTATACTAGGAGAGTCTAAGAGCACATGCCTGGGAAGAAAACAAGATAGAGATAAGTAATCCCAAACTAACAATAATTTGGACACAGTGCAGAAAATTCTTTACTCTATAGCTCAGTGTTTGTCAACCTTGGCAACTTTAAGATGTGTGGATGTCAATTCCACATAAGCATGCATAAGCGCACAATCGTGCTTACCAAACCTGTTCTATTGTCCCCAATTATTCATATCCATTTCCTGTATTTATACTGATGTTTATTATCTTGTAAGTTATTGACAAATAAAATAAATAAATAAATAAATAAAAATTAAACTCCCAGAATTCCCTAACTAGCATGGCTGGCTGTAAAATTCTGGGAGTTGAAGTTCATGCACATTAAAATTGCCAAAGTTGACACAGGTCTCGTTATACCGTATTGTCCTATGATCAATAAGTCACAAGGTGCTGCAGAATCAGTGCTCTTGGTGTTTACATCTTCAGTGGAGGGAGAGAGAAATTCACTAACAGCCCTTGTTAATGGATTTGATAATGAGTCAAACTAGCCTTACAGTATCTTTTCTGCTTTCTGGTTATTCCAGGTTATTTAAGATTTTTCTTGATAGAATTATCAGAGGTATAGTAAGTGTCAAGAAATAACTAGCTAAATAAAAACATCAATAGGCATAATGTTCTCATAGCTGATGGTGAAAGCCAGGCAACTTTTGCTTAGTTAAATAAGTTAGACCTTGTTAGGACCTGGATGAAGGAACCAACTGGAAAATCCAAGCTTTCAGGGTAGAATGGAGAATCAGAAATAACAAATAACAAACCAACACTCAGAATAAGGAGATGGAATGGCAAATCATTTTAAATGTATTTTTTCTTTTTATGTACGCTGAGAGCATATGCACCAAGACAAATTCCTTGTGTGTCTAATCACACTTGGCCAATAAAGAATTCAATTCATTCATTCTGTATTGCACCCAGAATAATGCATGAATTTGCTTATGTAATTCCTCAGGAACTGAGTTTAACTTGAAGGCAATTTTTCTTTTTACTTTGTGAAGTATTTCAAGCAAAGTTAAAATGACCTGACAAGGCAAGTGGATTGATGAAGATGATTCTTTCTATTTACTAGTGGGGGGATAAGATATGGGTCTTATTAGACCCCATTATGGGTCCTTGGGACTCACTGAACTGGCACTGATGATATTACCTTGTTTAGGTAATGAAATGTCTGTAAGAAAACAAAGCTCAGAGAGCACCAAGGACCCTTCATTTCAACCCTGAGCTACAAATAGTCTCTTTTATAAATGCATTATGTGAGAAGTGGGGTATAGTTGAATATGAACATGCACTTCTTGTATGAAGCTTACGTTGGTATCCTGATCCAGATATGGAAAGGTCTGAGCAAGCTCATATGTAAAAGAAAATAGCAAACAGATGATACCTGAAACTAGTTAGCATTATATTGATTATTGTCAATGGTTACCAGTTGAAATCAAAGTAACAGAGCAAGGAATTGAATTTAGCAATAATTGAATGCTAAAAAGTTATCTGTGTTCTGTTTGTTACACATTGCTGATCCAGTAAACGCTTAGAAGACTTGAAAGAAAGTTATGAAGAAAAACTGGAGAATAAATTTGTAATGTATAAAGATGCCATAAAGAAGCATGCATATACATGTGCAATGGATCAAGTTGAAGAACGCTATGTTCCAATAGACGAATTCATAGCTGAACAAGAAAAGGTTCAGGTATGCCTGGATTTAACCTATTGTAGATTTTGATATTTTTGTGTAGTTATCTTCAGGATTTCTATCCCAAAGTATAGTTTGGTAAATGTAAATAATGAAAATACTGTATATCTCAGAGTACAGTGAGATATACTGAGAGCTTGTTTGTTGATTGGTCACATTTGTCATGTTTACAAGGCTGCATATCTTCATAAAATCTCTGCTTACATGAGCAGTATAAAAAACTTTTAGAAATAAAATTATTTATTCATTCAATACCAGTAAGCCAAAACAGAATGAAGCATGAAGCAAAAAATGGCTTTTTGTGCTTTTTAGAAAGTTTCATTTCATTAAGGAAATAGGTTTTGAATTATCATTTAAATAACATTTTTTTGGAGGAGGGATGAAGAAGAATCATGTTAAAGCAACATTCAAAATGATTTTTCTGCACTTCTAAAACTGTTGTGATTTGTATGAAGCCCTAAACTCTTATAGAATATTGTTACTCAGGAAAGAGAAATGAAAATACTAGAGCTGAAACTAAAACTTGGAGAACAAAATAGTTTGCCTTTGGAAATTCCCAGTTCAAACTCTACAGAATGGAATCTAGGTAAGAAATCTGTGTCCTAAGCTTGCCTATAATTTACAATGCAGGTCAGTATTCTTACCCTTGTTTGGTGTTCACAGATGCTCAGTGCAAGATGATGGAAGAAACTTCAGGTGCTTTACAGAGAGATGAGGTAACTTTGTTTATTTTAAAAATACTACTAATAGCAATTTGTAATCTAAAATGCACTTTATCATAATCATTCTCTGTATAAACTAAAGTATATATAGCAGTAGAAAAATTGTAAATATATTGAAAAGAAAAAATAGAAAAATAACTAAATTGATGCATAGTTCCAGAAAAAACATTTAAAACACGATTTCAGTGCAGATAAATTTAGTGTTACATTTGCATATCTTGAAAGTTAGGACAAATCTTGAGCATTAATTTGAGTATTTCATGAATATATGAAATGATTGCAAGGGTGTGTAAAATTAACTATGGATCTTGTCCCAGTGCATGACAGCAACCTTTCCAAAGTTGTTTGGTTTGAGGATGAAGTGAACTGACACACTGCACTTAGACTTTACATATTTGCTATATTATAATTCAGTTATTCATTGAAGGTGCAGCTTCAATCACAAAATCTGTAGTTGTTGGCTCTAGAGAAATTCTGACACATGGGACAGTCATCAAGAGACCAGCTACACAACTTTTTTGCAGTCATTGCCTTACCTGCGTAATCAATTATCAATAATTTATTGATTATTGATTGATTATCAATATATTTATTGATTATTATTATTTATTGATTAACAAAAGAAAAGCAAAGAAATAGGACAGAAGCTGAAATAGGCATTTCAACAATAATTTATAGAGAAGTTTATTAAAGCCCTGTTTCATATACAATGTTCAAGTGTTGGAAGAAAATGAAGAAGATCAAGGACTCTTTTGAAGCAAGTTGTAACTAAGTTAAATTTGCTTTTCCAACTGGCTTTTCCCCCAATGGATTGGATATGACTCACAACATTTGCCAGCATATTAGACTATTTTATTCCTAACTTATCCAGATTTTATATTTTATCCAGATTTTGATAGTTTCATGTAGTATGATGAAAGACCATAAGTTGGCAGTTGATTATAGCATTATTCTCATTACTTTCGAACACTTTGTTTTTCAGTTAATAAAATCACTGAAATTGAAAATTCAGAAGTTAAATGAAATGTTGCAAGATGCCAAAGAAGAATATAGAAAAATAGTTGAGACCACCACATTAAAGCAGATGGTGAGGATTAAAGTTGGTCACATATATATTTAATATGTATTTAGAGATATGTGTTCTGCTACAAGACTCAAAATAATATGCTGAGATATGCTTTTCAAACGCTTTTTCTGTGCTCTTGGCCTTATTTAAAAACATTTTAGCTTCTTCACTGTGATTTTGCTTTTTCAGTTAAAAGGTAATTGTGAATACAGATAATTCTCACTTAACAATGCTAATTGAGACTGAAAACTTCATTTTTAAGTGATGGGATTGAAAGTCCAAAAATGCATGACTTAGAGCCAGCAGTTTCAGCGGTCTTGGCTGCCATTGTTAAGCAAGGACTGTGTGTATTGTCAAGTAAAAACCTTACCCTCATGGGAGTGCAACTTCCAACTTTCTGCCAGTTTCCCCTTTCATTTTTCTTGTGGGAAGCTGTTAGAAAAGTCATAAATCACATAACCATGATTTATACTCTGATGTTCATAAGTCCAAAATCTTGTCATAACTGCCGTTCATACAGAATAGTTTCAAGTTTGAACAGACATTGAATGAGTGATTGTTAAAGAGCATTTATACTTTTACTTATTTATTAAATGAATACGCATCCCGTCTCACTATCTAAGCTCCAATAGAAGACACTAAATGGAATTGCACTCTGTTTACTCTGATATGAATAAATCCTGGTGGTTATTAATACTTTTTGGAAATGGCTGTGGTGCCTTTTCAGAACCTTGAACAACCATGTGAAATTGAATATCCAAATTCTATTTATTTTGCTTACCATGACTACTTTACAATTAAGCACTAGACCAGGGACGTCCAAACTTGGTGACATTAAGACTTGTCGACTTCAACTCCCAGAATTCCCCAGCCAGCATTAAAGTTGCCAAGTTTGTGGACCTCTGTGCTAGACTGAGAGAAGACAGCAATGTTGGAGTGCCTCTTTTCCATATTTTTAGGGAAAAAAATTATTTAGTTAGGATGTTTAATTTCAGAAGAAGCAAGGGCAGTAGGATTAAAAAGACAATGTTTTAATTCTATTTAAACAAATCTTGCTTTCATAGGAACAAGAAACCATTGGCCTTCAAAATAGGACTAAATGTGACCATAAACCTGATGCCTCATTATCTCACCTGCAAGAAGAATTAAAAGAAAGCAAAGGTCTATTAAGTGCAGAAAGTATTAAGCAACATAAATCCAAAAAGGGCTTCTTTGCAAGTCTGAAATATTAGTAACAGATGTTCCTAAGACATTGAAAAGTAAAAACTGCAAAAACCTGAGAAGTCACTTTCTGCATCACCAAAATTGATGTCAGTAGCACATAAAACAATATTGATCAGGGCATACTAAATCAAAATTTATAAAATTGGAAACCATAGAGATTAGAACTTAATCTGAAAGGAATAAATTGTCCTTGTATTTTGTTCATGATAATATGGGCATAAAAGAATTCACTTGAAACAAATTGCATTTTTTAATCTTGGTGCCAAATTTGCCATTTTCCTGATGGTGGGATTACAACCCACAGAATTTGCTGTTGTGTCAGGAAGAGTTATTCTACCAACATATCTTGTGGATGAGGGAAGCATGCTAAATAATATTTATATTAAAATCTTCTTAAATTCCTATATTCCCTTTTTCCTCTTTTGTAAACTTATTTTTTTAATTGTTGTAACAGTGCATATAATATTTAGATCTTAACATTCACATAGTTTAGGTTTATAACCATTGTGAAAATGTGCAAAGATTACTTCTGTTCTTTTACTTCCCAGGAATTCAGCCAGTACAACAATTTTAATAACAGACATATTGTTTATATTTTTATATTATTATGACTAATTGTTTGACACCAATAAATTATTATATTTCTTTTGTACATGTTCAAATCTGTAATTTTTCCCTTTCCATATAAGCACAATAAAACACAGAGAATTCTAAAGACATCAAATTTGCATAACTTTATACATTTAATTAGTAAAAGAAGGCTGATATTTTGTAGAAGCTGTCAGAAGTATATGGGGTATATATGAGTGAGGTGCTTTCATTCTCTGCAGTTATTATTTGTTCAAAAATTCATATTGGTTTCCAAAAAAAATCTAGATTTATTGGTCCATGGTAGAATTTATTTTAAAAATTCCAAGGAAACAAAAAATATCATAAGAGCTAGAAAAGACATTTTATGGAAATATTTATTTTATGATAATTTAATAAATTGATGTAACTGAGCATATCTTGTAATGATTATAAGAGAAGATACATTACAGGAAAAATTGAAATTTGTGATATTCCAGATATTGTCTAAGGGCAGTTTCCTGTATCCTTTATCACTGACCAGCTAACTAGGTCTATTTATTGTATTCAAACTCCAGCATAACGGATCATATTCTGGAACAGAGATGTAAATCCAGGAGAATTAATTTGTTAAAGAAGCTGTTCATTATTGTAATAAGGAATATGAAATTGACCTTATATTGGTTCAGATTTTCAATAATGCTTATTTATTAAAATCACAAAAACATTGAAATTGTATTTACAAGTTGACAGTCTGATTACCAGTCTACCAAATAAATTTCTTCATTAAAAGTATATAACAGTATTGACCAGCACTACTGAGCATAGGTATAATCATTATGTTGTGATAATAATGGAGTGGTGAAAAGCTTTTCAGAAGATTCACCCAAAACACTGTCCTCCCAATATATTATATAGGACATGTGTGCGTGGGATGTTGGTGGTGTAGAATTACTAAAATTCTGATGCACAGTATTGTGTCTTTGGAAGACCTATTGTTTTCTATTAATTGTGTTCTGGGACTCTTACTTAAAATGTGTTCAATTATTTTTCACCATATAATTTGTGTGTGCCAAAACATACTACTTTTAATTGCAAGATGCAATTGTATTTCTAAAGCTAAACATTTTAATTGGCTTTTTCCCTAAACACAGTTAATAAAATGACATAATCAGAGGGAGAAAAAACTAGGAATGAAAAATAGCTGTTGAATTCCAGAAAAACACAAAATATTATTCTAAAGTGATATTTTCTTTTCAATTCCAGCATATTTCATACTACCCATTTTTGAAGGATATCTTTTAAGGGAAATTTTCAGCCGTGATTAGAGAATAGATTTTTACAAAAACATTTTTTTTTTGCAAAGAAATGGTAGAATGATAAAGGGGTTCCCTCCAAACTTTTGCAGCTTTTCAGTAAACAAAATGCAGCAGCTCATATAACTTCTAGCTCAGCCGTAAAACTAATATTTTTTTTTCCAGAAACATGTTGCACAGGGTTATTTGGAATAAGTATTGATTTCCTTCATGGAGTTTTGATTTTGCACCAGGATTTTATACAGAGGATGATGATCTGTTAGATCATAATTCATTTCAACTAGTTGTTTACTTAATATAAATACAAAGAAAGCATCAGTGAAGAAGAAAAACTTCTAAGCCTTCAGCAAGATGTTGATAATCTGTCTTGCCCACTTGAGTTCTAGCTTTCAATTTTGAGTACCACAAACAATTAGGGTATCCCAACACATGTATGTGTGTAAGTATACAAGAATTGGCTCAATCACATTGTCTTATTAAAAGGTCCCTGCCATTTGGAAATGAAAAGCAACAATTCTTTTTTTCTATGGTTGCTGCTGATACTGTCCTTCAGTAGCTGTGTAGAAATCATCAAGGACACTTTGTAAATATTCAAATGTTGGTCTCTCTTCTGCTTTATTTTTCCAGCATGTTTTCATAATATCATAAAGCTCAGAGGGGCAAGATTCCATGCATGGCATGCGATAACCACGCTGAAGGGCTGCCATTACATCGGAATTACTCATACCTGAAATAATTTTTTTAAAAAGTAAAAGTTATTTTTAATATGGTTGGTACGAGAAGAGCAGATTTAGAAAAGGAAAATATACATTTCTAAGGTAAATCATGTGCTTATATCCATTTTATTTACAAAATGGGCAGGATTTGCTTACTGGAGAAATGCAATATTTAGGTAGATTTCTTTAACCTAAATAATTTGTGAAAATGAATAAAAACTTCAAAACACAAAAAAGGGCATGTTGTTTTCCAAAAGCCTAATCTAAATTTCTTATTTCTAAGCTTTGAAGAAAAATCTTGTATTGTGTTCTCAGTTAATAAATGTTTCTTGTAACCTGGGAATGAGTAGGACCAAACCCCAATTGTTTTGGCCTCTGAGTATTGCAATTGGTTTTCCTCATCCAGTGCAGCAATGGCAGTAATGGGCCAAAGCAAACATTTTCACCTTTGACCACAACAATAGGAGCAATTTATTCCATTATCCAAGAATATTCAGATTTACACTTCCATTGTCTAGCAAAAGATGCAACTAGAGAACTAACCTAAATTGCTGAACTTCAGTTACGTAACTTTCCTTGTGGGTTGTACTGGAGTTTTATTATGGCTTGAATAATAAAACATTGTTCCACCTGATGTAGCTGCAGCCATACTTTTCTACCATCTTTTTCTTTTACCTTTTCACCAAATAACTATGTTCAACACATACCTTTTATTGACTGTGATACTTCTCCATATAGTAAAAACAAACCAAAGCAAAACTGTACATAGGAAGAAGCACAAACCTGGATAAGGAATTTTTCCATAAGTAATTATTTCATACAGAAGAACTCCAAAGGACCACACGTCTGATTTAATAGTAAAAGAACCATAGTTAATAGCTTCTGGTGCTGTCCATTTGATAGGGAACTTTGCACCTAGAGAAGTACAAATAATTCCATCTTAAATCTAGACATTAAAAAGTGAAGGTAGTTGAGAAATTGGAAAGAATTGTGAAGTGACTGGGTAATGATTTCTAGGAAAGCATGAAAACCTATTTTCTTCCTCATCCCCTGCCTTACCATAATTATCCTTCATGAACAGAGAACAAAAAAGCATGCAGATGTTGGCATCTGGAATTCTTCCTACCCCTTTTCCAGCAGTGCTCTCCATGTTGTGAATGTAATGAAGTAATGCGTTTCCTCCACTTGTGTGATTATGACACAGGAAGTTCAGGTTGGGTATATAATCTTTGCTCTGAATTGTGCAACTAAGAGGGAGGGGACCTTAGAATGGAGGAATTGTCAAAATTCCAGGTTGCTGCCCAAATCTCTCTTTCAGAGAAATGCATATGTTTCCCTCCAGCCCCTACCCACTGGATTATTTGTCCTATGGAAAAATGACACATTAAATATATTAAAAGTATAATTTATTATACTTTATTGTTTAGAAACATCTAAGTGACCACTGATAAAAATCTGCCCCATCATTAAATATATTAAAATTTCAAAAACAGTACAAACCTTCCCTGGCTGTGTATTCATTATCTTCAATAACTCTTGCAAGGCCAAAATCAGCAATTTTACACATAAGTGCATCTGAAACTAAAACATTTGCTGCTCTAAGATCCCGATGTATGTAATTTTTTCTTTCAATATATGCCATCCCCTCTGCAATCTGCAAGAAGAGATAAAAAGGTTTTAATTTTTCTACTGTGTTGCTTATATGTTCAAAAATATCTAAAAATAACTCATTAACAATAATTTGTTTCTATTTTAGTATATCAGTTTTATATACAAGCCTAATATCTCCTTTTATTTGTATCTGAAGAATACTTGTAAAAATTTATAATCTTTTGTTAAAAAGTGGTGATTATTTAAGCAATATTTTGTAAAATTAGTCTAAAAGTTATATTTGGATCTGTTTCCAACCCGTAGGCCAGCAGCTTAAATACAAGTATGACATTTTCCATTGCTTTGCAAACAATAAAAATAGAGACAAAGCCACTAGTTGTGTTCTATTTAAATAACTGGTATTTAAGTTATATTTTTTAAAATACACATTTTTTTATTTTAATGGCAATTGCTTTTCTAAAATTTATTAGGGCTACAAATCTTTGAAAGGCACTTAATTTTATTTATTGAACAGATGTACTGTAGAATCAGGATCAATTTGTTATGTATTGTTTTATAAAAGCATATCATAAGTCAAGAATAAAGCAAAAATAATGTCAATACATTTGGTTACTAATGCCACAGTGAGAATTGGTAAAGGATTCATTAGGGATTCAACAGACCTTGGACAAATTCCGTCATTCTGAAAGATGGCACCAGGCACCATCTGAAATTCTGGTGAAAACCTTCCAGAAGGTTGAGATAGGATACCCAAGAAATATATACAGGTAGTCCTTGACATTTCTTGCCACAGTGGTTAAGTAAACCACTACAGTTTTTAAGTAAATCTGGCTTCCCCATTGACTTTGCTTGCCAGAAGTTTGCAAAATAGGATCACATGTCCTTGGGACTTGACAACATCATAAATATGAACCAATTGGCAGGCATTTGAATTTTGATCATGTGACTATGAGGATGCTGCAAAAGTTACTGTGAAAAACAGTCGTAAGTCACTTTTTACTGTACTCTTGTAACTTTGAATGGTCACTAAATGAACTATTGTAAGTCAAGGACTACCTGTACTCCCTTTATGCCTCCAGTCTTTCCAGCCTATATATGTAGGGAACTCCAAGACTGTTTTAAGTGCATGTGTACCACATAGGTCCAAACTATCTGAATCTGGCATATACTTATTAGTCAAGCCTATAGAGTCTGAAAGGTTGAAACAAAAACTTGAACTTGAATAAATAAGTCACTGTATTCACTTCATGGAAGTTGCAGTTAAGTTGAGGCTGAATTTCACCAGCTCAAAAACTGTAATACTGTAAATAGGTGCCTGCACATTCTTTAAAAACACGTAAGTATACGCAAAAAGAGAAACTGTTCTCTTCTTGTTCCTCTTCTTGAGATCAGATAATGGAAAAATATTTGTGGTGCTTCTCTTTTTACTGTCACAATTGCTGAATTCTTTTTTTAAATATGAGAAATAGTATTTAGATTAAATACGTGTTTAAAATAAATAAAATAAATGAATTAAACTTAAATTATAATTTATAATCTTTTTGAAAGCAAAGCTGAGTGTCCAGATAAAATAATTCATTGCACTGGGAAAATTAAAAAAAGAACCCCAATTTTAAATAGAAGTATAAAAAATTGTTGATGTTAAACTGGTCTGGACTAAATTTTACAACAGAAAATTAAGTTCATGTTCAAAGCCTACTTGTTAGAAGGCATCCTGTTATCTAGTGTTTTGATCTGGGGTATATGCTGGTTAAACACAATCATAATTAGATAGGTTTAATAGATAGGTTTAATTGAAGCCTATCTGAAGTTATGAATATTTAGATCTATTTTATATATATATTGTTCCACTGTGCTAGGTTTTGAAGTGAAGATCTAATAGGATGGTAATGTATTCTGGCTAGTTGCTATTTTATTTAATGAGAAAGAAAGTGAGGAAGATGGTAAAGTGAAAAACTATTTACTAAATGCTAAATAACTATTACTATATTTCTCTTCCGCTGTTCTAATTTATTTGCAATGGCTTTGGCTTTACTGCATCTGCTTCCTAGTAGTAACCGGGCCCATCCTCATAAATGAACCTAGCTTTAAACTCATGCAAATCCTGAAGATTTCTAAACTAGTTGGAAGGAGCTCAGTTTCTGTTCCTTTTTCTAAATTGGCTTGAACTTAAATGGACAATGCATTTACATGGCTAAAGAAATTTAGTTCCTAATGATTTTTCATGATCCAATGATTAGTCATTATAGGTCTAGAATTCTCTTTTCTCAAGTTTATAAACGAGAACAACAATGAGTCTTCTTGGGAACTCAGAATCACACCTAGTTGACATTTCTTGTATTCTCTTTTGCAGTACTCAACAGTCATCATAAGCACTTAAGGACTTCAATAACTTCTGTAGCAGGAAAAAAAAACCTTTTTCCTGCTATGTTATTCCTTGAAGTTAGAATATGAACTTATTCCATGACATCAGAAAAGCCCAGACAACAATTCGACATGGCTGAAAGCTCTATAAACATAATTAATTAGTGCTTCATAATTAAACTGAAGTTTATATGATCATACTAGCTTTGTTGATATACCATAGTTATGGTTTTCAAGGGATACTTTTACATGCTTGTAATCAGGTTTATAGTTTGGTAACAGTTTATACATTTCAATCTAGTTACATAGATCTATTATTTTCCTATAGCAACAAGAAGACTGCTTTAATTTATAACTAGTTTTGTTTACCTGAGCTGAGAAATCAATGAGCTTTGGTAGTAGTAATTTTGTCCCCTCTGCACTCTTCAGAAAATCCAGTAAGCTTCCTGTGTGGAGTAAGCAAGTATATTGGCAAAAATACAAATAAAACAAGTATTCTGATCATCTGGTTTTCCAGATTATGCTAAAGTATGCAATTTTAGATTATACTTTACTGACTAACCCACAAGTGACTAAATATGGACCATTATGGATGAGTGCAAATTGTGAACTTTAATTAACTTTAGGATAGTTTTGTCTAGAAAAGAGTCAACTTCCAGGATGAAAAGCCAACAATTCTGCCAAGATTCAGAATTTAATGTAGATTGACTCTCTATTTCAAATCTAATGACTATAAATAAATAATATTTTTGACATAACATTCAATAATGCATACCTTTTGCCATAAATTCTGTTATAATGTAAATAGGTTCTTCTTTGGTGACTACAGCATATAGTCTGACTAGCTTGTCATGCTGAAGTGTTTTCATTAGATTAGCTTCTTCCATGAATGCTTGGACGGACATAGTACCAGGTTTCAAAGTTTTAACTGCCACTTTGGTATTATTATTATAATAACCTAGAATGAAATTGATAAAATGAATCCAAAAATAATTACAATTATTTATATTCAATTAATACATATCTACTTAAATATCTAGATGTGACACTTTTACTATGCTGTATATATGCAAAAGTCCAACCTTATCCAGCCTGGTGTACCCCACATGTTAATTGAGCTGGAAGAAGAAATTTGAATCTTGCATTTACTAAATGCAAAGTTTATTATTCACTGAAGCAACTTTTTTTCAGGCTTCAATGCGATACAGAAAAAAAGATGCTGCTGTTTTTTGTATCTATACTTCCAAATCATCACTGTAGAAAATTGGCGGATGAATGGGTGTACAAGAACACTAAGCTCTTAAATATCGGAATCCTACACCTAAACCACAAGAAGGAATATAAAACTCAAGACAAATTCATATCTAATATTACAAAAATACAGAAAAATGCATACATTTAATTTCTTTTATATTAGGAAGATAAATAAAGAATAGCTTATTTATTTATCTGTTTTCTCAAAATTATACAAAGTGGCATATATGACAGGTAATGAAGGAGGTTAGGCCCATAACCACTCAAATAAACTGATTGGTCATGTCTGTAAGTCTAAATCTTCTGGGTAAAGCTAAAGGGATAACAAAATTTTATTTCAGATGCATTTTTGACAGAATCCTGTTCCAGAGTTTATTAAAATTTAATTTGCATTTTATGTTGTGCATTTTTAATACATTTTATCAGAATGCTTGCTTCCTTTTCTGTATGATCAATTCCCATAAAAAATAGGATGTATTCCTGAGCACACAAGTTTTCTCTTGTCCATGAGACCTCATGCTATAATACAGTTCAGGATATAAAACGTTGTGAGATTCTTTGTTGGTTTTGGTCACTGGATTAAAAAAGTTATTCTCCTTTATAATTTAAAGCATAATAAAGGATTAGTGTTATCCTTTATTATCTCCCTTAACTGTCTTATCTCAATAACTGTCTTGGATTTCTTTGCCACACTAAAATCATTATGAAGCAAACAAGACAAAATACATGTCCTTTTGGAAATACAAAGAAAAATGAAATCTACACACTAATTGTGATCAGTTCCAGGACATTTCTACATGAGGTGTATGACAAGCTAATTTGCATGTTGGCAGACATGAGCAGTAGCAACCTGAAGTTTGGCTCTTCAATGAAGTAATTTTGTCATTGTCTAGCAGTTACTTAAAGGGTTACAGTATGCCAAATTTAGATGTCAAAGTGGCTACATAAACAAGAGGAAACATCTTTAACCAGAAACACCCTCCTTTTTTTTTTTACATAAAGATGCAGGAACATAACTTCCTGAAATCGGTTCTTCCTTCTGCAGATGACAGCACTTCCCTAACCTATAGTATAATATGTCCATTCATTTTGCAGAAATTTTGGTATGGCTATACTAAATAGCAAACATCCCAAGATGATGCCTGAGAAGTATATTATATCTGCATGTCTTATATTAAACTAACAAATCAATCATCACTGTGACAGGAAGTGGAGGCATGGCCATATGGAGATGGGTTTTTAAATTGAAAAGAGAGGCAGTCATTCGGTGGGCAAATGGAAACTTGACCATGCAATTGAAGTCAAGAATCATAGTCAGTCAAGATTTGTTCTGTGCTACCAAGCATTATGTGCCAAGTACTACATAAAGCACTATTTCATGATATGACCAAATAGTTTTTTTCTACATCCCTGAGCAGTGGTGGGATTCAAATTATCTTACCACCAATTTAGTGGACGTGCTTTGCGTGCACGCATGGCAAACACGCACTATGCATGCGTGCAGAGCCTTTCCTACTGACCTCCTGCACGTTTCCTGTGTCTTCAACAGCTGACCCGTGGCAATCCGCTATGCCGCACAATGCAGCTGAGCATCAAAAGCAGGAAATAAAGGTATGGAGCCAGGGTGGGCCCAGCAGCTGATCATCGGAGCGAACTGGTTTACTCCCACATGATCTTCGGAGCTACTGGAGTCACTTCTGCTCCGACCAAAGAAATATTCAGGGTAATTGGGCAATAACAAAGGCTCATTTTGCCTACGCATGAACTTAGGAGCTGCAACGTCTTAGGAACTGGCACTATACCAGATTTTTTTGACAAACATTTGAGGGATGTTGGGAAAAGGACACACACATTCTCTGACATCTTCTTCTCTTTTTTTCTTACATAATCATTCAGTTCAATGATCCTAATCAACATCATTGTTTCTTGACTTATAATAAATCCAGCACCAGTAATTATGATTACAAGAAGTGCCAGCAAGATCACTCTTTAGTAGTGCCTAGGTTCACAACAATTAAGTATCAGGTTAAACTTTTCTCTTTCCTCCCTCCTCCATGATTCTGAAAAAAAAACAGTTGAGAAACAATTAAATTGCTTTCTTATGAGACTATGAATAAGCAATGGAGAATAGTGGTTAGAGCTCATAGGCCACCTGCACTTATTTGAACATAGAACCTCAGTTTTGGGAAAAAACATTTCATATTTCCAAACATTCTGATTTGGTTCATTTCCTGCACTGTATCACTGAAAAGAAACATGTAGCACACAGCAATGTAGTACATCTTTTGAATGCAAAATAATGCTTATCAATAACTTATCCCAGTTGAGGAACAGATATCACTGTTGAAAAGTATTCTAAGGTTTGCTTTATGTATGGTGACTATTTGTTTTAGTTTGGGGTAAGGGTTTTATAAATTATTTTATATTTCAAAGCAGTGTTAAGCCAATTTTAGAGCTTTATAATACTGTTCTCATGTATTTCCTGCCTCAAGATGTCAGAAAATAGCATCCCCATTTCTGATAGATATTACAAGGAATACTCAGGGCCCATAGTTCCTCTATCTTCTTCTACTTACTCTCTGCTATTTACATGTTATAAGCATATGAGAAATTGTCTATATAATACAAGTGAGCACCTTACCCATCCAAACTTCTCCGAATTGACCCGCTCCAAGTTTTTTCACTAATTTGATTGAATCTCGAGGGATTTCCCAGGCATCTTTATCCCACGGTTTCTGTGGCTTAGGACTAATACATGCTTTCTCTAGCTTTCTGCATAAGCCATCCGCTTGTTCTGTTTAAGAAAGATGAAATTAATGTTTGGATTTTTAACTAGACATAGAAATTTGCCATGTATTCAAAAAAACATGGAATAGTATTTAAGGCATTGTAATATCGCTTGACAAGGCGGTAAAGATAGGCATAAAGGGAAATGAAAGAGCCAAAGATATCTATATAAAATGTTATTGTGAATGAACTAAATTGCACTCACTTCAATATCAACTGTGGTTTTTCTTTCCCACAGCAAATATGTTCACAAGACTGCCACAGTGTTATACAAATATTTACGATGTTGATAATCTGAAGAGTATTCTGTTTCAAGCCAATCTGATATTCCTCAAGCTGCATTTATCTTGGTTTCACATTGATATATGCCTTTTGATTATTTCAATCTGCTCCCTCCTGAAATTTCTCCTGGACTTATACTATGCTCACCCTTGACACAATTATCCTATAAGTCAAAATCTATTTGAATTTGAAATGCAGAAATGTTTTCAATCTTGGCTAGTATTTTATAGATACTTTAGAAAATCTGCTGACTTACTTTGATAATGTTTGATCATATCACTGATGCAGGGAAAAGTAATTCTTGGAGAGATGTAATAGCCTCCATTGTCTAAGCTTCTGATTTTGTAGTGCTTAACAACATCACCATTTTGTCCATCATGGTCTCTTATGGATAATGAATAACTACCTATGGACAAAACAAAAACAACAATAAACCAAAAAATAATTGCCATTTGGTTGCTATCTTTAAAATAATAACATATAAACAATATTAATAAAGAAAAGGTTAAACTGTGTCAGCTTTGTAAGGCAGTCCAGACAAGGAGCCCATCCAGAAGTACTACTTCTATGTTATTGTAAGGTTGTATTCAAATAATATTGCAAGTCTTAAAGTAGGTTTTTCCCCCATTGCCGTCAAAACCCAAAATATTAGGAAAGGTCCCTTTTGAGATGTTTGCCTTCCCATCTCCCTTCTGCATGCTAATTGCCTCATATCTGATAATTATTCTGGATGCTTCTCTTCCTCCACCTCCCAAAGTCATTGCTACCTACTGTCGCAGTAAGACAATAAACACTACGTCCATCAGATTGATATTTTTCTAAAGCTTACTAAACAGATTGCAATAAAAGAAAATTTACTTTAAAAAAAACAGGCTTCTGTTCACATTCCCATTTGTTTAAAAATGTTTCTTAAAAAAAAACTAAAACAACATTTTTCCTGGGTGAACAATTCTGACTCCTTCCAAACAAGCAATGATTCATAACAAGGAAAATAATCATGGGACTCTGTTTCTATTTTTCCACTATAGTTAATCATCTTATAAACTATTTTTCTCACAGTATCACTCATTGCAACTGCATTTCTTACAAATTTGAACAATTGCATTATATTATAGTTGAATAGTGATAGAATTTGACTTTAATAAGAGTCTTAAATGATTGTAAAATAGAATCCTAATAATTTCTGCACCTTAAACACTTTCCTTTTCATCATACAACACAAACCTGGAAACCATAATCACATGGCTGAGCTGGCATCTGATGGAGATGCAGGGCAATTTAACATTTTTCTTTCTCTATGGGCTCCTCAGGTTGTACTCTCTCCATTCTTATTTAACAGCCTACAAAGCCACTAGGTCAGATATCATCAATACCATATCCAGTTATATAACTCCCAGCCTAGAGCAACCAAGTCATACTGCTAAGGTTCCTTCCCAATCTCTAGAAATTCTGGAGTCCCTGAATGGGAAATGACAGCTCTTGCTCAGATTTTCCTCTGTCCTCCTTCAGTTCTGGATAAAATTGTATTCTCTCAGACAGAACTGGAGCACAATTTGGGGATCCTTTTATGGTATTGGCTCTGCTGAAACAGGAGACAGCAGTCAGGGCCAGGAGGCTCTTTCAGATACTAAATTCCATACATTCCCAGATTGGGGGACAATCACTCTTATGTCTTAGTCGCTTTTCATATGGACTAATGCAACATGCTCAATGTAAAGCTGCCTTCTACCTAGAAAAAATATTATTGTATGAATAATTACGGGTATAACTTGATGTACCATTGTGAGCCATTGCACACAGCCATGTTATTTATAAGACACCTGTGCCTCCTCTCATTTCTTGGTATCTTGGCAGGTAGGCATGTTTCAGATCCCTTCTTATATTACCTGGCAGAATCCAGCTGCCATGCCTTCTCTGTCACAGTCCTCTTAAGATTCAGATGACCACAAGTCTGCTAGTCTTTAAGGCCCTGAAAACCTGTCTTTCTCTGGGCATTAGGCCTGATCTTTTTAATGGATTGTTCATTTGTTGACCTTGATTGTATTGCTGTTCTGTTCTGGTATTCCCTGTTTTGTTTTTATGCTATTATCCAACTATAAGTTCTCTTGTTAAGTTGGGCAGCAATGTAAATCAAAGGAAGAAAGCATCAATTTAAATAGCAATGTATATTATGATTAAAGATAACCCAAAAATCTTATTTCTGGTCAATAATTCTCTTTAGAAGGAATCTAGAAAAAGTAGGAAAGTCTGCTAGATTCTGGTTTGTTGATTGGAAGAAATATTTTTTTTGTCATAGATGTTGCAAATAAATTTGATCATACAGAAGCTTATTCAAAAGTTTGTGTCACAAACATGTAAGAGACAGAAAATTGAATTTATTTTCGGATCCAATGAAATCCAGAAAACGTACCTTTTAATGTTTCACTCTCTCTGATCAGGAATGCTCCAGGAGAATTTCCTGGAGCTAGAAGTTGCCTTTCTGCATCTTTTCTGGTTATGTCTTTAAAGAACCATCTGAAAGTATTATTTTAAAAAATATTTTATTGTTACCCAAACATGAGAAAAAAAGCAAAGGAAATCAAATACTTAAAAGATAAGAAACTTACTCTTCTGTTTCTAAAGTATTGACTTTTGCAACATAATTGCTTGGGATAAATCCTTCTTTTTTAGTTACAAGGGACTTAGCCCTCCACCATTCACCATGTCTAAAAAAAAGGAGTAAAATAATCACTGTTATTTTTGTAAATAAGACTTTACTGATCAACCTCAGTAGCATTCAAACAAGCTTACATTTCAACTGAAGGAAATAATAACTATTTTCAGACATCATACTAATCCAGGATTAATGGTTTGGCATGAATCACACACATTGAAATAGTTGCCTCATTTAGGGCTTTTTATCCTTAACACACTATTGGCTTTGTTTAACTGTAGATGTAAATAAATCATAGGTAGTTCTCAACTTATAAGCCAGAATTACTGTCGTAAGTTGTTGTGGTCATAAATTTAGGCATCATGTGACCGGATCTCCAATTTTTCAACATTTTTTGTGGTTGTGGTTAAATGAATGATGCAATTGGAATGAGAAAATCAGCAAAAAAAATGTCACAAATCACAGTAATGTGACTGCAGGATGTGCAAATGGTCATATTGATGATCATGGACCATGGGAATATGTCTGCTTACCATAATTTGGGAAATGGGCGGTAAATAGCTTTTCTGGGTATTGTTGTAACTTCAAATTCTTGTTAAGTAAGCGGTTGTAAGTTGAGCATTATCTGTTCAAACTATATTTTGTTCAGTGCCAGAAGTAACCTCATTCTCTGATGGTAAGGCACATTACGATACCAGGGAACTGGACACATTCTTAGGTGATTTAATTTTGAGCTGGTTGTTTTTATTCCCTCTTTGCCAAAAGCCTGTACCTCTGTTTTTATGTGATTTTGTTTTTATGTAAATGTGATTTTTATATCTTTTTATATCTATGGTTTTTATACGTGGTTTTATCCATTTGTTGTGCATCACCCATAATTTCCTTTGGTGAAATATGCAGGTGTATAAATTTGATAAAGAAAGACATCTTCATTTGCCCATAATAACTTTCTCAGATAGGCTGGGTAGAAAGTTAAGCCAGTGAATCCAAGCACTTCTCTTCCTTTCACAGCTAAAGGTAAATGGTTTAGTATGCTACCAAAGTATTCCCAACATATTACCTGTTAACCAAGTTAAGAATCAAAACTGATTTGAGACCTCATGCATATTAAATACTGCAATTCACTTCCAAAACTAGTATTACTTATCACACAGTTTTAGATGACTGCATAATTTAATAAATATATAGGTCATTTCTGTATTAATTTCTGCATTTGCATTTGCATAGAGAGTGATTTGTTTTTTATAGCAATAGCTAGAGATTGATAGTTTTTATTAAACATAGAAAACTGATGGCAGAAAAAGACCCAGGGGATTATTCGAATCTACCCTTTGAGGTTTTTGATTTTTTAATTAAAAAAAAACTTTGTCAGATAGATTATCCCAAGAATGTTTAAACTCAGTTATTGATGATTAAAGCAATATTTCATGGACAAAGAAAAAGCATGTGACTTTTAAATGGAAACAAATATTGCACAGCTATTAATGGCCATGGCTATATAGAAACAGTATATGTATGTTTTAGTATTATACGTTTACAAATATGTTAAATGAAGATAAATGGGAACAAAAACTCCCTTTAAAACCTGTAGGACATCTGCTTCTGAACTTCTAATCAATTCTTCAAAAAGAGATCCTGGAGATTGAACTTGAAATTGTACACAGGGTTGTCCAATAGTCCTTTTATTATACCTTTCCAATTGGCCAACTGGTCAGAACAGGTTAAGTTGAATAACAATCCATATCTTGTGAACTTCATGGCCAAAAAATACAGTCCTTCCCAGTTTTTTCCCCAGCACAATGCTACCTTCATTAGTTTTATAACATGAACCAGCTTTGAACTACTAGAATTAAAATGGCCAGTTTAATTGCTGAGCATACCCCTAACCTCATGATTTCACAGAAGTAAATAAAATCAGGACAAGACTTATATACTTATACTTACTCCTCCAGAATTCTCATTTTTTCTCCTTTTTTGAAGGACAAGTCATCTTCATGCATGCCTTCATAAATATATAAGGCTATCACAATGTCCCCATGTTCTTTCTCCTCATCTAATTGGGAAATGCAATAAATATATTCTTACTCATTTATTACACTCAAACAATAGCAATTTGTTGTAGCAATCAATGATTTTCTATAAACATACCTTCATGATAGAACCTTTGACCTGGCAAAAGAATATCTTCATTTCCCTAAAACAAAATAATACGTTATTTGATATCACCAAACTTATTTTCATTTAAAATACAGATCCTATAGGGTTTTTCTTATGCTAATTATTTTATTTTGGGTTGTGTTTTAAATATCTGCACTTAGGTTTGAAATATCCACACATACAAATTTATCAGGAAATTCCTGTCCTAATACAGCCATTTTGGAAACTAAATGATTGCTCTTTTACCTGAACCACCATCTTCTATAAGCTTCAATGCAATATAGATTTATAAAAATATTCCTGGAAAAAATTTGAAAGAGCCACCTGGGTGGATGTCTATTTATAGGTCAACAATTAGAAAGTGTTCAATATGCCTATAAAAATGAATTCCATGTCAACAAGGACTTGTATACAACCTAATCTGTTCCACTGGACAATGAATAAAATTTATTCAAAGTCAGCATGCATTTTTAGGTTATTTAAAATTGTTGGACATTCTGCAATACTAGGCTTTTGCTAAAAATATTTATGGCACAATTGAACATTTTAGCTGGAATATCAGTATTTTGTGGGTTTTCTGAAAACAAAATTGATCTACTTTTGGTAACAACAAATTGACTTATTTGTCAAAATTATATTTTTATATATACATTTATTTTAATAGAATACTTTTCCATTTTAAAATGTGGTTTGCGAATATATCACTAGATAATTGTCGATTATTCTTCAAAAGATTTTTCAACTATCCAGTAAGTAGAGTAAAGTTGATATATTAAGGGATTCTTGGCACAATGGTCCCCTCCAAGATCACTTGAGTTCCAACGGTGTTATTCTGACAGAAGGCAATCCAATGCAGAAGAAGCTCACATTTTCAGTGATGTTCTAATCAGCGCACAACACTGTAAGAAAATTAAATGGAGCACAGCCTTGCTTTTTTTAAAAGGGGGAACTGATGAAATCCAGCCAATTCTGAAATCCTGATGAATTGAAATGCTAATCATTAGCAATGCTACTCCTTATCATGTTAGCAGCTCATGTAACTTGTAAGAAGAATTGTCTGTAGTTGCCGAGGTTGAATTCACACAAAACATGTTTTGTTAAATAATCTAGAAGGACTAAAATTACATATTGTATTAATCTAAAGTATAATTATAATTAATGCAGTCATCTTGCAGTTGGTAGACACTTTAGGAGTTATGAAGGCAGATTTTAAATCTTGGGTACCAAATGACTACTGCAATGGGCAGTAAATGGAATAGAAGCTCCGTTTATCAAATGGTAAGCTGCTTTCCTCCACTGCTAATCTATAGCTTCCTCAGACCCTTTTCCATAGGGCTGTGGAATAATTGAGATTTGAATAAAAAGGTGATTTAGAGAAAGTGTGGACTCAGACATTCCATGTACTGTCATTTCCTTAATTCAAATGCATCTTTTCCTGGAGTTGGAAGGAAGATTAGAAAAAGTTCAGCTTCTAAAAGGATTTCTATCAAAGGCACAATGAGCAACTTGATGCATCAAAAATTTTATTTTCTCTTTAAAATCCAGATTGCTGTACATTCCTATTGTCTATCATCTCATCTTTGTCATATTATTTTGGGGCAAGTAGGCAGGTCCAATAATACAATAAAGTGCCATTCAATTTTTAAATAATGTTCTGTACCTGTTCATTGAAATGCAGATTTTCTTTAAGACAATACTTTGTATTCTATTAGTTATTCTTCTTCGTTAAAAACAACCTCAAATGAGTAAAGTCATGCATGGCAAGCTTTAGCACAGTGTGTGACCCCAGCTGGTATTCTTACCATATGATAACTAAAAAACAGTTATCCTGTAAGGGATAAAATTGCCAGGTGCATTATCTAGTTCTTGGTTCCCAAATTTTAAAAAGAACAATAATATTGAATTTTTGACTTTAAGACTTTCTTACACATAGGTTTCTGTTGCAATTAATCTTTCTTATCTGTAGCAGTTTTTATTAAATGAAAAAAAAGTATTTTATGAAGGCATCCATCCTGAAAATGGAAATCCCTCCCCTCCTCTTAGCATATGTTTTATGAGAATTAATACAGTATCTCTGTAACCTTTTAAGACTGCATAGTTTAAAAAATATTTTTGAACCCTGAAGATGGTAAAAAAATTAATACTTAAAAAAAAAACCCGCAAAGTTCCTTAGACGGACACTTTGTGTGCAGCGCTCTGCAAAAGAATTAGCATTAATACTAGGCCAAGGCCCATCTTAGTTTAATATAGGTAGTCCTCGACTTATGTCCACAATTGAGCCCAAAATATCTGTTGTTAAGTGAAACATTTGTTAAGTGAGTTTTGCCCTATTTTACGACCTTTCTTGCCTCAGCTGTTAAGTGAATCACTGCAGTTGATAAGTTACTAACCTGGTTATTAAGGGAATCTGACTTCCCCATTGACTCTGCTTGTCAGAAAGTCTCAAAGGTAATTACATGACCCTGGGACACACTGTAATGGTCATAAATATGAACCAATTGCCAAGTGTCCAAATTTTGACCATGTAATCATGGCCATGCTGCAAAGGTTGTAACTCTGAAATACAGTCGTAAGTCACTTTTTCAGTGCTGTTGTAACTTTGAACAATTACTAAATGAACTTTTGTTAGTCAAGGATTACCTGTAGTTTATTTCCTACAAAATAAATATTTTCACTGTGCTTGCAGTCAGTGTCTTCTATCACTTCCCCCTCTGTAGCTGCATTGGGAGGCATTTACTCCCAACCTGAAGTCTATGGACAATCATCCAGGTCATGGTTGTCCCAAAGATGCTTTTTTTCAAAAAGCAACAGGACTTTCTTTGTTTTTCCTTGAAGATGTTTTGCTTCTCATCCAAGGGGCTTCTTCAGTTCAACTGAAGAAAATTAATTCTGAAGCAATTTCTTCCATCGTGAATATGTTAAAAAAGAGGCTTTTTAAAAAAAGAAAAGTAATTAATGTATGTCCAAGATTCTACAGTGAAACTAACGCTGCTTAGTGATCTATAAATGCAGGGCTATATATTTAAACTGCTCTTAGTTGGAACTGCGGACTCAAAGACATAAGGTTCTGGATTTCAGGAACATTCTTTATGGGCTAATGAACCCACTGCCACAAAATTAAACTGCAGTCCATGCAAATGTAATTTTCATTCTGGTTATGTGTTGTGTTGGCTGTTTTAATGAAATAAACACTTAAGATATGCCAGTCAAACTGCAATCTCAGTGTTGGAATTCTTCCCTGAAACTATCTACTTACTGGCCTTTGCTGTTTATTGGACGTTGGATCCCTCACATAAATAGTTCGTTCAGTTTTACGTACTGATTTGTTCTTCACATCTAGCCCATCTCCATGCAGATTGTCTTTTTGTTTGGATTTTATACATCCCATATTTTCCTGTTGGGACAAAACAAAACAATGGAAAGATTAGACAAAAATGCTGTCATATGTATTCACATAGTCAAACCTATATGAAATTGCGGGGATCTTTCCACCTTGGCAGCAGCATTTACATAATAAAACATTGTCCCCAAAGAGATTTGTGTGGCATCTTTAAACAGACAAAATCATTTGGGTGTTTAGCCCAAGGTTTCACATAAGGTTTTTATTTTTACTTTGCATAACCCTGAAAACTAATATTTATATATAGCAGTTATTGTATCTAAATGAAAGGGATTTGTTAGGAATATGAGTCTCTTAACAGGTATTTGGATTAGAAATATATAAACCAGGATAAGCATTTTAGTACTATCTCTTTAAGGGAATGTAAGAGCATGCAATTGGGTGTGGTTTCTCAAACGGCTATAAAATGGAGCCAGAAACCTGGATTGTTTAGTCTTAATCTGAGTCTCAGAAGAGAGTGTGAGTGTATCTTTGTTTCCTTCTGTTGGAAAGTATTGCCATTGCTCCATTTTTCCTAATTGACTGATTTTACTGGATTTCATGTACGTCTGATACTGAACCTTTTTTGACACTGGACTTTGATATTTAGATTTTCCCTGGATTGAAAACTGACTGATTTTTAACTTGTGAATAACTTTGGACTGCTTATTTTGAACTTTGCTTAAACTTTCTGGAAGTAAAAACCTATATTTACTGCACAGTGTATCTGTGTACTGTGTGTATATTATTCCAACACTACTCTCTATACGTCTCCCTGTATGTGCTCATGCTCCTAACGAGGAATTACTTTGACACCGGTTATGGGCCCAGGCCATACCAGGCTCAGATAACTGAGAGTTAGTGTGAATGCACAGTACTGCATACAGACAGCTGTTTACTGTTTAATTGTGGTTTACTATCCTGGTAAAGATGGCACAAGTGACTTCAACAAGTCTATCACTGATAACCCGGTTGGATGGAACAAACTATGTTTCCTGGTCTATGAAGTGCAGTCTACTTCTGCGTAAAGAAGGTTTATGGAATGTAGTACAAAATCCACCTGATGTAAATGCTTGGGATCCAGAAAATGAGGATGATGCCAAGAAGATTGCTGACTTTAAATGGAACAACGAACGAGCTCTTTGTATAATTGGACTAACACTGAGTGACCAGCAGCTAGTCCATATTCATGGAGAAGAGTCTGCTGCAAAGTGTTGGGAGAATTTGAAGAGGATTTATGTTCGTGACAGTATAGATGCACACATACATCTTACACGTAAACTGTTTAGAGCATGTCTTCTGAAAGGTGGAGATATGTTAGCTCATTTAAACTTCATGAAAAAAACTTTTCAGGAGCTACATGAAAAAGAACTAATATTTTCAGAGCTGCATCAAGTTTACATCATTTTTTCCTCATTGGAGGAAAGTTATGATGATTATGTATCTTCACTGGAAGTTCTGCCCAGAGATAAACTGACATTAACTGACATAACTGGAAGGTTGCTAGAAGAAGCAAGAAGACGACAAGATAGAGACCAACTGAGGAAGGAACAACCACAAGAAGGGGATTTATCTTCAACTGCCTATAATGTTAGGAAATGTTTTTCTTGTGGGGCTAGGGGACATATAGCTAAATTTTGTAACAAGGGAAAACAACAGAATACTGGCAAACACCAGAAGGCCAAGAAGAATGTTAGTTTAGCAATGTCTAGCAATTCAACTGTAAACCATGATTTGTAGGTTGTTGATAGTGGAGCATCACAGTGCATTACTAAAGATAAAAACAGGTTTGTAAAGATGTCCACGAGTAAACAACATGTAAACACTGGCAAATGGATCGAAGATTAAAGCATCAGGTGAAGGTACTGAATATTGTTCTTGTATAAATGAACATTTAACTTTGTTATATGTACTAAACTGAAATTTAATTTATTATCAGTAAGGGCTTTAGTTAATATTGGTTATATAGTAACCTTTAGGGGAGATAACTGTATAATAGAGAAAGAGGGTAAAAGTGTTACTGCTACTTTAAAAAATGATTTATATGTGATACATGATGATCAGCTGAAGATGGCTAACTCAGTGTTAAGCCACATGATGAATGTATACATTTACTACATAGATGTCTTGGGCACCTTAATTTCAAAATGCTCAAACAAACTGTTAAATTGGCAGAGGGAGTAAAACTGAAACCCTGTAGCAAGTATTTACACTGTAATGCTTGTAGTCAATAAAAGAGTAAGGTTACTCCTGCAAACAGACTAAATGGGTTTAAGACCAAAGAACCTTTAGAGGTTGTGTTTGCTGACATAATTGGTCCCAAGAAACCAAGTTTAGGAGGTGCCTGTTATATTTTGAGTATTATGGACCATTACTCAAGATACAGTTTCTGCTATCTTATGAAAAACAAAACAGAAACATTCCAACATTTCTTTAACTGACTACAGTTTGCTGAGAGAAAAATGAAAAGTAAAGTAATTACTTTAGTAACTGATAATGGGACTGAGTTTGTTAACAAAAGATTCCAAAATATGTTAAAATTGGCTGGTGTGGAGCATAAACGTTCTGCACCTTACAGACTACAACATAACTCATTTATAGAACGAAGAGGGCAAACATTACAAGCCATGGCTCGCACTATGTTATCTGACTCAGGTTTACCTGAAACACTGTGGAGTGAAGCCATAATGTGTAGAAACCATGTTTTGAACAATGTAGTAAATACAACAACTGGATAATTGCCATTCACTCGTTGGCATGGCAGAAAACCAAATTTAAGTTACCTACACACATTTGGAGCTCCAGCATGGGTGCATATTCCCTCACAAGTAAGACTGAAAAGGCAACATAGAGCTAAGAAGTTACTTTTTGTGGGTTATGAGGCCAACCACAGATCATTTAGATTTTGGGATCAAGGCACTGCTCATGTTTATTGTAGTACTAGTGCAAAATTTCTTGAGCACGTTGGGTGGGATAAACTGGAACAGGAATCCAGCAATAATATTATTATTGACACCCAAATAGTGCCTAAGAATAAAATCAGTACACCCCAAATAGCCATTAAAGAGGAAGAACAGGAGGAAGTAGTAGAACGAGGACAAGGAAGTAGTAGAACAAGGACAGGAAGAAATAGAACAGGAGCAGGTGGCACAGAAAAGTCCACCAGTAAACCCCTGTATTACCAAGACGTTCAACCCGAGTAACACAACCATCTGATAGATATCAGGCTAGTGTTGTATGCCAAGTGAATACAGTTCCAAGTAATTATAGTGAACTAAAACTGTATCCTGCTAAGGATCAGGCTGCTTGGCAGAAAGCAATGGATAAGGAACTAGAATCATTAAAAAGACTGGAGGTATACAAAAATGTTAAGTTACCACCAGGTAAACATGCCATAGGATGTAAATGGATATATAAATTGAAGACAGTAGATGGGACTGGAACCCATAAAGCCAGGTTAGTAGCACAAGGATTTAATCAGACAGCAAATGACTATGATGAGGTGTTTGCACCTAGACTGAAGGCTTCTACATTAAGGGCAGCATTAGTGTGGGCAGCTAAAGAGAAATACATTGTAAATCATTTGGATGTAGAGACAACTTATCTCTGTGTGTATTATTCCAACACTACTCTCTATACGTCTCCCTGTATACACTCATTCTCCTAACGGGGAATTACCTCAACAGGATTTCTGCTCTATCTTCAGGATCTGACATATGTCACATTTACACAATGATGATCATCTATGTTCCATAATTTTTACAATATGCTTTATAAACGTAATAGTTTATAAAGTTGAAAGGTGAGTGAAAGATCACTATTTGTAGTGATAATATATAGTACTATATAATAATAGTATTTTACTATGTGTATAATACATATATTATATAATACTAGTATACATATACATATAATACATAGTATTATATAATACTATGCTTTGTATTTATATTTCCTGTATGTTCATTCCTTCTAAATTTAAACTTCTCATGATTAATGTCTTGGGATTTAACTGAGGTTTTAGAAATTGTTAAAGTGTATATTGCTTGAGAGAATGCATCCTGAATGTTTTACTGAAATCAAGAAAAAAATTCATAAAAATCATGTTCAGTGTCATGATTTCCTGACATTGTTTTTATTATTTATTTGGAAAAATCAGAAGGCTCTTGCAGATTGAAGCCTGGTACCGTAGCGACCACTTTGTGCTCCTAGCAAAATGAAGGAATGTTCCATATAGGGGTGGGATTCTCCCGGTTCTGTACAGCTCTGCAGAACCGGTAGCTCTGAAGTGCTGATGTTTGGCCCACCCACCTGCCCGGGCTCTTACTTGACCTTTATTTCCTGCTTTTTCAACCTCAGCTGCTTTGCGCGGCACAACTGTGGTTGAAAAAGCAGGAAAATAGTGCTTTTTCAATTGCTGTGCTCAGCTGTTTGGGCAGCATAGCTGACGATGCTCCACATGCGTGTGCAGCATGCAAGTCGCCAAATCACCGAAGCGGTAGTTACACAAGTCGGATCCCATCCCTGGTTCCATAGCTATCATTTCAGCATAGTTCTAGAAAGAGGAAAAGGCTAGAGCAGTGATGGTGAACTTTTTTGGCACAAGTGCGCAAAGTGCAAACATGAGCATACCCAAAATGCATCATGCATGCCCTGTGCATGCATGTGCATCCCCACGCATGTGCCCCTGCCCCCGCCCATGTGCAGCAGAAACCTGAAGGCCAGCTGGCCAGTGGGAAACACGCGCATTTGAACGGTGGAGCTAAGCTGGGACAATAGCATGCATGCCCAAGGAGAGGGCTCTGTGTGCCACCTGTGTCATGCATGCCATAGATTCGCCACCACAGGGCTAGAGACAAGCCTATTAACAGCCTTTTAAAAAACTAAAGCAAATGTCAATCTATTGCTTCTTTTATTGGTAATAAGAAAAACCCCACATGAAGCAATATAACACACTGGTAGCTTGATAAAATCCTATGTGTAAATAATAAAAAAAGAAACAAAGTTGCTCTATATATTCCTAATATGTACAAAGTGGATGAAGTTCCATCTAAGTTCTCAGAGGGGTATCAGCAAATTCAAGGTAATCTTAAGCACTGCTGAATCATAATCATTCAATCAAAATGTTTAAGAAGCATAATCCTAATGAATAGAACTGAACAACAAAGCCATCTTAACAAGGACTGACCATCTGCTGACAGTACTGGGAAGACAAGGAGAATTCCAGATAAAAAGATTATTGGAATTTATCTGTACTCCCCATTGCAAATTTATATCAAATCCATAGTTTCTGTATTTTTAATGATGCTGCTTTGAATTCTGGATATCTAGTTTTGTCAATCTTATTCATTCAATTGTGTTTAGTTTTCGGACTCTGCCTGGACAAATCCTTGTAGTTTTCTTGCCCATGTTTTTCAGAAGTGGTTGCCATTGCCTCCTTCCTAGGGATGAGAAGAAGTGACTGGTCCAAGGTCACTCAGCAGATTTTCTGTCTAAGGCAGGAGTAGAACTCACAGTTTCCTTGATTTCCAGCCTACAACACCAAACTGACTCAAATTATCTTTAATTAAGAAAAAATGGGTATAAGATGAATAGAGTTAATACTCCACATGCTACATTTTGTCATAAATTCCATTCAGAGACAATTATTTTATTTGTGTTGAGAGTGACCATATCAAGCTATTTATTTTAGATGCTAAGTACTTTCCTATTTTAACAAATATTTCCTGAGTAATTTTCCTTTGTATAGCAGTATCCTGAAATCAAAATGCAAGTATAAATTATCATGTTGCAGCAAGTTTGCAAAAACACATAAGTTATTTGTACCCATAACTTATCAGTACCTTTAAGTTGACTATCTGACCTTTGATCCCATGAGTCCCTGAGAAAGTTCTGTTCCCTACTTACACATTTGAGAAATATTAACAGGTCAGGCCCGTTGTTTAGTACTGAGGGATTTGTGACACATCCTTCCACTGAATGCTTCCACTGAATGATCCAGAAATTTGAAAGGGGAATGACATGAAATTTGAAAGACAGAAATATAAAAACACAACTTTGCTTTCATACCATAAAATTCTGCTCCAATCTGCTTTATTTTTTTAGATTCTTTTAATTTTGTTTTGAAAATGTAGCTGAAATCTTAAGGAATTAGAGGTCATTTCTCAATTTATTCTTAAAAGAATAAGAAACCAAAATCAAGATTAGCCCAAGTAAATCTAGTGTTCTTCACTGATCTATGAAATTTGGTGCTCAGATCTAAATATCAGTTGCTTTTTATTTTTAATGCCAGGCCATTAGATGTAAGGTGTCTCTCAAAGATTCAAGAGAGACCTCCTGAAAAGGACAAAAAGGATCATCTCTTCATGGGTAAGCATTTTTCTACAAATAAGTGTTTAGTATAATCTAATATTCTCTTTGTTTAGTACCTAAAAATACTGTGGTTTAAGATTAAACATATTTGAGAGTTGAAGAATGATTTTAACTGAGCATTTCTACAGCAATGCTTTAAAAGTAGGTTTCACAAGAAAATGTAAATAAGGGTAAAGTTACATTCTTTTATTTTTTTCCCCAAATATTCTTTGGTTTGGGTCCCTTACATACAGTTCCAATTTATCAGATTGATCATACTGTAATTAAATCCTTCCTTGAACTCTGAAAATCATTTTTGTTTATTCAGTTAGTCTTATTTCTGGAAACATTCTCCTTTCTCTACTACTACCAATTATTTTTTGTCTCTCTTTTTCCACTAACATCTCTGTGAACTACGTATTGCAGTCTTTCAAAGTTTAGAACTTTTGATTGCATTCCTGAGAACAACTTGCACCCTTTCTTTAATGAGGGAAGTAAAATTTGTCAAAGATTGGAAACTGCTAATGCAGCAAAGGGAACAGATGAAGAAACTGTGGGGAAAGCAACAGGAAGAGAGAAAAGGAGGTAGCCTGCTGTTGGGTAAGAAATTCATGCTACAACTATTACGTAGAACACTGATCTTCCCGTGATATCCACAGGTCTGCCAGTTAATTATTTCCTGTCAGTTTGTGTTCCAAGTACATCTCGGTTCCTAGTTTTGATACTGGAATTAAGTAAATAACAGAAAAAAATATCTTCAGAAAAAAGAGACAAAAAGTGGCCTAGAAATGTGTACAAGTCTCTCCCATACATTCTTATTGCCCAAAGACAGTCTTTATTATGATCCCTGTAAATGAGGGCAGAAGAAACAAGAAAAGGCAGAAATACCATCAGCTTCTCAAACTTCACTTATTTGACAAAAGAGTCCAACTTTACTTCACCTTTCTTTAAACAGCAACAAAGTTTGAATACAAAATTTATGTTTTTATAGGAATTATAAGACAGTCCATGGAGTTTCTCTGAACAATGGACAAGTAAGAAATGATCACAAACTAATTCCATTAGAGCATGGTGTCAATCTCGATTGTGTCACATGACATATATTGATGTATTGTGACATTTTTTGCCTTTGCGGAACTGGAGTGGGTATGGTTTACATGTGATGTATCCAGCCCCTGGAAAAATGCTTTTCTTTGATTAATGTTGGCATATGCTCAGCCAGTTAAACATCTGCACATACTTTTACTCTCTTATGGCAACATCTCTTTAAAGCAATCTCATTGTTATGGGAAACATTAACTTCTGCTACACTTCATAGAAAGCCATATTCTGCAGTAAATACTGACAAGAAAAAAGAAACAATGAGATCTTATTAGCATGAAACAATTAAAAATAAATATTGTTATAAATTAGTGCTAAACCATATACACCATAATTTTAGGTTCCATTTCTGATATATTTAAAGGAGTCTTGGATATTAAGATAGAATTTTTTTTTAAAAATAGGAAGAGCTTCTGCTAATCAAAGTAACATGGGCATTGGTAGAAGTTACTGTGAATGCCCTTTCTATCTATGCTGCGAGAGAGCCCAGGATGGGTTGACTCTTTCCTATGATATCATAGCTGAGTCTGTACTAAGATATAAAAGCCAGCCCCCAGGAGAGACCCCAGCTTTGGCGAAGATACTTGACAGAATGAAAGGTGTCTCTGAAAGCCCAAAATAAATACAGAAATATGTCTTACCCTCTCCGGACGAATTAAGGGAGGGGCTGGGCTTTCTCGCAGCATAGATAGAAAGGGCATTCACAGTAACTTCTACCAACGCCCATTCTCCTTCATGCTGCATCGAGAGCCCAGGGTGGGACATATCAAAGCTTGCATGTCCACGGGCAGGTCCTCGTCTGGCTCATCACACCGACTGTGGAACCACTCATTGAAGCATCCTATCATCGTGAAAGGAACAAAGGTCCTGTCTGATGGAAAGAGCAGTAAGCTCAGAAACCCTCCTGGCAGAAGTGATGAACAAGGAACACTATCTTCAGAGTCAGGAAATGGAGAGACACTGTTCTAAGGGGTTCAAAGGGTGGCTTTGTAAGGACATTAAGGACCAAATGAAGGTCCCAAGAAGGATACCTGTGAACCACCGGAGGGTGCAGGCTTTCAAAAACCTCCTGACTGAAGTGTGATGGGATAAGGAAGGAAGTGAACCCCATGAAAGGACTGAGGAAAGGGCCACAACCTGCCTGCGTAAGGTGTTGGGGGCCAAACCTTTCTCCAGCCCATGCTGAAGGAAGCGAAGAACTTCTGCCAAGTGGGCTGAAGTAGGAGAAAGACCCTCCCTGAGGCACCATCGGGAAAAAGCCTTCCAGGTGACATCATAGATGCGCCTTGTAGAAGGTTTGCAAGAAGCCAGGATAGTGAGGATGACCTTTTCTGGAAGATCAGCCTCCTCTAACTGCTGCTGCTCAAGTGTCACATGGTCAGCTTGAACCACTGGGGCTCTGGGTGGAGCAGGGCCCCCTGAAGGGAGATTAGATGGGCAGGAATCCTCCAAGGAGAAGCCACTGATAGGATCCGCAAACCAGGGCCTCCTTGGCCAATAGGGTGCCAGGAGGAGGAGTTCCGCACGTTCCTCCAACATCTTCCGAATTACTGCCGGAATGATGGGAAGCGGGGGAAGGGCATAGAAGGCCATCTGCACCAAAAAGCATTGGTCCCCCTGCTTCCTGGCAAGGAAACCTGGTGAAGAATCTGGTGACTTGGGCATTTTGAGGAGTGGAGAAAAAAATCCACCTCCGGTGTTCCGAATCTGAGGGAAAGATCCCTGAAAAGAGATGGAGGAATGGACCATTCTGCCTGATCAACTAGGCTCCTGCTGAGCCTGTCGGCCTGGGAGTTGTCGACCCTGGAGATGTGGTCCGCCAAGATCGATAACAGGTGTTTCTGTGCCCATAACCCTAGCCGTAGAGCCTCTCTCATGAGGGCTTTGGACCTTGTCCCCCCTTGCCGGTTGACATGAGCCTTTGCGGCCATGTTGTCCATAAGGACTAGAACATGAGAGCCGGTCACTGATTGCCTGAAATGCTTGAGAGCCAGAAAAATGGCTCTGAGCTCTAGCCAATTTATGGGAAGGGTCTGTTCCAATCTGGACTAAACGCCCTGAGCTATCTGGCCCTGAATATGGGAACCCCAACCCAGAAGACTGGCATCGGTGGTTATCACTAGCCTGTCTGGGTCTGTGAACAGGAGTCCCCTCCAGAAAGATGGGGAATGCCACCAATTGAGAGATCTCCGGATTCGTGGTGGGAGTGGGACCTTGATGGATGAGTGGCTGGTTCCTGCTCGTTGGTAGGCAAGCAGGAACCACCAACTCGGGAGATGAGCCGAGCCCACGGGACAATGCCAATACAGGAGACCATCTTCTCCAGAAGTTTGGACAGCAGCGACAGGGGGACAATTCGATGTTGCTGGATCTGGCTGATAATCTCTGCAAGGCTCTTTCCACAAGCTAGGGACAGGAAAACCTGGCACAACATGGTATCGATGACTACTCCCAAGTGTTGCAATTTGGTTGTCGGAGAGAGCTGGCTTTTTTTCATATTGATGGAAAATCTGTGGCTCTGGAGACATCACAGGGTAATTTGCAGATCCCGATGGGCTGCAAGGATGGAAGAGGAAAGAATCAAAATGTCGCCCAAGTAGCATTGGATACTCACTGGAATAGAACACAGAGATGCCACCAATGCTGCCAGAACCCTTGTGAAGACCCTTGAAGCCAATGAGAGGCCGAAGGGAAGTTTTAGATCAAGGATGGCTCACCACCACCCTGAGGCTTTGGGAATGATGAAAAGGTGAGAGTAAAGCCCACGTCCCCATTGAGATGGGGGAACAGGTTGAATAGCCCTGATTTCAAGAAAGTGCTGAATGGCCTGATTCATGAGGGCTTGCCTGAAAATGTCTCAAGACACACGACAGATCATTTTTTTTTCGGGGGATGGGGTTAGGAAGTCCAATTGTAACCCTGACCTAATAATGCTGAGCACCCAGGCGTCTGTTGTTGAGTCCTTCCATTTGGAGGCAAAGAAGGCTAGGTGACCTCCGATGGGTGGGGAAAACAAGGGATTACTTAGAGCGACGGAAGGAACGACTCCCCTCTCCCCCAAAAGGGCCGTTTACCAGGAGAAGGTTGTTGCCTGCCAGATGTTTCTGCCCGTTGGTCTTGGCGTTGGGAGTACTGCCTGTGAGAGCGGGGTGAGATGAGGTCTCCGCTCGGAAGGCAGGAGGTTGATAAGGACCAGGGCGATAGTCGGCTTTCTTCCCAGAGGAAGAGAAAATTTTATGTTTATCTCTTGTTTTGATAAGGTTCCAGAGCATCACCAAAAAGCTTATCACCTGCAAAAGGAACTGAAGCCAGCTTCCATTTTCAGCGTGACTCCACCTGCCAATTTCTGAGCCATAAAAGTCTTCTTGCTGCTACAGAAGATGCCATGGCCTTGGATGCAAATTTGGCGGAATTGAGAGTGGCATCCACAGTGAATTCTACCGCTGCAATAATCTTATTAAGGTCTTGGTGAGACCGAAGATCAGAAGCAGACAATCTATTCTAGAGTTGGCGCAGCCACCATATGGATGCCCTGGTGAAGAAGTATGCTGTTGTTGAAGCCTGAACAGCCCAAGCAGCAACCTGGTGATTGTGCTTGAGGGTCTGTTCAGAAAGTTTATCATCCGCTTTCAGGCTATCTTTTGGCTCCGTGGGAGTGCCAGAAGATGAGAACGAGGCCAGAACCAGAATGTCAACAGAAGGCACTGCCAGGGCATTGTCCAGAGCTGAGCTGACATTATAGAAATGCTTATCCAGAGAAGATGCCGAAGGAGAAGCGCATTGTCCCTTGACCATGTCCAGGAACAAAATGGGAGAAGGCAAAACCTCTGCATGCACTACAGGCTTGTAGCAGAGCAAATCCTTTTGGCTAGAGGCATTTCCTTGTGGCTTGGGAGCCACTTCCTCTGGCGACAGCTTGGCAGTGACCAAGGCCTTGCTGAGTAATGGTCTGAAGAGAGTAGGTTTGAAGACCAATGAAAAAGATGTCTGCTCTGGGCAAGAATCCTCTTCCTCTGAAAGATTTTGGTGAAAAATCTCACTCTCTTCACACTCTGAATGAGAGGAGTAACTGTACAGATGGTGAAGGCCTTCCTTCCTCATCAACCTCCTCCCATTCTGGTAGAGAAGAATGGACTCTGAGGCCTGTGTAAATCAGGATGATGAGGCAAGGAACTTTTAGATTGAGAAGGGAGAAGGGCCTGAACCCTTTCCAGAAGTTGAAGAATTTGCTTGAAGCCTTCAGCCAATCCCTGCCTAATGGCTGATGAGACTACATCTTGGATATCCCTTGGTCTGTGCTCAAAGGTAGAGGCCGAAGGCCGAAGGACCTCTGCTGTGGGAGTGAAGGTGGCTTCAGGCCTAGATTGAGGAGAGTTTCAAGGCCTGGAGGGAGGGAGAGGAGCATAGGGCCCAGAAGCCTGTTGGAAATAAGGCCCAGATCTGCTTAAATCCTGAGGATCTGACTGTACAGCAAGAGCCTCAGGAGACCAGGATGGAGGATGAAAAGGCTTATAGATAACTTCTCCTCCCCTGGGAGAGCTTGGTTGGGGCTAGTATCACCTGAAACATACTGTAGTTGCACTCCCTTCTGTTGAATAGTTCTGTTGAACTGCCTCTCTAGAGCTGCATGTCTGTGCTTCTCTGCCCTCAATTCAGCCTGAGTTGCGTTCTTAGGGCTAGAGCCTTAGCTTTCATTTTTGCAGCCACCTCCCTCTGGACTGACTGGGTGCGTTGCCTATGTCTTTTTCTCCTATTGGGCTTAAGAGACTGTTCCACTGGGGGAAAAAGCTCTGCCAGAGCCTTATCTTGCTCCGTTTGTAAAATAAAGGCTCTTGCGTTGGAAAGAAGCTGTTTAGAAATTTTTCTATTAAGACCCTTAGGGTATAAATGGCCCCTGGGCTTACAAAATGGCCGCTCACCTCATGGTGGAAGGCTTGAATCCAAGATGGCCTCTGACTACAGGAAAACAGGCTCCAAGATTGAAAAATTGTTCCTTAGGCTACACAGAGTCCCGAGCGAAGTCAGCAAGGGAAAAACACAGCAACCAGATACACGATCAGCTGACTTGAGCTCTTATCAGTTTGCCGATCGTGTTTACGATCCCTCCAAACTGCAGTCGTGGGGGAGGTCTGTAGACGCTGCCCAGCTTGCCTGCACAGAGCTCTGTAAAGCTGCTCCCAACGTTGCAAGAGAGAGACAGAGAGAGAGAGCCCTGCTCTTGTGGAAGAACAGCTGCCCAGATCCCTGGGAGCTGCTTGAAGTGAGGAAAAAAGTCCTGAAGATCGCTGGTGACTGCTATCTAACAGAACACTTTCAGAGACACAGCTACTGCCTGAAAGCAGCTGAGTCAAAAGCTGGGTCTCTCCCGGGGGCTGGCTTTTATATCTTAGTACAGACTCAGCTATGACATCATAGGAAGGAGTCAACCCATCCTGGGCTCTTGATGCAGCATGGAGGAGAAAAGACTGATGGATCAATGGTTCTGAATCCATACTAGGTTCATGTTACTTATCATATTTCCTACTATTTCAAAAATAACAGGAAATTATTTGTGAATGCCACAATTGTTTAGCTTCATTGTTTGTGCTGATTGAAACTAAACAACCCTCACTGTGCCTCAGCCCATGTGAATCTTGCCAGAATGAAATACATTTCCACAGGCTGTGTAACTTGGAGTTTTTTCTTAATATAGAGTACTGTCTATGTCAGGATTTTCACACTGTCATGTCAATTATATGAGCACTAGTTTATTAGTGCAAAGGCTCTCAGATTCTCCCCTTTATATGCTAATTCAAAAGTCTCTAAAGGTAAAGGTTCCCTTTGTACATATGTGCTTGTCATTTCTAGCTGTAGGGGGCTAAATGCCAAAGGCGCAAGGAATGCTTCCCACCTAAGCGGTCCCTATTTTTCTACTTTCATTTTTACATACTTTCGAACTACTAGGTTGGCAGAAGCTGAGACAAATCCCTAGCATTGATCATTCTGTTATGCAGTGCTAGGGATTTGAACTGCCAAACTGCCAAATCGACAAGCTTCTGTCGACAAGCTCAGTGCATTAGCCACTGAGTTCTACTGGGTCATAAATGAAGATTAGCATTAATCATACCTTTATAGACACCACCAACCCCCACAAAACAGAGCTCTGTTTTCACTATCTCACTTTGTCTACTTACTTGGCAGTATTTTTCATTAACCAGAATACCATTATTTCCTTTGGTTGTTAGAGAATAATATCATACACTGTAACCACACTGGAAACTTGGCAGGATATACCCACTCAGTAAAATGAACTATGTCTGACAAATTGTGTCCCGTTCTACCCAGAATTAAGAATGTTATTTGGCAATTAAAGCAAAAAAAAATGTTATGTCTTCCATTTGCCATAAGTCATCTCTCAGAAGAGGCTCCAATTCCTGAAGATTTGATTCAAATTTAGTTTACTTATAAAGGAAAGTATACTAGAAAGTGTTTGAATAAGTACAATCTATCGCATGCGGAAAACACAATTGCCACATGCGGCTTTCTCATTATCACTGTGGAGTAGCATGGTGCCTTGGATTTTCAAATTAAATATTGAAGAAATTAGTACCAATTCTTTGGGTTGTGTGTATGTATGGGATGCATACATGTGAGGAGGATTTAATGCCAAGAGTGACACGAGCCATTTGGGTATATCTCCTAAGGAAGACCAGCAATGGCTCTCTATCACATTCCCATGAAGAAGTAGCCTCCTCTCTTGATCAAATTCTTAGTTTGCTGAGAAATGCCACTCTATTGCTGCTGCTGTTTCTTCTTGTTTCTTCATTACTAAGGTAGCCATACTGTCGTATATTAGTGCTTAACTGAAAACAGGAGTGTCTGAGTGATCCTGGTTCCATTGCCCTGCTGCCCTCTGCTGTCTGCAGGAGTCCCACAGGCGAAAGCAGTCAAGAAAGAACACACAAGTCATGGGTGACAGGACAGTCAAAATACTTGCTTATCCTATCTGTGGAGCTATGGTGGCTCAGTGGTTAGAATGCAGTATTGCAGGCTAACTCTGCTCACAGCCAGGAGTTCAGTCTTGATCAGCTCAAGGTTGACTCTGCTTTCCATCCTTCCAAGGTCAGTAAAAAGAGGATCTAGATTGTTAGGGGCAATATGCTGACTAAATTTCTAAACCATTTAAAAAGAGTGGCACAAAGCATTGTGGTGCCTTGTATAAGTCAAATTGCTATTGCTATCCTTATACTACTGTACTACTGGTCTTAGCTATAGAGAACAAACTGACAGTCCCAACCTCAGCTACAAGGGCTACTGTCCCATCCAGGCATGGAGATTGGTTTTTTTCCATAGTCCTAGGAAAGATCCATGAAGCCTGGCACAACTGTTGTTCTTCTGCTGCATGAAAATAGCCAGACAAAATAATTGGAAGCCAAATGTGGTCTGGTGGCTGGGAGCTTAAAATCCCTGATTCACTAGAGATACACTTGAGCAATTTTTATAGATTCTGCTCAAAAGTCCTAATCAACATTGTCCCCTTCCAGATGTTTACCATAGCTAAAATTGTAGCCATATGAAGTGGCTACAAAAATAAAGCCAATGTGTCTCTTATTTTATGCAAATTGCTTCATAAAGTTAGTTTCTATTCCTCTTAAAAATGTTGCTTGAAACCAAATTATAATTCAGCATTAGTAGATGTCAGGAGAAAAGGTATGAATCCAAAAGATAAAAATTTAATGTACTTATTAGATTTTCATACAACTGTAATCAAGAACTTGATTTTTAAAATTTAAGTTTTAAAAATAAGAACAGCATATATAACTTATGTGTCCCCTGTAATGATTACTATTGGTATTTCTAAATAATCAAGACATAAATCCAGAATTATAAGAAAAGCAGTTGATTATCTTTTCTCCCAAATACACTGATATTAAAGTCATATTGATATAATCACAAACCAGGGGAAGGCATTCAGTGCTAGTTACTAGCTTCTTTTTTAGCATGAAGCAGTAACTACCTTTCTGTGGTGATGCTCCAAGGAATAAAACAAACTTACTTTAAAGAGGAAATGTTCCTTGTATATAATTTAAGCAGCAATTTCACCAGTCAGGAGGATCTGAGTCATGCCTGAAAACCCATCACTGCAAGTTTTTTTTTTTTTGTCTATGAGGGGTGAGGGAGAGTAGTTTCTTGGTAACATTATCACATCAACTTACTGGAGAGGAATAGCTTAACAAAATATCTTTTCAGCAAAACTAATGGGTACAAATTTATATTGTTATAAGCTGTAAAAGAAACTGTAGTCAATATATAAACAGGCAAAGAAAACAAAAACTTTATTTTGAATAGTAGATCCAGGAAGTATTGTAAAGATGTTTTTAAATGGTTTTTTTTGACAAAGCAGAATATCCTAATTTTCTTGTTATTCAATGATGCAACATGCCCTCAAATATAAAGAACATGAAATCTATATCTAAACAGTAGATAGCGGAAAAAAGAGTATTGATAAAACAGAATGTTTGCAGGTCAGAATTGAAATGAGGTGTCCTTGGTACTCTCTGAGCTTGGTTGTCCCAAAGGTGCTTTTTTTCAGAAGGTAACTGGATTTTCTGGATTTTTTCTTTGAAGACATTTCACTTCTCATTCAAGAAGATTCTGAAGAGCTGAAGAAGCTTCTTGGATGAAAAGCAAAATGTCTTAAAAGAAAAACCATAAACTGTGTCTTCAAAAAAGCATCTATGCGACAACCATGACCTGGATGACTGAGAATCTCCATAGACCTCTTGAGCTTGGTGTTTTGTTGCAGCTGTTTCATTACCCAAATATCAGTGCACTAATGATGTTACCTAGTTTGAGTAATGAAAAGTCTGTAAGAAAACAACCAAGTTCAAAGAGCATTAGGACCCTTCAATGAAGAGCATATCTGAATTGTTTTAGTTCAAGTCAAATTTTTGAGTCACAGAACTCTAGATTAAGATTTCCTAGTCTATGGAAAAAATATTTTCCAGAACTACAATCCCTAATCCAATGCAATTCTTTTTTTCCCCTTGACAGTAGGAAAACAGGTTGCTAAACTGTTTTTAAAAGTATTAATTATTAATAGAACTAAATGCTATACTTTTTATTTTGCCTTTGTTCATACATACTCTAGACATAAACAAGATCAATGTACAGAATTACAAAATAAATAACTGTCCAGCTATAATACAGCTATTTCCTTCTTGGAAATTCCAGCAGAATTAAGTGAGGTATAAAAATGAAACAAAGCATCTTCCTAATAATAGACTGATATAATATAATAGGAATGGCTCACCTTTTAATGACTAATGCCATAAATGATCTCTCCTAGTTCTATCTGGAAATGCCAGATTCTGCACAAATGCTGAACTCTGTGAAATTAGTGAGTCATTATCCTCTTACTCTATGTAAATTCTGGCCACATTGGCTTCAGAACTACAAGGCCTTCCTCCATTTCTCATCCCTATAATTTAATAGCTTCACTTCAAATATTTCACTAGAATTCTGATTACTTTTGTTTGAAGTAATCAAATGGCACTAAGAAATCATTTCGTAATCTAAAAAATATTTAATTAAGCTTCTATTGAAGGAGGAAGATTGTTTTGTTTATGCAAGTGCAAACTATTATACATAATAAGAGTTAAAGGAAAATATTATGAATGCTGTTTCTATGTTGGTATGCTGTTTCTCTTCATTATTTTCTTTCTCTTATATGTCTCTTGTCTTGTTTCTTTTATTTTTTTAAATCAGCCTTTGTTAAATATTATTCCCTTTACTATTCTTTCTGTTTTCCCTTCCTACTGATTTACACAGCATTAGTAAATGGTCGATCCATATTGTTAATTGTTTGGAGGACAACTGGAATATGTGGCATGGCTTAAAATAATATTTTATACCTTTTTTAACTTCAGCTACAGTATGGATAGTTGTAACATATGCCATTCCTTGGTTTTTGAATTTTAATATTTTGTAATTTCCTTTGTAACAAGACATTTTAAAAGGTTGAGTTAGGTGCAAAGAATTGTTAAATATAAAGATAGCAACTGAAATGGCTTCATTTTTCAGAACAGACTGACATTGTTCCTAAAGTTAAAAATCTGTTTTAAAAAGCTTGGGCAGGGGAAATTGCTGTGTGTAATATCTTTAACATGCAAATGATATTGGAAATATATTTAATAGGCTTTTGATGAAAAATGTTGTATTATGAGATCAGTATACCCCTCTCCTGAATTTCTATGGTCCAGCTGAAGATTCTTCAGAACAAATAACTATTTATTTTCAACACCTATATATTATGGCTTTGTTTGTTACCTTTGAGTTAATCTTGATTCCTGATAACCATCCAGACAGGTTTCAATAGAAACATTTTGGACATGTGACAAAGAAAAACTGACCGCCCAAAATCACTCAGGTTGAAGGATTCATGCCTTAGGCAGGACTAGACTCCATAGTCTTGTCTGGTATGGTATCTTTAGCCATTGCATCATAGATGTACTAAGTTAAGGTTGTGAAGGTTGTGTGAATCAAACTTTGCATCCTTATTTAGATCATCGGACATATACAGGTAGCCCTCGACTTACAACAATTCATTTTGGGATAATTGAAAGGTACAACAGCCCTGACTTTTGGTTGTTTTTCCATCATGTCAGAGCGGAATCCACGATTGTGCGCAATTTTATTCTGTCCTAGCTTGTTGGAGGGTCCCAACTGAGAAGCAAAACCACCCTGAAGGGGTGAAGAAAGGAGGGGACTGCTTGGAGGGTTGAGGGGAGGTGTACTTCCCCTCCCTGACAAGATAAACCCCCTCCGAAGACAAATTGCAGCGGTGGTCTAAAATGGCCACCATGAAGACGGGAGGCAGTCCAGGAAACTAAGACTGCTGGACCAGTGAAGTTGTGAGCAGTATGTAAACCAGGCAATATACATGAACATTAAGGTACCCCAGAATTAAGAAATAAAGAACTATTTTTGATGAAAGTGTGTAAAAGCGGCGACCAAAGAGAGAGAGAGAAGAAAATTTGAACTTATGAAGTTACCTCTGAACACTGAAATGAATTAATTTGGAGGTGGAAAATTCAGAGGAAAATATCTGATTACAAAAGGCTTGGAAAGTAAACTGGATAATTATTGGATTTTTGGCACTAAATAGACATAAGTAAATACTGGAATTGAATGTGTTAAAAATAATAGCTAATAACTGGAATTAGCGAAATTAATAAAAGTTTTTTTTTTTTTAAGTAAAAAGAAAGGGTAGAACATGGAAACAGAATTGAGAGTGCCACCTAATGGTATGGGAAAAATTTCAGTGACTCTTTGAAAAGTGCTTGGTTTGTCTAAAATTGGAATTTAAAAGAAAGTAAGAGGAACTCCACTATAATAAAATAAAAACCCTGAAAAAATACTAGAATACTACAAGGAAAAAAGATACGTGAAAAAATTGTATTAGGATTACTTGGTTACTTTGGGAAAAAGTTGGAAAAGAAATCAACAGAAGGAACCAAGAAACAAAGACTAATGGACAATGTTGAAATTAAATATAAAAGACCCTGGTTGAAATAAACTACTAGACATTTGAATTGAATATAATTATTAAAGAGTGGGGGGAGAAGAAGCATACAAAATGGGAGAATTATATACGGAAATGAGATTGGAACTACAAGATATGAAGGAAATGATGAAAGAAAGCATGGAAACATACAGTATTATACTACAAAAATTACAAATGGTGATTCAGATTGAAGAAGAACAAAGAGAACCAGAGGGGAGGAGTTAAATAAAGAGGAAACCAGCTTTAAAGAACAAGTGAAACAATGAACATTAAAACAGGGGGGGAAAGAATTAAAGTTAAAAATCTGAGGTTTGATGTGATAATTAAAGGGGGAATTGTTTGGAAAGCTAAACAAAGGAAAAGGAAACAGCAGAAGAAGGAATTACAGAGGAAAGACCAAGAAAGGGAGGGGGACAAAATAAATAATTGGAATGAGAAATGGAGGGAAATAATAAAAGAAAAAAGGGGAATTAAGAGAAAGGACCAAGAAATAAAGGGAAGAAGAAAGCAAACAAGAATGAAAATAAATTATATAGTCAGGAGGATGAGAGACAATGGATAGAAAAAGAATACGGAAGGAGATTTGCAAGGTAATTTGTTGTGATATATAAGAATAGGTATTTTAAAATAGATAAGATTGGAACTGATTTTAAAAGATTTATTGTTAAATCAAATATAGATTTTAATGAAATAGATATGGAAATGGGAATTTATTATAAGAATATTAATATTTTTAAAAAGTAATGAATAAAGTTAAAATGAATTATGAGAATTGTAATAGAAAGATTGATATTAGTTTCTTTAATTAATTGAATAGATTAATATTTTTGGAATAGATGATTTATAAGGTAATTGAGAAGAAGAATACCATGCAGATTCTGACTTAATATATATACAGTATATGCATATGTGATATGTAGTAGTTAGGAGAATATTGTTAGTAATGTAGAATGTTGTAATTAAATATACTATGGTAAATTTTTATAATGAATTAAAGAGAATAAATTGAAGGAATGTATAAGATAAATAGGTGGCAATCTCAAATTGACAACTAAAGGGACAACTTTTTGAATTGTTAGAATAAGGATGAAATTTATTGAATAATGAATGGAATAACAGTAGGTGATAAAATTGCAAATGTGACAGAAAAAAGCAATATGTGCAATGAATATAGAAATGGAACAAGAATCTTAGATAATACTATAAAACAAAACATGAGAATATTTTAAGAAAAATGAAATAGGTATGAACTGGAATTGTTCATATATAGATATGAACTGGAATTGGATAAAATAAGTGTAATGAATTTAGTATTTGAGAATATTCAAAAGAAAATAGAATAAGCAACAATGTGATATTAAATTGAATAAGAAAGATAACTATGTAACTATGGTCATGTTTGTACTGAAATGTAAAAACCTGGAACCACACTGTTCGCCAAAAGAGATGTTTCTTAAAATATAAAAATAAAAATGTTATTTAAAAAAAGAAAGAAAGGTACAATAGCCCTGGAAAAAGTGACTTATAACTGTTTTTCAGAGTTACGACTTTTGCAGCATCTCCTTGATCATGTGATCAAAATTCAAATGCTTGGCAATTGATTCATATTTATGATTGTTATACTATGTCCCAAAGTCGTATCATCATCTTTTGTGACCTCTTGACAAGCAAAGTCAATGGGGAAGCCAGATTCATTTAACAACTGGGTTATTAACTTATGAACTGCAATGATTCATTTAACAACTGTGGCAAGAAAGGTCATAAAACTGGCAAAATTCACTTAACAAATGTCTCACTTAAAAACAGAAATTTTAGGCTCAATTGTGGTTGTAAGTTGAGGACTACTTGTATTTGGTTCCAAGTCCAACTTTGTCACCATTCTTGCCTATATTTACTCTGAAGCTTTGAGTGCATGACGTGAGGAGTTTTGTTTATCAGACAGTTTGCCGCAGAGTTTATCAAATCAGTTTGCCGCTGATTAGGGCTGAAAGGAAGCGACCCACTCAAGATCATCAGGCTGGCTTCTGTGTAAAAAGGAAAACTAGAACCTGGAAGTTCTCCCTGTTGGTAATCAAGCATATTAATTATTAGACCATGCAGAAAGAATGTACATCTACATTTAATTTAATAGCTATTGGCTTGCTGTTCCCTTCAATAGGAATATATAAAACTGACAAACAAAAACATGTTTTGCTAGATAATTTCTTGATAGTGCTTCTTTAATATGTGGTAGAGATGCCTTCAGAGTCTTTTTACAAATGTTTATAGGTGTTATAAAGTTTGTGGCTTTGAGAAAACTGTTGATTGTACTGCTTAACAGGTACTTTAATTCATCATTTCTGAATGATGATCATGATTTTATCAAGTAGAAGGAACTTGAAAAGCAGGGTTTTTAAAATTAAGATAACTTGATTGTGTCTTGGATATAAAATACTGCTACAGCCTTTATCTTTGGATGAATCATAATTTTCATAAATAGTAAACATACAAAGACACTACAATCAACTAATGGTAAAACTCAGGAGGAGAAAATTAAATGTCCACCTCTTAATCAGTAAGCTTTATAATTTCAAAACATTTTTATTACACTAAGACACAAACTTGATCACATCATAGGCTGCATTGTGATATATCGTGACATTTTTTTGCTTTTACAGAGCCGGATGGGCATGGCCTGTGTGTGATATATCCGGCCCATGGGCCACCAGTTTGACAGGTCTGCACTAAGGCAATGACATTGGGAAAAAGAAGAAATACGAGGGCTATCCACAAAATAGATTACATTTTCGTCTATAGCAAGAAGGGGCAAGCTATCGTGGCCATCTTTGGTCTGTGCGTCCACCGCTTAGTCTCCATCTAGTCATGCTAGTGGGAGGTTCATATCGTTGCCCATTATTTCATAGCAAACGTTTGAAATGTATGCTGCAATTGAAAATCCCGTGAGTTATGAGGTGCGATCAGTGATAAGGTTTTTGTTGGCAAAAACCCATGAACCGACTGAAATTTTTCGGCAACTGTGTGAAGTGTACGGGGACAACAACATCACTGAAAGTGGAGTGCTCCAATGGTGCATTAAGTTTAAAAATAGATGAACTAATGTTCATGATGAACAGCGGAATGGACGTTCGAGCATTGTGACTGATGAACTGGTCGCGAAAGTCGATGACAAGATTCATGACAACTGCCATTTCACAGTAACAGAACTCTTGCTTCGTTTTCCACAAATTTCACTCAGTTTGTTGCATGAAATTGTTACACAAAAGCTAGGCTACCACAAATTTTGTGCAAGATGAGTGCCAAAAATCAACAGAAAACCACAAGAGTCAGCATATGGCCGCATCATTGACATTTCTGTACTCTTACGACAAAGATGGAGATTCATTTCTTGATCGAATCATAACTGGAGACGAGACTTGGGTCAAACATGTGAACAGCGAGATCATATTGCAGTCTATGGAGTGGGGACACACAAATTTCCCAAAAAAACCAAGAAAATGTTTGCAAATGTTCTCTGCAAGGAAGATTATGGTGGCTGTTTTTTGGGATAGGCAAGGTGTGCTTCTTATCGATTTTCTGGAACATGGTGCAACAATAAACTCTGTGAGGTATTGTGAAACATTGCAAAAACTAAGAAAAGCAATTCAGAACAAGCGTAGAGGAAAGTTAAGCTCAAAAATTTTGTTTTTGCATGACAATGCCCGACCACACACAGCAAATCGCACTCAAGAAGTCCTGAATGCTTTCAAGGGGAGATTTTTCCTCATCTGCCCTACAGCCCCAATCTTGCACCAAGCAACAACCACTTGTTTCCGAGGATGAAGACCTGGCTTGGAACACAGCAATTTGACGACAACATGGAACTGCGGGCGGGCGTGACTGACTGGCTCAAATCTCAGGTGGCTGAATTTTATGACAATGGAATTACAAAGCTTGTTCACCGCTTTGATAAGTGCCTCAATTTGTTCGGTGAATATGTTGAAAAGTAGTAATTAAGCGTCACTTTCAAGTGTATATAATAATTTTTTTTCCTACACTTCGTTTTTTTTCTATTGCAAAACATAATCTATTTTGTGGATAGCCCTCATATCTTACATATAGCTAATATTGATCAATCTACTAAGAATATAAAAGATAATGTAAGATGTTACATTGTATGTGAAATTTTGGTGCATTCTTCCATGATCTCATTACTATGTATTGTTTTAATGTTTAAGATATAATTGTTTTATTATATGTCACTTATAATCATATTACTGGGATAGACAGTTATATACATTTGATAAACAAACTAAAAAAAAATGACTCTAAGTTTGATTAGTATTTGGAGTACTTTTATTGTCATACATTTTAAAATGTATTCACAATGTATAGAATTAATTTTGTTGTATTTAAAGATCTGGACTGAAATTGGATTGTGGTTTATAAATCAGTAATCTTCTTTCATAAGAGTCCTGAACATCGAGCTCTTTTCTCAAGCTCTGGGCCAATGCTCATTACAAAATCTGATTGGATTGTAGTTAATGGTTGTAATTTCTTTTTCTGGCATAAATTAGCCATCATAGTTGTTAAATCAACAAGGGTTGTTTCAAATCGTGTGAAATATGTTTCCTAGACTCTTAAAACTACAGATAGTGCTTAACAATCACAACCACAACTGGAATTGGCAACTCCATCAATAAGCAATGTGGTTAAGTGAAACATCATATAGCCTCATGTTTGCCATGAACATTAAGCAAATCACCCACAGTAATTAAGCAAGAGATCATGTGATTGCAACTTGTAATTTTACTGCCAGCTTCTCTACTGACTGATTATTGGAACTCAGCTATGAAGCATGTAAATGGCATGTGACCACAGAATGTAAAAACTCACCAATTGCAAAGTGCCCAAATTATGAATACGTGACCACATGGATGCTGTACTGGTTTGTGAGAGAATCAATACAATACAAAAAAGCTACTTTTTCAGTGTCACCATAACTTCAAACAGTTGCTAATCAAGGTAGTCCAAGTGAGTACCTTCTATAGCAGTGGGTTCCCAACCTTTTTTTCGCCCCGCACCCCTAAAGAAATTTCACTCGAACCTCGCACCCCCTGAAATATATGGTAAATATATGGTAGGATTGAATTATTTAATTATAAATAATTATAAATATATGGTAGGATTGAATCTTTTCAGCTATGTCTGTGACGGCCACTAAATAACAATACTTAACTCTAAAATGAAAACAAAGTTAGTCCATTGCAAAAGAAAATAAAAATGCCAACATATAGCCAATGTCCTATTATTTACCTGGACTTTTCTCACACCCCCTGGAATATCATTTCGCACCCCAGGTTGGGAACCCCTGTTCTATAGGATAATATTAGAAAGAACTAGCTGCATGTACAGTATATTGGATTCTTTAGTGAATGTTGAGTAAAAGTTGCTTAAAATCACAATTCAAATGTCAAACTATTAATTTGTAGAGGGTTTTTTTTGTTATTATAATATTTAGGATTATTAAAGAACTCTGGATTGATTGCTATGTATTGAAGATACACATTACCTCTTTCTTAGGGTTGAGGGAGTATTACTGGCCCAAAATCACCAGGCTGTTTTGTCCCTGCGGCAAGACTAGAATTTAGTCTCCTAGTTTCTAATCTTGTGCCTGATTCTCATACCACATAAGGTAGAATTAACTATATTAAAGATGTCCCATACAACTACTTCAGCTTCAACTGCAACAATACAAGACCACAGAACAGATACAAACTCAATGGAAACCACTCCAAACTTGTTTGCAAAAAGTACGACTTCAGCAACAGAGTGGTCAATGCCTGGAATGCACTACCTGACTCTGTTGTTACATCTTCAAACCCCCACTCCTTTAACGTTAAAGTATCTACTACTGACCTCCTCACCCCATTCCTAAGAATGTAAGGGGCGTGCATAAGTGCACAATTATGCCTACTGTACCTGTCCTATTGTTTTCATTTATTCGTACCTATTTCCTGTATTCATACTCATTTTACTCTTATACTTATTATCTTGTAAGCGTTTGACAAATCAGATAAATAAATAAATAAAATAAAATATATTTATTGCTGTAGAATGCAGAATTCAAAAATTAAAATCATTGGTTATTCTGATGTTAGCCTAATATATGTGCATGTTTTCCCTGTGTCTATCCCCATTGAAAAAATCTGGTATTCAGAATTCTAAATAATCTTGAATTGTTGGAACCCATTGATATTTCATCTCCCTTCTCTCATAAGGTTTGTGTCTGACGAGTTCATCCAACCAGTTGTTTATCCAATCATATTTTTCCTCAGTTTTCAAAAATCATCTGATCATTTGACTATCTTTCAAAATGTTTTGTTTTATGTTTTCGGAACACATAAAATACATTGGAAGGAGAAACAAAACTGCCAACAAGTGCTTTTCTCTGCTTTCTATAAAACAGGGTTTTTGTACATTCTAGTATGCATTGTTTTTTTTAAATACAATGGAAACTCTGCAGATGGGCCTCAAGAACTCTTGATTGATTCGTTTAGATAGCAAACATTTCAACACTCCCTCATTAACACACTGGATGCAACTTTAAGAAATACAACAAAGTTATAGATTTGTAATACAAATTTGACTGGTTTATATCAGATTAGCAAAATACATGTGGGACATCTGGAAATATTCTAAGCCATAATATAGTATTTATTTTTGCCTTAACATAAAATCTGAATCTACAATGCCATATCACCATAACTACAATGATAACAATATAACAAAATGTGCTTTGTGATATAAAACCCTTCCCAATGCACCCATTCATACATATAATTATCTAAGGGATGTTGAGTTTTCATTGTCACATCTTGGTTCATGTTAATTACTTTTTTCATCTCCCTGGAGATGCCCATGCATTCTTTAAGTGAATCACAATTCTGAAGTTGTTTAACAAATTAGAAGTACGTGGTTGAAAGAATCCTGATCTGTATGAGCTTCTAACCAATACTTTTCCTTTTCACCAACAACTATAGGGTCTACTTAATCTGTTTTGTTTTGTTTTACTTCGTATTTCTTCATTGTTTCCATGCCTGAAAGAAGACACACATATATTGTATATCTAGTTCAAATATAATGTTTAGCCATAATATAACCATTATGTCTAAATATAAATGTTCAACTTTCAGTATTTGAAAATTTGATAGTCAAGCTATGTATAGACTCAGATTCAAAAAGCAAAATGGGATTCTAATCATAAATGTCCTTAAACCAATTATGTCTTTTCCTATCTTTATTTGGCTACCTTTTGTATCAGAAGACCTTAAGAAAACACAGAATGATATAATGCAAATTTAGTTTTAACAAAGACATAAAAAGATAAAAACTTTCACACCTTCCTTGGACTCCCAAGGGAAGTACCCTTGTGTGGGAAAACCCTGTTCTAGGGGTATAATGTATAAAGGGCAGATGGTCCAGGCATATTTCCTGGATCCCCCTCATAAGACAAAGTTAGTAAAAGGACCTGAAGCAGTGGTGGGATTCAAATTGTTTTACTACCGGTTCTATGGACATGGCTTGGTGGGTGTGGCATACTGTAAAAACTCCAGCCCGAGGCTGTATTTGCAGGTTCTCCGAACTATTTAAAATTTCCACTACCGGTTCCCCAGAACTGGTCAGAACCTGCTGAATACCACCTCTGACCTGAAGCATATTCATCTTCTTACATTTGGTGAAATGGCAGAAAAGGATGGTACCTCTGACCTATGTTGGTAAGAACCATATGTTTGGTATTTTCATTTTAACTCATACATGCCTTAATTTTGAATTTAAAGTTTGTAAGGCACACCATTAAATAAAAGGACACTTGCTCTGCAAAATAACTTTCACATAAAAAGAAAATGTAAAAAGTATATATTATTGATGTAATGTGTTGAAATCCATAGTGACAAGACTGAAAGATAAAATGATTTATATAAATATTTAATCTGTTAATTCTATTTACAAGTTGCTTTCAAAGTTTACATTTCCTAAAGCAATTACAATGACTACTAGTTCATTCACAGAAAAGGGAAAAACATACATAAGAGATTGTAAAAAGTTTATGCAGCATACATCAGCAACTATAAAGGTAGTCCTCATTTTGTGACCACAATTGTGAATAGCAAGTCTGCCATTAAGCAAAATGCTCATTAAATGGAAATGTATTTGTGCTATAATTTGACTCCAATTTTCCTTTCGTCATAAATTTACTTTTTCCTCACCATCCTAACTGCAAATTACTGCTAAACAAGGCATTTGCTAATCAAGGACTACCTATAAAGATTTTTGCTTTTCAAAGAGCCAAGGTATTTGATCTGGAAAGTGTTTCTCAAAGATATTTCCCAGAGCCACAATTGAAAAAGTGGAATTCTTAACAGGATAATCTAATTTTCTTTGTGACTGGAATGTATACCTGCTCCATCATTTCATTGTAATGAGTGTATTAGAGATCAATTGGGAAAAGATGTATCTTCACAATATTTGTGATCAGGGTTATATCTGGCCTTTCAATACTATGTTGCAACATGCTTGAAGAACAAAAAAGAAAACATTAAACAATAATCTCAGGAATTATGGATATATTTAAGGAAAATTAGAAAGATATATTATTATTGTTATTATGATAGTTAAGAGATCTATACTTAGCAATCTACATGTTTTTAGTAACAAAGTACTTAAAATAAATTTATCTCAAACACTGGATTTCCTGCTGGTGTTAACATGCATAATGAAACTTCAAGAAAAGGAACTATGAAAAATATTATCCACACAAACTTTCTTCAGTACCCGGGTAACTTTACAGTTCTTCAGTCACAATATCCACATTCTAATGTGGCAGTTGTACAGGTTTTTTTGCATTAGATGTACTTTTTTTTAAGGAAAAACTTCATTTTTAATTAATTGAAGCTCAAATATACCAAGCATCTAATTTACATAGCAGCTCATCTCATAAACATGATTCTGACCAGTGAGTCATAAAACAAATACTATAAACAAATAAATATAACCATTAAAAATACTTCAACGTATACAGTAAATAAGACAGTGGAGAAGGGAGCAACATACTACACACAATTCAACCACCTCATGGGCTCTCTATTTTCATGGGCTCCCCAAGCTTGCTGGGGAAAAAAAACAGATTTTGAGAGAATTCTAGAAGACCAATAGGGTTGGGCCTAATGTCACCTTGGGGCTAATGTCATGTTTGCGGGAGGGTGTATTAGTAAATTCCACTGCAAAAAACACCTGCCTCCTGATTCCCATCAGAGGTCACAAGTACAGATGTGACTTGTAATATTCCTCTCCCTCCAGACCTTATGGTATGATTGTTAACAGTATATATTGTAACAGACCATTTATGACATTTATTTCAAAGCATTTATTTTAAAGCATTTTATTTCAAAGTGATTTTAATTGAATGATTAGAGATGACTATCAAACTCTTCACAGGAAATGTCACAAACATAAGTATCTGAAAGGTGGCAGGTAGCAAAAATTGCCTTGCAAGGAATTCTGGCAATGAACTTATTTGGTTTTTTTAGGCACATCTGAAATTTTGAGAGACCAGTATAGGCATTTTCTCAAAATGTCTTGAAAAAAGTTTAAAGGCTTCATGTGGAACTCCAGTGAATCCTGGGATTTAATGAGAGAATTAAAAACCTACAAAACAGTTTTAATAATTAACCATGTAACTTTATTCTCCAAAGACTATGAATATTTGGTTGTCGGGCAAGTGACAGGGACCTGAACATTTTTACTGATGAAAATTATATTTATTAAATGTACATACCATCATTCTCACTACTAATGTGACTCCATGTCTCCATATACTGCTTGGGTTTGTCTTTAACAGAACATATCTAGCTGAAATTAAGAAATTCTCAGCTCTTTCCATACTACATGTGCCTATCCTTACTTATCTAATAATAATTAGATTCATATCTTCCAATGTTTCATTGTGCTGACCAAACAAAACATTTGCAAATGTTAATTATGGATTTTTTTCCCTTTTCTTCAGATAGAAAATTTGTCACACTTTATATCCCAACAAAGATACGCAATAATCAACATGGCAGCAATTATGTATACTGTTTTAAACCTAAATTTGCATGCATCAGATGTGGGTGGGTGGAACTATAAAGTCATGTTTTGGCTGGAACATTCTAGCCACCAAGTTGCAATTGCCTCTTTTTACTATCCTGATTTCTTTATATGCAACGTGTGCAAGGGCACTCCAAATTGCCCTTTTACCATTAATATTTTATAATGAATTTCTTATTAAAACTGAAAGATACCTTACTGCAATACATTCCGTATAAACATACTTATTAATATGACTTTTCAATTTGAAAATAGTAAATCTCACTTATCTAAGGAGTAAACTGAGAATAGACAGTGTGATTTGGAATCAAGACTGATTCAACTATTTGTGACCAAACACTATCTATTCTAAAGACCCCTACTGTCTACCTATAAGCCCTTCTAGTGAACACAAATGGATTGTAACTACACAAAATATACACTATGCTGCCTTTGTTCACTGAAGCATCAAATGTTTCAAACATATGCACACAAGAATATCAATCCTACTCCAAATATGATTTGTCTTTTTTAATGTAATGACTTAAAAATCAGGAAACAATTTCCCGGATTCAAGTTATAAAGAAAACCCTTTTAAGAATAAAATCAATTAAAAGTTTATTTGTCTAGCATTTTAAGTAATTGTTGAACATTCCATTTTGAGTAATCATTAACTTTTGCTTGTATCAAAAGGCTATAAAAACAATGGATGAGAATGCTAAATAGTAAACAACTATTCTGATAGCCATATCAAGATTGTGAAATAAGAGAAAATCAATGAGCAACAAAACAGAAGTATGTTGTTAAGATGAATACCCTATATCAAGACTGCAGTTTTTTATAAAATTGTAAGTATCTAGAACATCTTCACAGGTAAATAAGGATAGGATTGAGGAATTGAAGACAGTTAACTTCAACTGTCCTAGATTTTTTTAATAAAAACCTAAGAATAATTAATATTAATTAGAAAAAAGAACTTTGTATTATCATCTTGTAGCAATTAGTTGAAATATTACTAACATTCAAGAGCAGATCTATTATTATTAAACTGCACAAAGACAGTAACATATTATGTTCACAAGTGTTATCTGGTTGAGAAAAACAGCTAATAGTATTTATAAGTGAAGAAAATAGCTAATGTATTTCTTAAATAATGAATCAATCATGTCATAAAGCAACTTACTTTGAATAAGACTGAAAGTGTAGTGACATTTGTAAAACATTCTGAACAAGAGGGAAAATGTCTGTCAAAATTAAACAACTGAACTGCATAAATTTACTTCCCTATAAACTGATAGAGGAGCTATTGTAATAATAGTACTGACTTCCTTTCAGCTAATGCAACTGTAACATAGCTGGTATACAGATAAAACTTCCTCTAAGGGTCAGCTGTATAAACTGCCCATTTAGGATCACACTTCCTCTTTTTTTCAAAAGAACTGTTCAGCATACAGTTCAAACTGCAGAGCATTAAAAATTTAATTAACAAAACAGGAAAAGGCACTATGTTGTAAATGGTTTCAGAGCATCATAAAAAATGTTTATTTGTACCCCTTTGCTAATGTTACTGTAATTCAATTCTACAAACTACCGTAACAATTTCATCTTATCCATGTGGACAAAAGTCCATATGAAAGTGCATCCAAAGCATCCCTAAATAATAATATTGCATAAAATAATGTCTAGACTACTGGACCCCAGATTGAAATCCTAATTTTGCCCTGAAGCAGAGTTCAGAGACGTCATGAGCCAGTCGCCTTGTCCCAGCCTTGTGGCATTTTTGCAATGATCAAATCAGAAGGCAGCAAAGGAAGCATCTTGCTTCGTCCTTCTGAAAGAAAGGTGAGACATAAACTAAGCTAAGAAATACTTTGAAATTAAATCAGTTGCTCTCATGATATGCCCGTCAATGGTTTTCTGAACTCACCCATTTTTTTTTTTTTTTGCTGGTTCTGCTTTGAGGCAGAGTCAGTATTTCATACAATGTCTAACCCAACGAACACCTAACAGTCTGGAGAAAATTGGGTTGGGGAAGGTTGCTATTCCCACTGCCTCTAATTTCACATGATATAAATACTAATATCACACGTTAATTACTGAAGGCTGGAGTGTCTGCCTAACTTGGGATAATTTCAAGACATCTTCAATGTCTTGTAAAACGACGGGCAAAGGTTCTTGAAGAACAGGAAAAAAAGATGGAGAGACAATACATGCAAAAGTACAGGATACCAAAATCAAGCGTTGAATGAACTGACAACAGACACATTAGTTTGTTGAGAGCCAATGGGGCCAGACACCCCTTCGACTGTCAACATCGGAGGGCAAAATCTCTTTTTACCTATCTCCCAGCGCTCCACATCCGTCAGAAGGAAATCCGTCAGAAGCAACGAGCCACTCTCCAAAGATAAAGACAAATTATCACCGAACAAAGCGACAGCCAACTAACCCCAAGCAGCTTCAAGTCGAACCGGACGGGTAGAAAGATCGTGGTCTGATCAAAGGAAGTTCCACAGACTCCAGTAAAACCAACCCATCTCCCAGGAGAAGGAAGGGAGAAAAGGGGCCGGCAAAAGCCCCTTCCAGTGGTCGGAAAAGAAGAAGGACTTACTTTCCTGAGCTTGGAGAGTTGAACTCCACACCAATGAAGCCCGCCGTTGTTTCAAGCCCGGAGGCTGGGGAAAAGGAGACGGAGCCCGCAGCCCAGAAGGAGCCTCCCTGAGAACGAAGTCGCCCCGTTTCTCGGAACTTAAAAACAGGGGAAGTGAAAACCTAACCAAGAAGAACCGGCGAGGCTCATTCTCGCCTCAGCCAGTCCTGCTGCGCTGCACAGAGGAACCTCAGGCGCCTCGCAGAGGCGACTGTGCGCTCCGGCTTTACTTCCTGGTCGTGGACAATTTGCATAGTTGTTCTGGAAAGGGCGCGCGGGAGGGGTGGGGGGGGGGCTGCTCTGGGGAAAAAGAGAAGTCGAGAAAATGGGAGCGTTGTCCAAAAGACGGGGGAGGGGCGGAACCCAAGTGGCAGGGAAGTTGCGCCGGGAGGTAGCCGCAAAAGAGCCTCCTCGCAAATGGACCCAAGCCACCGGCTGCGGGAGAGAGGCTCGGCTTTTGGGGCTCAAGTCGCGCGCCGGTGGATAGAAGGACCTTCCTCGCTTCGTAAAAGAGGGGACGGATTGGGCAGAAACTGCAGGGCGCTCGCAGCTCGTCAAACCCAAACGGGTTGCCTGCCAGCTTTCCCCGCCGCTTTTATGCCGATTTACCTCCCGAATCCGCCGCCAACTGGGTTCCCCTCGAAGCCTGTGACAGTTCCTAGAGTTTCTCGGTCATATGAACCAATAAGGAATCTGAAGAGTCCGGATAGATCTGCTGGGGAAAGTTTTGTCGAGGTCACTGAGGTTACACGCAGGGGAAAAATAAAAATAAAAATACAAGAAATCACAGCCGCAGGTATTTCGGTAGGCTAAACATTCATTTCGGTTCAACTGTGAACATCTCTTATGAGCTAACTCTGTAAACTATAAATCGGCCAGTCAGGAAAGGGTGAACCTTTGTTGTTTTTGTTTTCGGTGTGTGTGAAGGTAACTATGAAGCACGTTTGTAATGAAAAGGTCTTAGGTACATATGAATTAAGCACAGATGCGGTTATAACCAATCTACATGCTTGCGGGTACAACTCTGCCAGCAGGGGAATTTGGGAGTTGGTCAACCAGATCAGCAGGTGGGGAGAAAAGTTGTTGTTTTTTCCCCCTTCATGGCTTCTCACCAATTACCTTTTTAAAAAGGAAAACCTAAAATTAGTCTTACACGAAAGAAAGACAAATGCCATGAGATTCTGGAATGAAGACAAAAAAATGTACAGCATAGTGTTCAGTCTGAGAAAGGCCTCTTGCTTGAGGGGTTTTATCTGATAGCATTACATTTTACAATCACTTTATCTCACCTTTATTTTTCGTAAATAACTCATGCAGCAAACAAACCTTGCTCCTGAATGTGACTGGCTCGAAGTCAACCAGCTGGCTTTCATAAGCAAGGCGGGATTTTAATTAATGGTCTCCTGTTCTTAGCCTGGTGACTTAACCAGTAGAGTAAATGGGCTGTTGATGGTCATCATTTCAGGACAAAAACAAAAAAGCAGCATTTTGCCATGAAAGGCCATGATGACCCAAACCTGCTGTTAGTTAAAATGGATTAAGAGAGCTTTGTAGTATTTGGGGCTATAGTTAACTAACCATGATAATTTGGGTGTATTCAGAGAAAAGATAATTGGAGAAGGGCTCTCAGTTATCCTTAGAAGTGTATCAGGGATGCTGCTTTCAAAGTCATAATAAAGTTAGTTTTCATCTTTACATGTTGTGTGAATCTAACCATTGTGATTTTTAAATATAATGTTTGACCACTAACAATTGTGGCTTATTGAGCCAACTAGAGTTTAGCAAACTGTGGGAACACAATGCATGAACTGCAACTTTTATCTCATCTATCTGGTCGATTTTGCTTTCTTTCTTCAGTTTGCTTAATGGAATAATGCTGAATTGGCTTTCTTAAACTCCACCCAGTTATTTTCGCATTGTAGCACCCAGAATTTTGAGCTGAATGTTGATCTTAAATAAATTGCTGTCTTGTCTAACTTTGGAATATATGAAGCTGAATCTTGGCATAGTGGTTATTATATATGTTAGATCAACATTTGTTGCCCTCTTCCCCATACAGAAGGTAGAAATTTACCTAACTTTTTCATAAACTATCCAAAAAATGAACTAATAAAAACGTTTGAACATATTTGCTAGTTTTTGGTATTGTCAGTGAGACAAGCCATTCCAATTAAAATATAGTGTCATATAGATGTAAACTGTAATTTTCCATCTTCTTTAGGTACCTACAGATAGTCCTTGACTTACATCTGTTCACTTAGTGACCAAGGTTATGACAGATCTCCAATTTATAATCTGGATTATCACATTTACAGCCATTTGCATCATCTTGCAGTCATCTCACCCACGCACAATTTATGACATTTTTAAAATGTAAAATACAAAATAAAATGACCATTGCAGTCAGTGGATTCATTTAATATTCATTGTGCTCACTTTATGACTGCCATGTTCACAATAGAGATTGTAAAATCAGGTGCAGGCACATGATGACCTGATTTAAAACCAGCATGACTTATGACCATAATTCCATGCTCAATTATATATAAGTTGAGGACTACCTATATATAAAACTGGTTATATTATATACATTTTATATGTATTATTGCAAGCAATATATTAGTTTTTTAAAATATATTTTAGTCCATTTTGCTTTTATGCTGTTTCAGATATAATTTTAAAACAAAAAAAGAACTATGTAAAGTTCCATGTCCAAGATTGTTATTAATAATTGGATGTGTGTGTCATATAGACATCAGGATTCATGTTGAGCTGACTTGCTTAAAAATATTTCTAGCAAATTAAGTATAGGTGGAAGGAACCACCTGCTGTCCTTTGCATTATTAAAGCTTGTCATAAATGCTGAAGAAAATCATCTGGCTCTGCAAGTGTATTTGGCTCTGGTTGTATTTACAAATCTGGCTCTGGTTGTATTTACTCAGCATAAGTGCCACTGCATTAAAAATAGGATTGGAGCTTTTTATTTTAAGCAAGGCTTTCTCTCTATGCATGCTTAAAGTTAATTCCCATCTGATTTCATATTTGATCCTCCACTTTCAATGGCAGCCTGGAAACTTTATATTATTAAAATGGTACAAGATACATTCTCCCTCAACTGCTCAAAGATTGTCCAGTTATAGAACTATGGGTATGAAATCCAAGCAACAATTAGGGCACATTGATCTTATATTATGCAGTCAGATCATAACTTACAATATATGCTGACTCTGTAAACTGCTTAGAGAAGGCTGTAAAGCACTGTGAAGCAGTATATAATTCTAAGTGCTGCTGTTATTGCTATAGTTTCCAAGTCTTTACAAGTACAGTGTCAGGTTTCCAAGTGATGAAATCCATTTAAAAAGAAAAATACAAAGTCCATCTTTAAAAAAGATTTTTTTTATTTAGGAAAGTATCAAATTGGCAAAGTCCATGGTAATTCCGGATCTGACACAACCCGGAATTACCCCACAATATTACAAGTTAGAAACTACTCCCAAAAGTCATATTCTCCAATAGTAGTAATTCATAAATGTCATAAATCTCCACCTCAAGGGGCTCAAGCAAGGACAGCTCGTTTTCCCATGGGAAGGATAATCACCAAGCCAAAACAACTCTCTTTATCTCACTCCTCCCCACTTAGGAATGTGACAAGCCCAAAATCCTTTCCCCCATGAATACCACAGAGAAAGTAAGAAAAATAATATGTACTTAGACGAACTAAAATGGCTACACTTATGTCAGTTTTAGGCTTGACATACAGATCTTCACCTGAATTTAAAATAATGTTATCTATCAAAAGGATATTATAGCTTTAAGGAGCTGTTTGTCAGCAGATACCTGTTAGTCAGCTGCACTTATTAAGCTTAAATTATATTATACATCTTGACTGTCCATTTCTGTGGGGTGCTTATTGCTGTTTGAAGTGCTGCTTCTCTGTGTGTTTCGTTGTCGTCCTGGATAAGAGAAACTATTTGCCATTTGAAATGATTTCACTATGGACACATGGACCAGCAAGTGCTAGTTCTCTCTAGTGATTCAACATTCCATTGTTGACATGCAGATTGTAAAACAGAATAAACCTTTAAATCCTTATTGACATTTGTTTCATAATTGTATAACTTTGTATTAGTTTTTGTATTTCATTCATGCGGTGCCGGTTGAAGTGATACAAAAAAACTTTGCTTAATTCCACCATTAATTCATAACTATGGAAACCCAGATGTCAAAATTTGCTTTCATAAGAATAAATATTAGGGGCCACTGATTCTAAATATAGATTGTTAGTCATGGTAGTGTGTGCCAATGTTGAATTCTATGCTGGAGGTTACTGGTCAGAGAGCAGATCACCAACTGTGACAAAATTATACATCCTTGCCTGGCCATGGCAAGTCATCATCAGATCCTATTATTTGTCAACGCAATTATCTTTTGGATTCAGACATTGCATTAAACCGAACTGAATAATCATGTCGAAGCTTAACATAAAGTATTAACCCAGCCATCGTACTGGACTATGCAACTGGGATCCAAAATCTATGTATGTATAATATTGGGCTTTCCCAGAGCAACATAGACTAGTTCTAAATGGCTAATAGGTGAAGGTATAGCTAAATGATTAAGAAAATGAAATATTTTTCCAATTTCACTTGCTAGAAATGTTTTTATTCTGTATGCTCAGTGTAATGTGCATTCATGAATCATAGCTAGGTCTATCAGACTTCGACAGGCAAAAGACTGGATGACTATTAGACTACAGCAAAGTCTAGAGCTATCTAATTGTCAAGGATTTTGCACTTCCAGTTCTGAGGGCCTATAGAAGCTGAGAAGCAAGATAAAATGACATAAAAGTGTGCAAGCTTGAAAACTTCTGGTTGCAAGGCTTCGGTGGTGGCAGGAATCCGCGATCGTGTGCGGTTCCTGCTGCGCTCGCTGCCAAGGTGCCCCCAATCCAGCTGGATTTTGGAGGCTATGGTTACCCCATAGAGGTAACCGAAGACAGGGGAGATCTGGGCAGGGGTCTGCGGGAATCGCAATCCCCTCCTCAGCCGGTTTAACTCCCTTTTCCCAAGGCAGTGGAGCGGCGGTCAGCAATGGCCGCCACAAAGAAGCTTTCAGCCTGATAAGATTGTGCAGGAGGAAGTTTGAAGAAGTGAAAGTTTTTGGCTGAACCGGGACAATAAGCTACATCTTTATTCTGGAGGTTCAACTTTTTAAAGGATACATTGTTTGCTAACAAGATTGTTAAAAGTGGCGGAGAAAAGTTAAAGGGAAAGTTTTTTCTTCTTCTCACTCTCCTTCCCTACAGAAATAGCAGATGGAAATCAGAAAAACCTGCTTTGGCATAGAAGGTAATTAAACCTGAAAATTAAAGCCAAGGGGATATTAAGATTTCTGAACATTGGAACTAAAAATCAAACATTTTCTTTTTTCTTTTTGCTATAAGTGGGAAGGGAGAGGCAAAGAATATATATTAAGATTTGTTGGAGGAGACGGCTTGTAAATTTTAAGATCAGAGATAACGGCAACAAGACTTTAAAAAAAATACTTTGGAACTATGTAATTAAATTTCACCCCAGGAAAAGATAGTACAAGAAGAAGAAAGTGCTAAATGAAACAGTTTGTGCTGATTTGGATTGTTTTGTGACTTTGGGACTCTTGGAAACTATTTTTTGAAAGACTAAAATCATTTGGGTTGTTTTAAAAAAAATATATCTCACAATGGCATTATCTGTTTAAGAATTGAAAATAGAATATAAAAAGTTAAAAGAAGAGGAACAAGAAGGCAAGGGCTCTTCTGGATCTGTTTTCCACTTCTTAGAAATGGTGATTTCTACCTACCAGGAATTACAACAACAAGAAAGCTGGGATGATGATGAAGAAGCCATCTTTAATGGACAAATAATTTTAGTTGAGGAAGAAAAGGGAAAGAAAATGGAGAATTCAAGACTTAAAAAAACAACCAAGAAAGGGAAAAATAAGGTGAAAAATCGATACAATGTCAGGAAGCAACAGAAAAGAGGAATACAACAGAGAGGGGAGACCAAGAGGGCGGAGATTGAGAGATGGGGGGACAAAAAGACTAGATTGGATAAGAGAGGAAGGGAAAAAGGGAAGAGAAGTTATAAAGATTTAAAACAAGATGTTAAAAAACAGGGGTTTTTTTGAGACAAAGGGTAAAATGTAATTAAAGAAGAGATTCTGAAAAAGTGCACAGGATTGCATTGTAGTTATTTTTATTTGAAACAGAGTTAGAAAATTGGAATATTATATGAGTTAACAATATATTAAAGGGAACATGTAAAATGTCTAATAGAGTTTAATTAGCTATGGAACATTGTTTTTACTATACTATAAGCTTACTATTTTTTCTCTTTTTTATTACTTTAAAATGTACTATGTAGAATGCACTAAGCAGAATCAGTATGGAAATTATATATTAAGTGTTAAATCTAGGAGAAAAATAAAAAGTCGTCATACTTCAACCAGTGATTACAGAGAAATTTTGCCGTAAAGAGAAAAGAAAAAATAGATAATTGAAAAAGAACGGACAAAAGATACAAGTAAAATGATTTAAATTGAGATGAAATAAATAAAATAGAATTAATAGAGTGAAGAGGGGAGAAAACATATAGAAAATGTAGAATGATAAATGAGATATGAAATAGTATATAAAGTGAGCATGAATTTGATTTATGTCTGTATAAAAACATGCTAACCCAGGATTATGCCGCTTTCCCAAAAAAAGTTTTTATGTTTTCATGTTTAGTGTTTTGTTTGTTAAGTTAGCTTATTGACAATAAAATTTTGGAAGAACGTTGGAATAATGAAATTGTAAATAGAACAGATGAAAGTATAAGTACAATGAATAAAGAGATATAGAAATTTAGGTAAAAGGAGAAGTTGGAAAAAGAATAAATAAGATATGCATATATGATTATCTGGAACTATGTTGTATTCAAATAAGATGTTTTATTTGTTTTGTTAAAATTTAATAAGCAGCTTTTAGAAAAGAAATTTTATGTTATTAGGTTTTATGTTTTGTTTGTGTAGTCTTTAAAAACTAAAGCCCATGTCACACTGTCCAACAGATGCAAAAAGGACACAACGGACGAGCAAAATGTTCTATCCGTTATCCGCTCTCAAAAGGGGCAAAAATTTGCATAACCGGAGCGGATAACACGGACGGGGGGAGGACGCAGGACGGATGCAAAGCAGATGCGGAACGGAAGTCCAGCGGATAGAAGCGGATGGGAGCGGATGGCACGTCCGCTAGGCTTCCGGGGGACCTCAGCAAAGTGGACGCGGAACAGATACAGTGGATGCACAGCGGATGCACAGCGGATGAAGCGGATGCACAGTGGATGCACAGCGGAAGCCTAATGGATGCCTGGCGTTAATTGTGCATGCGGGGAAGATGCATTGCGTCAGCCCCGTGGATATAACGGAAGCAGCTCGGAAGCAGGTCGCCATTCAGAGGAAAGACCTGCTGCCGGACGGATTGGCTGCCTTGCCAGCCCTGCCTGCATGTCTGCCTGCAAGCCTTGCTGCCAGCCTCCCTGCCAGCCTTGCTGCCAGCCTCCCTGCCAGCCTCCCTGCCAGCCAGCAATCCCACAATCATGCGGAAGCACTGCAAGCCTCAGCCATCTGCTGCCAGCCCTTGCAAGAGGAACAGGGCTACCATCCCGCCCCCTGGCCCTCACTCTGGTTCTGCTGGGGCTTCTGCAGCACGGGCTCGCTCTTCTGGGGCTGGGGCTTCTGCTGCTTCTGCTTCTGGAGGAGCTGATGACAAGCACTCCAGCACCAGCCACCTCCACAGCACCTGGACCCTTCACCCCTGAGACTGAGCGACCAAGAGGAGTTGCAGACTCTTTTTTGTTTTATAGCTTGTTGTTAATAAAGTATATTTATGATTCACACACTTGCTTCATCTCTTTTTTTTAATAAAGTCTTGGTGGAAACTTTTAGAAATGGTTTAAGCCTTTGCATGCTTGTGGGATAGGTAAGGATAACTTTGGGATGGGTTAGGATACCTGTGGCATGGGTAATAGCTGTGGGATGGGTTAGGATAGCAGTGGGATAGATAAACCTCCAGTGCAAGCATAGTGGGACTGTATGGTCCACCCTCCCAGGTGCCACACCTATGGCGCTTTATTATCAATAATAATGTAATAATTATCCACACATGTCAACATAAACACAAC
>BLBF01000002.1:47339902-47352524 GCA_015471245.1 Laticauda colubrina
GCAAACCTCTACATGGAACACTTTGAAACACAAGCTCTAGAAAAATATGATCACAAACCCAAACTCTGGCTCAGATACGTAGATGACACCTTCATAATCTGGCCACACGGGAAAGAAAAACTGAACAACTTCCTCACACACCTCAACAGCCTACATCCCAAAATACAATTCACCATGGAAACAGAAGCCAACAATCAACTTCCCTTCCTAGATGTCTTAGTATACAAAAAATCCAATGGCTCCCTAGGACACACCATCTACCAGAAGAAAACACATACAAACCGCTATCTACATGCACTCTCACACTACCACCCAGCACAGATCAATTCCGTAGCCAAGACACTCATCTCCAGAACAAAATGCTCAGCCGATGAACAACACTTAAAAACCGAACTACACACCCTCACTAATGTACTTACAGCCAATGGATTTCCAAAAAAGAAGATTACCCACCTAATCCAAAAAGAAACCCCAACCAAAAGCCAAGACAGAGAACAAGAGAATGGCAAAGCCCTCCTCCCATATATAAAAGGCACTACAGACAAAATCAGCAAGATCCTCCAAAAACACAACATTAAAACAGCATTCTGCACAAACAGAAAAATATCCACCATCCTGAGAAACCCTAAGGACAAAATCGAGTTAGAAAACCAAGGAGTATACGAAATCCCTTGCACTGCCTGCCCCATCACATACATAGGACAAACTAACAGAAGAATTAGTGCACGCATTGAAGAATACAAAAACTCAATCAAAAAAGAAGAACTGACCTCTTCCCTGGTCCAACACCTCAAAGCCACAGGACATGTAATTGACTTTAAAAATACCAGAACTATCGCCAAAACTGAACACTTCAACAACAGAATAATCAGAGAAGCCATAGAGATAGAGAAACGCCCACATAGCATGAATAGACAAGATGATACCTCCCGCCTACCAACCATTTGGAAACCTGCCCTCATTAATAAACGAGTAACTAACTTGAAGAATGACACCAGACCCACACCCGCAAGTGCCACACAAGATGCTACCACCACACTTCCACACAGAAAAAAGACTCACACCCACACAGAAGAGGAGACACGACCACGAACCAGAAACCATACTGCAGCTGCACCACTACCCACTTCAAACCCCTCTGACCCATACAAGAAGCAAACTGACACCCACCATGAAGATGTGGCACGACCACGAAGCCAAACAACAAAATCACAGCTCACCAGCTCAAATCCCCCAGTAACTAAGATTAACCTGAGCACAACCAAGCCCCCACCTAAGCAGAACACACCCCCAGCCAATCAGAACACAGCCAACCCCCCTACCAATCAGAACACAGCCAAACCCCCACCCAATCAAGTCACACCCCCACTAGCAGTTAAAAGGAAGAAGCAGCTGCAACCTCACATTACTCTGAGAAGCAGAGCTGAAGAAACAAGCCTGAAGATGATGAGACTTCATCGAAACGTTGCCTAGATACTTCCAATTTTACGTGGGAGAAAACCCGAATAACCAAAGATCATATATATCACAAACACACACACAATTATGTCTGATTCTTGAACATCGTCTGGACAAGTCCCTATATTTTTTTTGGCAAGGTTTTTCAGAAGTGGTGTGCCATTGCGCCCTTCCTAGTGCTTAGAGAGTGACTAGCTAGTTTTGTGCCTAAGACAGGACTAGAACTCAAATCTCCTGATTTCTAGCCTAATGCCTAACTATTATAAAATGGCTCTCACAAAAAAAATGTAGTGTAAGGTTAAAATAGATGTACATGTTAACAGAAAAAAAGGGAAGGTCAACACAACCAAAACTAAGAATGCATAATGAAGCCTCATGCTTCAGCCCTCGCCACAACTATCAAGTATACCCCCAAGCTAAATAACATAAGAACAACAATCTGTTGACATAATGGATGACCTGCCTCCTCTTTAGTTTGACAGGTTTATGCTCAGGGGGGTCCTCATCACCATCATTACTCTCAGATGTTCTCTCTGCTGTGGTATCCAAAAGTTCCCGCTGTGAAGCTAGTATAGAAAAAACATAACAGAATGATGTATTTAAAATTAAACACTTTGAGAAAGAAACCAGAGTTTAAATTAATTAATTAATTGATCTATTTACTACACTTTCTGAAAGACAAAAGTATCACAAGAATGCATTATGAATATCTGATTTAGGAATATTCAAATACTTTGTACTCGAAAACACTTTTTCCTGAATTTGGTTGCTTTACTATTAAAACATTTAAAAAATAAAATCAGGAAAAGAACAAAACAAAACATATAATACATATTAAAAGTACTTAAGCTTTTATGTTCGCATTAAAACTTGATCATGCCAAGCAACATTGATTACTCCTTCTATTTTATCAAAAAACTGGTTTATAATAAAAAACAAACACATTTGTAATTTAAGAGTGTAAATCTTGGAAGGCACTGTTATATCATGAAATACAACAATATTTTTAGCTCTGCTCTATACCTAAATCATAATAAAATTTTCTTCAGAACATCGTAACTCCCTAATAGCAGATATGTAATACAAAATAACATGCACAATTTGAAACTGTATTACTATTCTCAAAACCACATTAATGAACTTACGGATTTCAGCCAAAATGAGATAATAGTGTCCTCTTTATCATTGCACATTTCCTGCATAATGAAGCTTGCTTTATGTGACCATCCAACTCACAAAAGTAACTCTAGGCAGCTTACAGTTGTATAAAAGCCTAAAGCCATCCTTTTAAAGCATTCTCTAGGACAGCATTTAACACCCGAGGCTTAAGGATGTGGGACATCTATCCCCAAAATACTCCATCCAGCTCTGGGACTTGAAGTTTACACATTTTAAATTGCTGAGGTTGAGAATCATTGTTCTAGGTTGTTCAATAAACAATAAAAATGATGAAACTGGGTGTGTAGTGTTGTGTACTGTGCTGCTTGGTAAGTAATGTAACCTCTAAAAACTATGTAAGCCTCCCTTTAAGTGGAGAGACTCTAAACCCTCAAATATGAGGTTCAAGACAAGAAATGAACAAAAATGCTCCATTAAAATTGCTAAAGAAATCTCAATTTTAAAATCATAATCAACATACATTATATATTTTAAAATCCAACTAGTGATTGTCTAATATGGGATATTCCAATGAACTAAATAAATAATATTCATATTAACAATACTTTCAAAATTATGGTAGGAACAGAATCATCCAAATAAATTTTCAGTGCTGATTGCCATTCACAAATTTTTGACGCTGCTAAGGAGCCTGGATCAAGTGATTTAAAAAATTGATAGAAAGCTCATTTATTTCCAACAGCCACAAAAGATTAACAGCGAGATTAAAACTGAAATACCAACCTGGCTGATTTGAGCATCCATTTTTAGAAGACACACCTCCTTCTCTTGTTCCCTTGTCTGATTTCTCAGTTTGGCCACAATAGTGAGGATTATGGCTTGCAAAGCTTGCTGAAGTTGGTTGTTTTTTAGTATCAGCTATACTTTGCAATTTCTTGTTTTCTGCTTCTTCGGAATTTAGATTTATTTCACTGATTTTAGAAAAAATATAATCATTACTAGAATTATTATACACAGTAGGATTTTCTTTGCAAATGTCTATGAAAGGAGAAATATGAAAAACTGAGTCCTGCACTTCTCCATGGTCTCCATGGCTGTCTGAGTTTAATGATTTTTCTGACTGGTTACAATTCAGATTTCCAGTATTCATTTCTAGATCACTACCATGTGTAACATCAACAGTCCAACCTTGACTTGCCCAGTAGCGAAACTGTTCCCAGTAATACCAGTAGAGCTCATTATAGTGTTGCTCCCACTTGTCCTTCATTTCAGGATTATTCCATGGTTCAAGATTAGCCTCCTCCTGTTTCCTTTTCCAGCTTTTCCATAGAAGCTCTCCTCCAAACTGATGCCAGTATTTCTCCCATTCTTCATTTATATGAAGTTCATTCAGTGGCATCCTTCCATTTTTACAGCATTCAGCATAATCATTTTCCTTTTTCACTAAGATTTCATCATCAGAAAGAGAATGATCATCACCATCCTCTTCCAAGGACTGCCACATTGTTTCATGGATTTCTTGTTGTAGCAATTTTTTCTTCTTTTTGTTTTTCTTTGCCATTTTGTCAACTATCTTGCCAGTCTTCTCAGGGGCCTAAAATGTAATATGAAAGCAAGCAAATAGAGTAATTCTGGATTGCATGTTCAGGTTCGATATCCTAAACTTATTTCATTTTCCAATTTGGCACTTTCTGATGGACTGAGATTATACCAGTGAAAATATCAACCATTAAAACTAACACTGATGGAGACTCTGAATGCTTCCTCAGCATTATTAGAAGAGCAACAGCTTAAAAAAAAAACTACAGGGATTTCTTTTTGAAGCCACAGAATGACTATTTTATATATTTTATAAAATATTTTATATTTTATAAAATTAAAAAAAAAATATCTTCAAAGATTCATGAACTGAAACAATATAAATAAGGCCTGCATCTTCAAATAATGAGCTTTTGGATTTCCAGTTTATTGCTTCAATTAATCATAAGAAACATACTTTATTGTTACTTGAAACCCTTTCGATACATTTGCACGTGAATCTTCTTTTGCCATCAATCAGACAAAATAAAATGTCAGAAGATGGTGAATTCTACTCCCACCTTAATCATGAAAACCAGCTGGGCTACTTTAGTCTAGTTTCCCTTGCATCTGTGATTTAGTTTCCTGTGCAGGGTTGCTGTGGGGAAAACAGGAGGAGGAAAAAAGTATATTCACTGCCTTTAGCTACTTATATAGTAATAAAGGCTGGATGAAAAAAAAAATCTATGAAATAAAAATAAAGAACAGTAAAACATGGAAGTAAAAAGCATTAAAAATCACTATTTTCTTTACATCCCACTACATTTCTTAATTTATTTCCTAATTCAATAATTTAAACTGAATTAAATTGGGTTTTACCGCTTTTGTTTTATTGGCTACCAAACTGCCAAACTGTAAAGGTAACCCCATACTCTTCATGAGTTCAGTTTCTGAATCTGGTTCGACATCATCCACTTCTAGAGCAAGACTGTTACACTTTTCAGTTGTCTCAAAGATTGGTTTCTCCTCTTTTTCGTTATCTTCAGTAACTTCCTCTTCTCCTGTTAATACATGGTAGAAGTTTAGAAGGTAAAGTCCATCAATTTTGGATTTCTGATGAAGACGATTAGTTTGGTTTCAGGTCTAACATCAGGTTTTGGCTTACAGATTCTCCCTCTGCAATCTACCTTTTTTAAAAAAAATAATAATACAATGCTCAGTTAAGAAGCACTTATTCGGCGACCAGATTTAACATGGTGCTGATAGAATTCTTTAGAATAAAGAAGATGTTTCTCAAAAGTCTATTCATGATAGCAGCCCTCCCAGTCAAGTGATCACAATTCATGTGCTTAGCAGCCAAGGTGGATTTTCTACCTTTGCATTGCTGGTGGTCTCATGATCAGGTTTTATAATCCTTCCTGCCAGTTTCCCACAAGCAAAGTTGATGAAGAAGCTGGCAGGAAATCAGAAATTACTTATTATAAAAGCTTTAATTCACTAGTCAATTAAACATACCTGAAGATATTAATTCTCATACTGGTCTATAACAATGGTTGCAAAAATCCAAAATTAACAAATTTTTCAATAAAAAAAACTCACCTATGCTGTCATCAGCCTGTTTAACATAAAAGCCTTTTAAGCCGAGTTTGTATAATTTTCGATCTCTGGAGAAAAAAAAAATAACATCAATGAGATATGGGAATAAAGCATCAAGGAACTGCACAAATGGGTAAGAAAAGGGGATTTTTTTTCAGTCTATTTCTTGTGCTTAATTTGCTTTCAAAACTTAACTTAGTATATCAGTGCCAAAATTTTAATCCAGCCAAAAATAAGCATACTGCACACAACCTAATTTAAGCTAGAACATGTACAAGCAGGTTGCAGCTGCTTAATTTTACAGAAGAATGAATACTATTGTTAGGCAGAAAGATATTCACATTAAAAAAATAAGCAATGAAGAAACAGATTTTATCACTCGGATCCCTTCAAGATCCCAAAAGCAGGGAACCGCCCCTGAAAAAGACCTCTTTTGCAGAGGGAGGAGATCTGGATGAAATCCCTAAATATTGGCAGACTTGTGCTGAGATAAATAATCCTTCAAATAGCCTTGAAGCGCAGCAGTGAAGAGTTATAAAAGGGAAGACTAGTATTTTCAATTTGGTTATAAAACCTATGTAACAGCTGAAGCAGACAACAGATAATCAGAGTTGGAAGGGACCTTATAGGTCATCTAGTCCAACCCTCTGCCCAAGCGGGAGACCCTATAACAGTTTTGACAAATGGCAGTCCAATCTCTTCTTGAAGGTCTCAAGCGATGGCGCTCCCACAACTTCCGAGGGCAAGCTGTTCCATTAGTTGATTGTTCTGTCAGAAAGTTTCTCTTTATTTCCAGATTGAATCTCTCCTTGTTCATTTTCCATCCATTATTCCTTGTCTGGCCTACAGGCGCTTTAGGAAATAGCTTGACCCTTTCCTCCCTGTGGCAGCCCCCTTAAATATTGGAAGATTGCTGTTGTTTCTCCCCTGGTCCTTCTCTTCACTAGACTAGCCATGCCCAGTTCCTTAACCAGGAAGCAGATATTATTATTAATAAAATAATATTATGAATAAAAATTAATTCCTATTTGCAGTTTAGAAGACGTATGCCAGACTAGTTTACAAAGCATCATTCTATGCTTATAATAGTGCAGTAAAGTAAGTTGCAGCTTTATAGTTTATTCTGGTAACATTTCCATGAGTCATACAATATATTAAAATACAGTATGGCTTTTTAAAATTAATGGATAATGTGGTTTGTTTCCTTTGGACTCATGTTATTGAACAAACACGACTTGGTTAGACTGTGTTGTATTAAATGGATCCAGCAGCAATTTCCCCCTACAAAATGAGTCTTTCCAAAAAAATAAAAAAAAAAAAAATATGAAGAAAAATGCCCCGTCTTTTGCTCCACTTCAAAAAGCAAGGCAGGCAACAACAATCAACCCCCGTGCAAGGATACACTGCTCGCCTTTTGGGTTTAATTTCCACGAAAGAGATCCACGCGAGGGGCATAAGAATAACTTCCCCCGGCGCTGAGAGGGAGCGTGGTCAATCCGTTCTGCCTCTGAATTGGCACAAGGTGTCCTTTTGCTTGCGAAAGATTGAAGAGGCTCGACTGAAATCAGAAATTCGAAATCCCCGGATCCCCGCAATCTCTCCCCTCTCCCAAGCGACCATCGCGAAAATCAGTGTTTTTCGCCCTCAGCCTCTTTTTAAGATGGGAGGAGAGCGAGCTGTCTGGGGGAATTCTGGGATCTGAGATCGAAAAGACCCTGTGAAGTTGAGAGACACAGATCTAGACTGGGGCGACCGAGAAGAGCTTCGGTTCCACCGCCTGGCGCCGACTCACTCGACGAACGCCCGGGAGCACAAACAGAAGATGTCTCCCCCACCGCTGCCGCCTTCTCCTCTGCTCAACACCATGAGCAGCTCCGCCACCAGCGGGCTTCTCTCGCCCTCGCACAGCATCGCGATCTCAGGCCGCCGCCCCCGCCGCGGCTGCACCGCCTGCTATTCCCGAGCAGCAATTTCGATCCTCCCGAGGGGACAAACAGGAGGTCGGCCTGATAACGGAAGCGGATCTCCGGGCGCCGTTACCCGCCTTGGAGTCCGGAAGGGGAGGTGCCTTCCGGCAAGCAGTTGTCAGCAAGGCCGTCCTTTTTTTTTTTTTTTTTTTTTTTTTTGGGGGGGGTGTTTGCGAGGCTGAGTTGTGAGCGAGAATTAAAAGCTTTCAGGATAAATTCTGAACGTCCTGTAGAAGACGATTTCGCATAGAAACAATGGAAAAAGTAGCATTTCAGCAGATGTCTCTAGGAAGCGGCCTACCGCATCCCCTGGAAGAAAGAGACAAAGAGGAATACTTTGGAACAGTATCTTAGCTGGCTGGAGAATTCTGGGAGTTGAAGTTCACCCCACTTAAAAGTTGCCAAATTTGAGAAACACTGCTTTATAGAAGGCATTGGCAAATCCTCCCTAGTATAGGTAGTCCTCAACTTATAACCACAATTGAGCCCAGAATTTCTGTTGCTAAGTGACAGACTTAGGTGAATTTTGCCCCATTTTACAACCTTTCTTGCCACTGTTGTTCAATGAATCACAGCAATTGTTAAGTTAGTAACACAGTTGTTAAGTGAATCTGGCTTCTCCATTGACATTGCTTGCCAGGTGGCAAAAGATGGTCACATGACCTCAAGACACTGCAACTGTCATAAATGAGTCAGTTGCCAAGTGGCTGAATTTTGGTCACGTGACTATAGAGATGCTGTAACTATCATAAGTGTGAAAAATGGTCATAAATCATTTTCTTCAATGCCACTGTAACTTTGAATGGTCACTAAATGAACTGATGTAAATTGAGGACTACCTGTTTACGAATCATGATTCTTCACGGTGATCTTTTATGATAACCAATCCCTTTTCTTGAAAAACCTGCATTTGTAATATTAACCAGTGCCTCATGCTTTGATTTGAGAATTTTCCATTTCCTATGGGAAGTCTCTGTTTAAAGTTACTGTTAATGGAAAACAGGCTAATTATCGAATAAATGCATTTTGTCAATAGACAAAACAAGTTTCTCTGTGCTCTTTGCCAGTTAATGGAAAGCACTGAGCATTGCAGTTTCTAATCAAATTCAAAGTTTGAACCTAAGTTCAAGAATCTTGGCCCTTCCACCCTCCCTCCTCCCCGCCTTCCCTACAGCAGCCCAGGACAAAATGTTTCCCATTTCTGCTAATTTTTCCCCACCATTCTCTCCCACTAATAGCTAAGAGGTTCTTGGTGATGCCAGCCTTGACATACTCTTTCCTGCATGTGGAAACCACTATTTTCATTATGTGCCATTAAGTCAGTGTTAACACCTAGTAATCATATAGAGAGATGTCCCCAGTCTGGCCCTTCAGGTGTTGCAATGGAGGCATTCATTGTCACTGTAATCAAATTTGTCAACCTTGTTGGACATTCTTTCTTAATTTTTGTTTGAAAAAAGAATTCTGGATTGATTTGTCTAATGATCCTTTTTTCCCCCCTTGGCTGTCCCTGGTTTTCTCAGGATTCCTCTCTATCCCCAAAATTTACTCTGAAGGAGTTGCTGATTAATGGACTAATTAGATTTCAGAAATAATTGAATTACCTGTTAGAAATAGCCAAGACTATTGTGTTATAATTATGTTGTTTAATTATGTATTTGATGTATTTTTAATCTGAAGGTATTTTTGTATTCAGTGCAGTTTATATTTTGAGCAGAGTTAGGATTGCATTCCAAGATGTACAGTATATAAGTATTTCAAATAAATACTTATAATTCTTTTATTTGTAAATATATTCTCCAATAAAAGTTCTTTGGCCTCTATTTATTAGAAAATGCCTTGTTACAATTAAGACACAATTTTCTCGTACTGGACGTATACATAACTCTTCTATTGGTTTTTTTAACCAATAGAAGTACTTACATGTGTGCTGTTCAGCTTCCTTCAGGTATTATCCCACGTCATTGTAGTGCAATACAATATACAATACAGAACCCTGATGATGGCAGATGAGATTCTGCTGAAGCGTTGCTACAGCTTTAAAAGCACTACAATGACGTGGGATAATACCCGAAGGAAGCTGAACAACTCTTCTATTTTATCTACTTGGGGAAAAAGACAGAAAGAGGGGGAGGGAAGGGAGGAATAGAGGCAGGAATGGAGAGGAGGGTAACTCTACCTGTAATGACAGCATAGTAAAATCCATTATCCATTACCAACTCATTTTAATGCAATATTTCACTAGCCCATTAAACACAGGAACTGATATGTGTGTTATTCAATTACATAGATTTAGTATTTTTAGTATTTATTTGATTTGTCAATTGCTTGCAAGATACAGGTATAAGAATAAACATAGTTTTGAATACAAAACGTATCTATTATAAGATAGATATTTATAAGAAAAATAAAAAGAAACAATAGGACAGAGACGGTAGGCACGATCAGTGCACTTATGCATGCTCCCTACAGGTCTCTTAGGAAGGGGGTGAGGTCAATAGTGGACAATTTTTTGTCTAAAACAAAGGTTAAAGTTTTTCGGTTTGGGGAAGAAACCACAGAGTCAGGTAGAGTGTTCCAGATATTGACCACTCTGTTGCTGAAGTCGTATTTCCTGCAATCAAGTTTAGTGCAGTTAACCTTCAGTTTGTCTCTATTGTGTGCTCTTGTATTGTTATGGTTGAACCTGAAGTATTCATTGACAGACAGGACATTGCAATGTATGATTTTATATACTATATTTAGATTGGACTGGAGGCGGAGTAGTACTAGATTTTCTAGGTCTAGAGTTTCAAGTCTGGTGGCATAAGGTATTCTGCAACGAGTAGAGGAGCAGAGAACTCTTCCTGTGAAATATTTCTGGACTTTTTCAGTTGTGTTAATATCAGATACATGATATGGGTTCCAGAGTGATGAGCTGTATTCAAGCACAGGTCTAGCAAATGTTTGGTATGCTCCAGTTAGTAGTGTGATATTACCAGAGAAGAAGCTAGGAAGAATTAGGTTAACAACTCTTAACCCTTTTTGGCTAGGTAGTTACAGTGGGCTCTAGCACTTAGATCATTAGAGATGAGTACTCCATTATACTCCTTGACAAAATTTGGTCCTTGACAAAGTTTGGATCCTCAACAAGGTCTTGATTATTTCGCTTGTATTTTATGATATTAGACAGGATGGATTAAATAAGCATGCTGCTGGGCTATTTCTGTGTCAGTTCTTATATAAAATATATACAGTATTTAGTAACACAACCCAAGTTATTTTAAAGTGCATGCTAAAGCCCATGTCACACTGAACCAACGGATGCAAAGAGGATGTAAAACAGACAAAAAAGCTTGCCATCCGTTGGAAAACGCGATGTACTCACTGCCTCTGTTTTGCTTCCTCTCTATCCGTCCAGCATCCGTTTATTGACGTTTCATCCGCTCCGAAAGTTTTGGGCTGCCCAAAACTTTTGCACGGAAAATGTATCCAGTTCGTCCATTCTGCATTCGCTACGCATCCGCTAGGCATCCGCTAGGCATCCGCTAGGCATCCGCTACGCATCCGCACAACTCCATCTGCCCGGACGTAGGGAGGAAGCGGAACGGATGCAGAATGGATGCCTAGCGGATGCAGCACAGAAACAAAGCGTTTAAAACGGAAAAAACATTCGCAGAGGGGACCTATTTCGGATATTAAGGATGTCTAGAGGATGCCTAGAAGATGCCTAGAGGATGCCTAGCGGAAAACCTATATTTCCTATAAAAAGGGGGAGCAACTCATCTGCATCTCACTTTCAGAACAGCAGCCCAGCGGTGCAGACATCTGCAGCCTTCATCTGCCTCTTCCTCTTCCACAGCATCCAGTCATGTCTACCGTGGATTGTAACACAGGCCTTTTGGCAGCCACCATCGTTCTGCAACAGTGCGAAGCCATCTGCAGGCTCTGTGAACTCTACTGCGAGAAGAAAAAGAGGCAGCCAAAAAGAGTCTGGGTCTGCAGATGGATCGGGAGAAGAGCAGAGTACGGACTGTACAACAAGCTGATGGTGGAGCTCAGGAACGAAGACACTCGGGCGTTCCAGAACTTCATGAGGATGCCTCCAGCCATGTTTGACGAAGTTGTGCAGCGGCTGACACCCAGGTTGACCAAGGTAAACATCAGCTTCCGGCCCATCCTGGAACCTGGGCTCAAGGTGGCACTCACTCTGCGCCACCTGGCCTCAGGGACCACCTACAGGAGCATGCAGTACATCTGGAGGGTGCCATCCAACACCATCAGCATTGTGGTCAGAGAAGTGGTGCAGGCCATCATCAAAGAATACAAGGAGGAGCTCCTCCAGTGCCCCTCCACTGAAGAAGGATGGAAGAAAGTTGCAGAGCAGTGGTATCAGAAGTGGAACTTTCCACACACCGTTGGAGCCATAGATGGCAAGCACGTGGCCTGCAAAGCTCCAGCCAAGTCGGGGTCCACTTATTTCAACTCCAAGGGCTTCTTCAGCATCATCCTCTTCGCCATGGTCGATGCTGACTACAAGTTCATGTACATCGATGCTTCAGGCAACGGCTCCTCTTCAGATGCCCAGGTATACAATGCCAGTGACCTCAAGGAGGAGCTGGAACACAACCTCATCGTGGGCTTCCCAGATCCAGAACCCCTGCCCAACGACACACAAGATGTGCCCTACTTCATTGTGGGGGATGACGCCTTCTCCCTCACAACCTACCTCATGAAGCCCTACACTTCCAGACTCCTCACCTGTGAAGAGAGGATCTTCAACTACAGGCTGTCCAGGGCAAGGCGGGTGGTGGAGAACGCCTTTGGCATCCTGGCCAACAGGTTCCAGGTACTTCTCACCACCATGCAGCATTTCCCAGAGACCGAGAGGAGGATCATGGAAGCTTGCTGCATCCTGCACAATCTCATGCGCACCCGCTACCCAGTCTTGCAGAACAGGCTTGTGGACCTCCAACAAGGCAATG
>BLBF01000002.1:47352924-47394894 GCA_015471245.1 Laticauda colubrina
GACTGTATGGTCCACCCTCCCAGGTGCCACACCTATGGCGCTTTATTATCAATATGCTTGCACTGGAGGTTTATCTATCCCACTGCTATCCTAACCCACCCCACAGCTATTACCCATCCCACAGGTATCCTAACCCATCCCAAAGCTATCCTTACCCATCCCACAAGCAAGCAAAGGCTTAAACCATTTCTAAAAGTTTCCACCAAGACTTTATTAAAAAAAAGAAATGAAGCAAGTGTATGAATCAAAAATAGACTTTATTAACAACAAGCTATGAAACAAAAATGAGTCTCTGGCACTCCTCTTGGTCGCTCAGTCTCAGGGGTGAAGGGTGCAGGTGCTGTGGAGGTGGCTGGTGCTGGAGTGCTTGTCATCAGTTCCTCCAGTAGCAGAAGCAGCAGAAGCCCCAGCCCCAGAAGAGCGAGCCCATGTTGCAAAAGCCCCAGCAGAACCAGAGTGAGGGCCAGGGGGCGGGATGGTAGCCCTGTTCCTCTTGCCAGGGCTGGCAGCAGATGGCTGAGGCTTGCTGTGCTTCCGCATGGTTGTGGGGTTGCTGGCTGGCAGGGAGGCTGGCAGGAACCAAGGCTGGCAGCAAGGCTGGCAGCAGGGCTAGCAGGGAGGCTGGCACCAAGGCTGGCAGGAAGGCTTGCAGGCAGGCAGGCATCAAGGCTGGCAGGAAGGCTGGCAGGAAGGCTGGCACCAAGGCAGGCACCAAGGTAGGCACCAAGGCAGGCACCAAGGCTGGCAGGCAGACATGAACCAAGGCTGCCAGGAAGGCAGGCAGCAAGGCTGGCAGGCAGACCGGCTGGCAGCAAGGCTGGCGGGCAGGCTGGCACCAAGGCTGGCAGGGAGGCTGGCAGGGAGACTGGCAGCGAGGCTGGCAGCAAGGCTTGCAGGCAGACATGCAGGCAGGGCAGGCAAGGCAGCTAATCCGTCCGGCAGCAGGTCTTTCCTCTGAATGGCAACCTGCTTACGAGCTGCTTCCGTTATATCCGCGGGGCTGACGCAATGCATCCCCCCCGCATGCGCAATTAACGCCAGGCATCCGTTCGACTTCCGCTGTGCATCCGCTAGGCTTCCGCTGTGCATCCGCTTCATCCGTTCCGCGTCCGCTTTGCTGAGGTCCCCCGGAAGCCTAGCGGATGCGCCATCCGCTCTCATCCGCTTCCATCCGCTGGGCTTCCTTTCCGCATCCGCTTTCCATCCGCCCTGCGTCCTCCCCGCGTCCCTGTTGCTCCGGTTGTGCACATTTTTGCCCCTTTTGAGAGCGGATAACAACGGATGGAACATTTTTCTCCTCCGTTGTGTCCGTTTTGCATCCGTTGGGCAGTGTGACATGGGCTTAAAAGATGCAAGTGTGCAGTATTAAGGGTCTGTAATACATCATGGAACATTTCATCATTCCCAAGTTATTTAAAATAAACCCATTTTGGGGTTTGGCAAATCACTTCCAGATTAAGACGATTCAAATCCTTTGACCACTCGAGATTTTTCGCGTGAGGGGCTCAGGTATCACATGGAACATACCACAACCGACGGTTGGGAGAGGTTTTATTTTTCACTGCTTTCCCGCTGAAAAGCCCCATATCGCTAAAGATCATCTTTTTTAAGTTAAAAGCGCAGCAAAACAGAACAACTCTTTTGCTTATATTTCCGAATTCCAAGACAGGGGTATTTAAAGCCTTTGCATCCCGAAATGGTCCAGCCCAGAAAAATGCCAAATCCTTCCTCGCAAGTCTCAGCTGCGCTTCGTCGTCCGGAAAAGAAAGACGGCACCGAAGATCTCCTCCTCCTCCTCCTCTTGCATCCACACGATGCGCAACTTCATACTGCATTGCAGCTTCTCGGTGTTGCAGGTTTCTGCGCGATATCCCCCATTTGCTCTTCCGTCGAACGCTTTTGGGCCGGGCCGGGCCGGGGTCATTCCTGCCACCCAGATTCGTTCGCGCCCGGGACGTTGTCAGGAACCTCTTCGTGCTTGTGCTCGGAGTCCTTGGATGGGGCGCCGAGATTCAAGTAATCCCGAGCGTGGGCGCGGTTCCCAAAGGTTGCTCGGCCGGCATCTTTAGCGGCGAGGCAGAAACAGTGGGGAATGTCGCCTCACTCTCGGAATCGAGAAGCAGCGCTCGAGAGATGCAAAGGCCCAGGGAAGGCTCCCCGCTGGCCTCTTTGAGGTTCGATAAATTCGGTTGATCTGGAAAAAAGGGCTTTTTCCTCTCGGGCCGCTGCAGCTTCGGAAAGGGCTGCCAGACTCCATAATTGCAGCTTTTCAGGAAGCCCTTGCCATCTCTTCCTCTCAAGTCTTTCATTGCTATTTCCTGCTCCTGGCAGAAACTTTCGATTTGTGGAAATTGCAGGTTTTATTTATGCTGCGTGCCTGTGATTTTATCTGTCAAAATTGCCGTGAACGAGTTTCTTGCCAACAAATATTTTCAACCCGAGTGAAAGGGCATCCTGGCTGGAGATTATGGGAGTTCATATCCAATACCTCTGAAAGCCTTGACCTGCCTTCTGAGTTAAATATAACTTTTTTGCAGTTGTGGTCTCCCTTGACTAATTTGTGGAATGTGGACAATTTCTAGGATATGGAAATAGGTTGATGCCTATTGCAACAATGACAGCTACTTAATAATTGTTGCATCCAGGGCCAATGTTAAGAAGCAGTTTTTCTATCCCATTGCTTTTTTAGTTTTAAACAGAAGAGAACTAATATGAATTCATTTTCTGTTGGGCAAGACAATCTGACCTGGGTCATGGAATTACTGAACAGTATCAATATGTCTCCACGTAATATCATAAACAGTTTCACGGATTACTCAGCATACTTTTTCTGGGTGTCAGTACTGTTCCTACTTCTCTTTTCTCCTGTTTTAATAATTCTTGGTTTTATTTATTTTTCTAATTTTCTCTTGCATATTTACAAGAGAAAAGTTAACTTAAAGGAAGATTATCTCAGTCAATCATGGGACAATGGACGGAGGGCTGTGGCCCACCTTTGGGACATGTATGGTACACTGTGGCATGGTAAGTTTAATCTCCTGCTTGATCTACATGTTGATATGGCTTTGTTGACAATACCACAGTGGTTTATAATAACTTTAAATGGCACAGGAGAACAACATGCAGCAATCATGTGATCTTCAGAACCCTCCATAAATGTCATGCGTTGTTTAATTATGTGTGGGGAATAATCATATCACTCTACCTAATGTGAAATATTTAGATAATGTCAGTGCATTTACAACACACCATACCAACCAAGTATTGTTATTTTGTAAAGCACAGAAATGTAATAAGAAATAAAAACTGCATTGCATGTGACTTATTGGAGGAATGCAGGTAACAAGATGTTGGCTTGCACAAAAAAAAGTAGACCAGAAACCCTATCTTATTAGAAAAGCATGAACATGCTTGTGGTAAAATTGTTTTGGTTGACTCCTACCAGAGATGGTATTCAACAGGTTCTGACCAGTTCTGGAGAACCTATAGCAGAAATTTTGTGTAGTTTGGAGAACCAGCAAATACCACCTCTGACTAGAGATTTTACAGTATCCTTCCCCTGCCACACCCACCAAGCCCCTCCCACAGAACTGGTAGTAAAACAATGGAATCCCACCACTGACTGATACCACCATATGCTAAAACTGATCAGTACTTTTCTTATTCTTAGGGGAGAGTGCTGCCAGAAAAACAACTGAAACTGCTTTTTTATCTTTTTAAAATGTGTAGATAATATCAAATTTAGATTTTGCTCTGGATAACTCCTTTTCAGTATCCAAATCCACTTACTTTTTGGCATATGTTTTGAAGTCCAATGCTACCTTTGGCCTGAAAAAAAAAGTGAACAGAAATAATGATTTATTGAAGGTTTCTTGGTTACAAACTAGTATATATTTCTAACAGATTTCAAGGGACTGCATTGCTTCATATCTGAAACCAGAAGTTTTGGAATAGGCATGTGTGTATATGCATAACTGTTAGAGTTTAAGAAGGTGCATTTTTTCCTGGGCTCATAGATAATTGTGCAGGGAAACAATGCATTTGACTTAAGGAGGCACTAGTAAGTAATAACGAAGTGATTTGTGGGATTGGCACCAACTTAATTCAAAGTCATATTTTCCTTTCAAATGTTACTATTACTTGCTACTATTTCCTGAATATGGGATTCCCATATTCTTATGGGGTTCCCATAGACATAGATACTTTTGAAATGAGCATTTGGCACATAACCTAATGATCATAGGGTAGCAGTTGTATATTGTGTTTTATTTTAATTTTGGGTTGATTTCCATAGGAACTTGAAATGTATTATTTAATTATTTATTAACAATAATTATAAAAACACAAATCTACATGAATTTGTGTGATGGATTAATATTCAAAAATATATACTTCCCAGAATAATTTGAATAGCTAGAATGGAAATTTACAAAAAAATAAAAAATAGGGCTGACTAATGCTTATTATATTTCTGAATGTTATGAAATGCCACTGTAGTGCCTTTTTCAATAATGTTTACTGATTGTTGTATAAACACAGAACATAGATTTCTGTGGTAGCATGATTCATTTATGAATAATCTGATATCCATTAAAGTAAAAGGCTAGTTAGCCAATTATGTGATTATTACTATATCTGAGAGACCACTAGGAAATTCTAGGGCTATAGGCTGGATAAGTTTTTAAAAGTAAAAAAAAATGCAGTGGCAAACTATTGCAAAAACTGATATGTAGTATAAGTGTGTGCACTCACCAGAAGTTGAGTTAAATTTGACAGGGTCTTATTTTATTACATTATTACTAAGTCCTTCCTTATGTGACAAATTAACTGTCTAGTCTAGTCTATGCTCCAGTCTAATGTATTGCTGTCAGCTGAAGTAGAGAATGCTTGTTATCATCGCAGAATTAACATTTATCTAATAATCTGTCATTTGGTATATATAAGCCGAGGAAAACTGTCAATTTTACCTTTAGCAACAAATTGATCTCAACTGGCAAAAATGTACTGATATATAAAGCTCATGTAACTAATGACTATAAAATAGTTAGAATAAAAAAAGGTTTTGAATGATGTAGTGCTATAATAGAGAAGATATATAGCTCAGGGTTGAATTGTTGGGTTCTGAGCTTCTATTCTACACAAGCTTCATTACCAGGCTAGGAAGTATCAACATTGCAGGGGAGTAAAGTTTGCTGGGTATTTATTTATGGTAGCTTTATTACCAGTGTTGATTGCCCTTGGTGAATATTGTTTCATCTTTGATCTTGTTTCTCTGCTGTTGATTTCTTCTTATTTGGGTGTTGATTAACATGTTTGAGGTGAAGAAAGATATGTTACAGTTCTTTGTGTTTCCTTCAGCCTATACAGGGAATATTTGACCTATGACCATTTGTTCTATGAATTAGGATGGCACTGAATGAATGGTGGGTTACAACCAATCCTTGGAGTTCTGGCTGTCCCAACACTACTGCAGTCATCTGAATGTCCTACAATCATAACATCACCATTTGCAATCTTCCCTGCCAATTGCTCAAGAAAGTCATTGGGACAGCTGACAAGAAAGATTGCAAGTTGCTGTGGTAAATCTTCCCCACTTGCCTCTCTGTCTCATGTACCCTCCCCAAATCCTTTGTGCTCATGCTATGCTGGATACTCATGAACCCCCATGAATTCTCCCAGACCCGCATTTCCCTTTCATCTCCTCAGCCTCACTCACCCACCCTGACCCATGCTTCTCATGCATTCCTTGCAGCCTGCACAACTTCCCAACCCATGTCTATAATGCACACTCTCTAGCATAACCCCTTACAGCCTGTGTACCCTTCCCAACCTTCATCAAGCCTCTCACACAGCCTCTCCAACCCACACATCTCATGCACCCTAGCACACTCTTCCCAACCTCCACTGCATCTCTCATGGACCCTACTGCATCGCTCCCTGAAGTGTGATGTGCTTGTCCACATTTTCACATCCTCTCTAATGCTCTGTTGCACCCACCCTGCACAAGTCTTGCTCCCTTGCCCATTTGACAGCACCTTCTATTCTATCTCCCAGCCTGGGGCTTTCTGCAAGCTTTCCCACTGACATTGCTTATAAAAAGCCATCGGGAAATTGCTTCACCTTATGATTGTGGGATTCATTTAATGGGATTATAAAGATTGCCATTGCTAAATGCTTTATGACCACATCACTTAGTGACCAAAATTCCAGTCCCATTGTAAGTTGAGGACAACCTGTAGCTGCTTCCTTTTTTGAATATTTTGTAGATGGAACTTATCTCAGTGAATCTTCTCACAATTTTCTGCCTATTTGCCTCACCAAGGGATTTTCCGAGATCTTGCATCTGATATTGCATAGTTGTTTGTTTTATCCTCTTAGCTGTGTGCACATTGTTTTATGATGCTACCTAGATATATAAATTTTTGTTATTTTCTATAATGATGACTGTGTCCAAGAAAATCACTTTGCAGTTGTAACTATTTTCTTCTCTTGTAAATCTGATTCCATGAAAGCTGTTCATTTATTACCCACGTAAGAGATCCATATTTTGGACTATATCTCTGAGAGAACTATTGCTTCTGGAGATTGCACTACTTTCTGTACTGTGAATCCTAAAATGGGCTTGAAAAACTTAATCCTCTAATCTGTTTCTATATTTGTTCACCAAATTGGAAGTGGGTGATGAGGCTGAGATCTATCAGTCCCACAACTTTTGATATTTTGACAGTATAAATGCTGAAGAGGATTATAGGAAAGAGTTTAGCCTTGAATCAGTATTTGATCTCAACAACTATGCTTATATTGACTGCAGTTTCTTCTAGGAGCCACTCTAATTTTTATCTTCTTTGTATTAAAGTAATACTAAAATTCTTATATTTTATCTTTTAAACAGGTTATGAGATACATGGTATGGATAAAATACCAGAAGGACCAGGGCTTATCGTATTTTACCATGGAGCCTTTCCTCTAGACTATTACTACTTTGTATCTAGATTATATTTAAGAACAGGCAGATTTTGCTGCACAGTGGTTGATTACCATTTTTCCAAAATACCAGGTAAAATATATTGTCCATGCACAAACACTCTATTGCAAACCTTTAAAACAGACATAATTACAAATTATTTAAAAAAAAATTACGTAGGTCTTCTAAAATGCAGACTTATCTAGCTTTTTGAATTATCAATCAAATCTTGTAGCCTTTGACATTTTAATTGTCACTGAGTGTCACCATTTTTGTAGCCTGAGCCAGAGAAGCTTAGGTCTGTTACAGTATTATTAGCATCTTATTTTTTACATGCAACTTAGATAAAATATTTTTTTGATTGTTTGAGAATGAAAAATGTTCAAGCAAACTATTTAACATTTTATTTTTCTCTGCTATATAATCAGAAAAAAATTCTTTATTTTAAATGATATTCAAAACATACAATTTTCTATTTATACTGTTCTGCTCATTCAAATATTGTCTAACAAAATGCTTCCCAAAAATAAAAAGGTTTTCTCCTGTTGGTTTTGTCCATATTTTTTAATTCATCTATTGGGGAAATATCTTTTACAAATTTGTCTGCTTTTTGTACACTTTGTATCAATTATTTGACTGAAAAACTAGTCTACTAGAAATGAACATCCTGCTCTGTCACAAAAATTTTACTGACAGTTATTTTAACCTTCTGTTAGATATTATCTAAAATCTCCATTCAGTAAGAGAGGCTGAATGTTGTGTGCCAATAATGGGGAAATTTATTTATTTATTTATTTATTTGTATCCCAGTACAAATAATATACAAATAATTCAAGGCAGGGAACATATCCAACACATCTTCCTCCTATTTCCTCCATAACAAGCCTGTGAGATGCTCTGGGCTGAGAGATAGTGACTGGCCCAAAGTCACCCAGCTGTTTTTCATGACTAAGAACCTAAGGTCCCTTGGTTTCTAGCCTGGTGCTTTAACCTCTAGATCAGGGATGTCAAACTCGATTTCATTGAGGGCTGCATTAGGGTTGTGTTTGACCTCAGAGGGCCGGGGGGGAAATGGTAATGATGGGCGTGGCCAGTTCTACATCACTCATGTTGGGGGCACCTGTGGTGGCCAAGTGCTAAGGCAGGGCATTCCTGAGACTTTTCCTCACTGATTCCTCCCTTCCTTCCCCTCTCTTCTTTTTCCTTCCCTTGATTCCTTCTTTTCCCTTCCTTGCTCTCTCCCAATCTTTCCTTCTTTTTCTTTGTCTTCCTCTTTTCCTTTCTCCTTTCAGTCCCTTTGTGCATGCTCAAATGTAAAAGGGGAAACATTCCGACAACCTATTTTCGGTTGAAAATGGGATGAAGGGTGTGTGTGTGCATGCTGCCCCTCTGAGCTTCATCTTTACTGACAAAGGCACCATGAACTTTTGCTGTTTCTAGGCTGGCCCCACTGGCCAGATTGAAGCAACCTGTGGGCTGGATTCGGCTTGTGGGCCTTGAGTTTGACATCCATGCTCTAAAACAAACTGGCTCTCTCCATGCTATCCATAACAAAAGTGTAATGAATGATGTTGGTGCCTGGTCCCACTGCACTTACGGATGCAAAGAGGATGTAAAAAGTAAAAAAAATCTTGCCATCCATTGGAAAACGCTATGCATCCATTGTGTACTCATTGCATACATGTTTCATACACTCTGTCCATTGAGCATCTGTCCACTGTGATTTCATCCGCGCAAAAAGTTTTGAGCTGCACAAAACTTTTAGAACGGATGAACTTTCCGCCGTGTACGATGTAAATCCGCAACATATATGAGCAACAAACGTTTTATGTCCGTTATCCGTTAAACGTCCGCTGTATCCTCTCTGTATCCTCTGGGCATCCTCGCAACTCACATCCGCTGCAGCTGAAAATGGAAAGAGAGAGGAAAGATAAGGTACATGGAACGTCTATACATCATCAGTAGCACAGAAATAGAAAGGATGTAAGCATATGCATCTTGTATGTAAAGTATTCAAAACAGATAAAGCGTTTGTATCTGGGATGTATCTCAGATATTTAGGATGTCTGGAGTATGTCTAAATTATGTAGAAGGACACCTAGCGGACAACCGATATTTTGTATAAAAAGGGGGACAAAATCATCTGGATCTCAGTATGAGTCAAGCAGCCATGGTGTACAGACCTCTTCACCCTTGGTCTTGGTCTTCAACATCATCAATTGTCCTCCATCATGGATGATTAAAGAGTCCATATGATAGCTGCACTCATTCAACAGCAGAACCACAACCTGTTCAGAGTGTATCAAGTTTTAGACAGAAGGAGAAGAAGGAGACGTCCAAGAGCTATGTAGGTTCAAGGATGGATCGTGAGAAGAATGGAGCTTGGACTGTATGACCAGTTGATGGTGGAGCTGGGGAATGGAGACCCTCGTGCATTCCAGTACTTCATGAGGATGCCACCAGCCACGTTTGACGAACTTGTAGAGCGTCTGAGACCCAGGTTGACCAAGCCTAGCACCAACTTCCATCCCAACTTGGACCCTGGACTGAAGGTGGCACTGACTCTGCGGCACCTGGCCTCTGGAACCACATACACAAATATGCAGTATGCATAGAGGGTGCCACACAACAGCATTAGCAAAGTCATCAGAGAATTGGTAGAGGCCATCATTGAATATGTGGACGAGCTCCTCAGGTGCTCCACCACTGAACAAGGCTGGAGACAACTTGCAGAAGATTGGTTTCAGAGGTGGAACTTTCCCCACACCGTTGGAGCCATAGATGGGCCTGCATGTGGCCTGCAAAGCTCCAGCCAACTCGGAGTCCACTTATTACAACTACAAGGGCTTCTTCAGTATCATCCTCTTTGCCATGGTTGATGCTGACTACAAGTTCATCTACATCGATGCTTCAGGCAACGGGTCAGCTTCAGATGCCCAGATATACAATGCAAGTGACCTCAAGGATGGCCTGGAATGCAACCTCATCATGGGTTTTCCAGATCCAGACCCCCTACCCAATGACACATAAGATGTGCCCTACTTCATCGTTGGTGATGACGCGTTCTCCCTCAGAACCTACCTCATGAAGCCGTACAGTTCAAGATACCTCACCCGTGAAGAGAGAATCTTCAACTACAGGCTGAGGAGCAGACCTGGACTGGGTAGGACAAGCTTCAGCTGGGCCTTGAGGGTTGTGGAGAAGTGCTGTGATCTTCTGCTTCACACCTGGTACTCGGCCTTGGGCAGGTCCCTCAGGGTCTGGCTCATGTAGGTGATGAAGGGCTTCCGGGCTGAGGATGCTCTGTCCAAGTCGACCAGCTGAGAGAGAAGTTCTGTGCTGGTCTTCATTGAGTCCCTGATCTCCAACAGCACACACACTGTCGTCTGGCCCTCCAGTCTGCCTCTCTGCCTGCGTCCTCTGGAACTGGTGATGGAGGTGGGAGTGGGTTGGCCTCTGGTGGCTGCCGCTTGTTCCTCCATTTGTGACAGCAGGGCGTCATCCTTCACGGAATCCTCCAAGTTCGGCACCATGAGGAGTGCATCTGTCGAGGAGGTCTCTGCTGTGGGGCCCTCTGAAGACACCTGTCTGGACAGGGTAGGTGGCTCCTGGCTTGAAGATGCCTGGCTGTCTGTGGGCTGTCTGAGGGAGAGGGGTCTCAGAGGGGATGCTCCTCGGTGGTGGATCTCACCCTCCTGGAAACTGCACTTGGCCATGATGTACTTCTCCTGGTCAGTGAGCTTGACAGCGGCCTGCCCGGATTTCTTGAGGTGTAGCTTGCCATACCAGGAGTGCATGTGCTTCCACCATCCAAGGAGTACTTCTGCAGTGTACTCCAGGTTCTATGCCATGTCTCTCCAAGCTGCCTGCTTCTTCTTGGTGTCGCGATAGAGTCTGTGGCCCTTTCTCCAGAGGTACTCATTCTCCCTCAGCCATTCCAGCACCTCATCCTCATGCTCCTCGGAAAAGGTGTACTGTTTCCTCTCTCCCTTCTTCTTCCCTTGCCTCTTCCTCCCTCTGGCTGGAGCTTGTTTAGGGCCTTCGGGAGTTTCAGCAGGGCCTTCAGGGGCTTGAACATCAGGGCCTTCAGCAGCAGGGCTTTGAGGGGCTTGAGGGCCTTGGGGCTGGTCCACCACAGCAGCAGAAGCTTCACTCCTGTCAGTGTCAGGGGGTGGGGTGCTGGTTTTGGCCTTCTTCACCTTGCCAGGGCTTGAATGAGTAGGCACGGATTTCCTTTTCTTGCCTGACTGACGCACCATGGTGTTGATACAAGATGTAGTAGAGATGTATCAATGTAGCCTTCAATAATGAGATGTAGTGGAGATGTATCAATGTAGCCGCCAGCACGTGTTTCCACTTTATGCTGACTGCGTGCGTGCTGCATCCCTTTATATCCATGGAGCAGATGCAATTCATACCCCCCGCATGCGCAGTGAACGGTTTGCATCCGATATACATCCGTGCGGCATCCCCTTTGTTTCCATTAGCCGTATGTGATGCATCCGCTTCATCTGCTATGCATCCGCTCTTTCCGCTATGTGTCCGCTTTGCAATTATCTCCGGTAACCCCTTCGGAGATGTCATCCACTTCCATCCGCTTTTATCCGCTAGGCTTCCGATTAACATCTGTTTAACATCCCCGCTACATACTACCCATGTCTGTTCTTTTCCATTCTGTTTTCGCAAATTTTCACCAATTTTGTCCATTTCTGGAGCGGATGAAAACGGATGGAACCACCTCCGAAATTTTGCTCGTCCTTTATGCATACGTTTTGTGTCCATCAGCCAGTGGGACCAGGCCTTTAGTGCAGCAGGACATTATCTGAATATGTGTAACTAATTACAGATATATTAGATAAGGTGCAGCTTTCTACTATTCCAGTTTTATATATTTTTACAGTCAGCAGGGTAATATAAGTCCTGCCAAACTTGTTTTATCGGTACACTCTTTCTGACTATAAAAGAGATTATGTTCTATTAAACATGTTGCTGAATATGCATGCAGAATTTTAGGTCCTATCATTTTAATCAAAATTTATTTGTAAATTATGTTTGGATCTGTCAGCTTTATGCAATGGACCAAACCAGGAAACCAATCCCACAGAGAGACTAGAACTTTTTAACTGCATTAAGATAGGCTATAGTAACAGAATCTTTCCAACCTGTCTAGAGGGGCAAGCTAGAACCTCTTAATATCACTTCCTTTTCCAGGATTTTGGGAATATGTGTGGCCCTTGTTTCTGTATTGGTTTATGAATATTTCGTTCAAGGCCATCTCCATGGCTCCATACAGCATCCAAAGAATACATTGAAGTTTGGCTCTTAGGTGGAAAGCTATATTTAATAAGTAGCATTTCAGACAAAAATAAAATTATATACGTATTGTAGGAAGCATTGCATGATCATTCAGAAGCACAGCAAGGCAGCTACATTCTTTATTATGTTAAAAACAGTTATCAGTATGTGTGTATAATATTTGTTTCTTTATGTGCTCTCTTGATCATTGGTTCACAAGGATTTAATTTTATATAGTTTACAAAAGAGAACTCGAGAGAATACTTTTATTTGTGTGTGTAGAGAATTTTTAGGTATAATACTGTATACTAAAGATGCTTTTGTTGGTATCTTGGACAGGTATAAAACTGTTTTATAATGTGGAAGGCCTTACACATAATGGAAGGACAGAATGTACTGACATTCTGAAAAGGGGATACTTATTGGGAGTTTTACCAGGTGGAACCCGAGAAGCACTGTTTAGCGATGAAAACTATGACTTTTTATGGGGTAGCCGGACAGGCTTTGCTCATGTGGCTAGAGATGCAAAAGTGGTGAGTAGCTTTCTGCTATGCATCTAAAACATAATGATGGTTGCAATAGACACTGGATTAAATAGAAATCTATTTCATCAGTCATTATTTCATGATTTCATATCATCTACATAATTCCAGCCATTGATCTAAGTTTTCTGCAAAACCACCTCCTCAAACAAAACAAAACCTGTGGATAACTTGGATGAATTGTGGGGCAAATTTTTTTGCCTTCTGGATAGTTGTGATTCTGGGCAACTTATACTTTAAAACAAAAATAAAAATGGACAAACATATAGATCTCCAAAAGAGAATAGTAACTAAATGAAACAACAAAAACAACTTATAGGGGGTCAGCAGGCATACTATTCCAAGGAAAACAGTCAAGTTTTTGGAGTTGTATGAAGCATCATTATGGTTGGGAGCCATATTGATCTCTTTAGAGGTTGTCTTTTAGAAGGCAAATGCCACAACAGAGAAGGCATGATATCTAGGTCCTGAGAAATAACATTGTTTAATTGAAGGAACCCCGAGGATGCCCAGGTACTCTGCTGATCTTACTAGATGGGCAGAAATGATGGAAGATAGTTCTGATAGTATGCCAGGAGGGCTTTAAACAAGCACCTTGAATTGCACCCCAAAGCCCACCCATCAGCAACCATTGAAGTTTGTGGGTAGCCCATTGGAATGCATTCCAGTAATAGCTTCTGAGTGGTCTTCAAAGGTACTTCATAATCAAAGATGATGAGAACAAAAATGACCAACTAAAGAGTGATCTATGAGTAGGATGATAATCTAATCACCAGGACAGATCTATTAAATGTCTTTGCTTTCAAGAGAAAGTTTTTCTCAGACTCAAACCCAGGCTTCAGTTGGCAGGTTTTCAAAGCCCTGGGCTGTCAGCTGCTGCTGGTGAATGCTAAATTTGTCTGTAACAATGCTATCTTGATTTATGACTTAATCATTGAAGAAAAGGCTGATTTGGCATGCATTATTGAGACTTGGGTGGGGAAAAAGAGGGTTGTGGTCCTCTCTCTGACATCTGCCTGGCTGATTTCCACATTTGGCCAAAATCCCAAGGATTTTGAGGTAGAGTGGTAGGATTGTCTGGGATCCTTGGCAAGCATTCAGGGTCTTGTTCCACAAATTGTTGAGTGCAGGATGCTATTTCTTAAGTTGGGCACCAGGACAGGTCTATTAGCCTGTTGATGTTGTTTCACTCTCTTTCCTATGTAGCAGCGTCCCTATCTGACTTTCATGGCTGGGCTGGCATAAATTTCCTAGATTTATGGTGCTGGGAGATTTCAATCCACCATCCCTAGGTGCAGGTCAGAGGTATTGGGAATTTATGTCCATCATGGAATTATAGACCTGACACAAGTCATCCAGGGCTCAATTCATAGTATTAGTAATTGGGGGAAGTTTGGATTTCTTCCTGCCATAAACAGACCATTCACAGGTGATCTTCAATTTTTCAGATGCTACCTCCCTCTGCAGGAGACTAAGCCTGTAGGATCAACCCACACCAGGAGAGTAATTAAACTAATTCAGTTCCAAAGGGAACTTGGGGTTATTCCAGAAACACTAATGTTCAGTCCAATTAAAACCTTGGTGGCTGTTTTTAATAACAAAGTGGCAGCACCCTTAAATCAGATTGTGCCTGAGCAGTTTCTTTGTACCCAGAGTTCCTGAAATTTTCCATGGTACATGATGGAATAAAAACTTAAGTGGACTAAGAGATACCTAGAATGTCACTGGTGATGACAATCAAACACAAGCTAGAGCCACTATTAAGGACTACCTGGCAAAAAGGGTGGGGAAATGTAAGTACTTCTCTGCCATTATTGTGTCTGCTCATGGATGCTTAAGGCTCTGTTCTCGGTGACTTGGTCCCTCCTTGGAGATAAAAATGCCAAAGCCTACCTAAAGGATTGCTATGAAGAATATACTACACATGCAATGCAAATCAGCTGCATTCACTCTACGTGGACTCCAACTTTAGAGCAAAGTCTATGGAGGCGATGGGGACCATATCTTGCAAGGTAATCTGTGAAAGAGTTTGAGCCTGTTGAACCTGAAGAGGTGGGCAGGGCTCTCAGGTACTAATTTGATCACTTGTATGTTAGATCCATGTCCCTTCTGACTAAAGCCTTGCAGTGTTGAGTGGGTTTGGGTTAACTTTTCCTTGAGAGAGGAAGGGTCTTGCCAGCTTTTAAAGAGGTAGTGGTGCACCCCTTTCTCAAAGGACCACTACCTGACCAAGTAGCCTGGATAGTTTCTATACAGTCTCCAACCTGGACAGAGTGGTTGCATGGCAACTTCAGAGAACTCTGGAAGAAGCAAATTACTAGATCACTTTCAGTTGGGATTCAGTCCAGGAATTTGGACCTGAGATGGCATTATGTTCGTAGATGACCACTTGTGGGAGCGGATGGAGGTAATGCATCCATCCTGGCTTTTCTTGACTTCAGTGGCACTTGATACCATCAATCATGGTATAATTGTGTGCTGGCTTCAGGAATTGGTGGTAGGTGGCACTGTATTGGACTGGTTCTCCTTCCAAAGCCAGTTGATAGAAGGAGAAAAATCTAGACCATATGTCAGGGTTTAATTTCTCTTTCTGTTCAATATTTTCATGAGGCCACTGGGTGAGGTGATCCATTGGTTTGTGGTGAGATATCATCAGTATGCACATGACACCCAGCTTTATATCTCTGCCCAGGCCCATTGAGTGATGCTCTAGACACCCTATCCCAATGTCAGAAGACTGTTGGGGATTGGATGATAAAACGAGCTTTGACTCAACCCTAGCAAAATGGAGTGGCTGTGGGTATTTGAACTCCCCAGAGACATGGTTCTTCCATCTTTTCTGGATGAGGTTGCCCTGCCCCAAACAGACTTAGTACACAATCTGGAGCCCTCCTAGACTCACTGCTCCTGCTCAAAGAGCAGATGGCAGCAGTGGGTAGGAGGGCCTTTGCCACACTTCTGATTGCACCTATACCTGGACCAGGAGGCCTTGCTCACAGTAACTCACGCACCCATGTAGCCTCCAGGTTAGACTAGACTCTACATGGGGTTTTCCTTGAAGGCCATTCAGAAACAACAACTGGTGGTTGTTCAAATAGTAAATGATGCCAGATATATGGCACATGTAATACCATTCTGATTTGAGCTGTGCTGGTTATTGGTGTCTTTCTGGGTACAATTCTGGATGCTTGTGATTATCTGTAAAGCCTACATGGCTTGAGACTGGGGTACCTAAGGATTGTCTTTTTCAAGAGTCTTTATCTTTCCAACTAGATCAAGCAGAATGAACATGCTAAACATCCCATGAGCCAAAGAATGGCCCCTGCCTATATGGAATATCCTCCCTTCAGAGATCAGAATGGCCTTTACCTTGTTAGCCTTTCATAAGGCCTTAAAAACCTGGCTATGTTCCTGAACTTAAGGTGCTGAATGTGCAAGGGCCCAGTTTCCTGGCTATATTGCTAACCAGGTTAAATACATTGCTCTTATGTATCTTAAACTGGATGTTTTTATTGTTTTAAAATGTGTAAAATTTTAATATATGTAATATAAAATGTGTAATATATTTTATGAATTGTAAGCCACCAGAATCATTGACTGAAAGGGACAGCCATAAAAAGTGAATTAATAAAATATGTAAATAAAAAAAATTCCAAATGGCAAAAAACAATCCTTGGCCATAGAAAAGAATGGAAAAATAGTCACATAAATGGATATCAAAAGACAACTTCTCTGGTATTTGTTAGATAAAAAAAATTGTTAGATAAAAAACATACTTCATATACACTACTGTTCAATAGTCATAATTTAATGAAACAAAAGAACCTTTATATTTCATTGATTTTTATGGGATGGTAATTCTTTCCCATTGAAAATCCTTGAGATTTACAAAAAAAAATGACTTTAGGAAAAAAAATCATGTCTTATAATAACTGAAATATTATTTTTTCCCCAGAGTTGTAGTGTTAAGGTACATGGTGATTCTGATCCATACATTTATTACCACATGAATTGAATATTTATCTCATTTCTTTATTTAAGAAAATTTATATTTAAGAAAATTTATATTGAAAATTTTTATCTTGCATGAAAGTCCATATAAAATAGCTACACCATTATTTTAAAAGCTTCTTCCATTTTTATAGCCATGACATAATTTAAAGAAAAGGAATGGCTAAGTTTAAATTGTGCTGAAATACAGTTTATTCTTGCATTAATAATCCTAAAATCCTTAGTGAAAAGATTAGCAGTTTTCATTTCCACCTCAACAAAAACTAGGATATACTTATCTTTATAAAGTTGTTAGCTGAAATTCTGATTGTTAAAAAGACAACATCAAAGCTCGAATTATGAATTGGCTTATTTCAATAAAATGTATTGATGAATTGCCCCATTTCGGATTTAGATTGATGCTAGACAATTCAAGTGAAAGCTTAGAACTGCTACATTATGAATCTCCAGAAATGAAGGTGGAAAAAGCCTATTCATTTCCACTGAATATTGCTGTCGTTGAATTAATTCCTCAATTTCATGTGGTTTTTTTTCATGAATTAGATATTATGTGTTTATTAGAAAGAGTTTTAAAAATTAGGGATCTTAAGGTATAATTTCCTTTGTCAATGGAGTGAATGGAGTTAATATTTATTGTATTAATTATTTAATGTATGATGCTAATGCATGATCTTTAAATTGTAGAGGCTGAAATGCTGCCCTAATTCTGGCTATTTTTCTCCCACCTTTCTCAGCCTGTCATTCCTATATTTACAAAAAATCTACGAGAAGGATACAGAACACTTGGGAAAATATGTAAGAAAAATTCACCTTGCATCTATTCATTGTGCTGAAGCATATTTTATGGAAGAAAAGCTTATTGATTTCAACTGGATTTCAATCTAATTATGTTTAGACTGTAGGTATTGGATTAAAAATATTCTAATTTTTCTGTTTTCATATAACCATCTATTTCTCCATCTCTTTCATTCTTGGCTTTGGACTTCAATCAAATTGACTTATCCTATTATTTTATGTTCTTATGTCTTTGCTTCTCTCTTTTTTATTTGTGATTCTTTTTGTTATGTTTTCTTTAAATTTCTTCAGGTGTACAATAGTTGTGTGATAGATGCAGCTTTACTTTAGCTACAATTTAGTTGCATTTTTGTGAATTTATACTGATTTATACTGATGGTAATTGACAAGACATAATGGCTAATTCTATATAGAATTAGGACAACATTTTCTCTGCATAATAACTGAGGCATGCATTTCTATACAATTAAAATGCAACTGCATGGACTCCATTTCTTTCCAATCAGGGCACTTTGAATACTGTTTAGCCCATCCCATGTTGTTGTTGTTGTTGGAACATGTCCATATTTTTGATTTTGCACACAGGGCCATTCAAATGGTTGTATGAACGTACCCGATGGCCAATTGTTCCTATATATGGTGGATTTCCTGTGAAATTTTGCACATACATAGGAGACCCCATTCCTTACGATCCAAATATATCAGCTGGAGAATTAGCTGAAAAGGTAATTTAAATGAACTGCAGAAACGTCAATTACAACACTTGTCACTACTGATATGATTATTTGCGAGTCTTTATATAGTATGTCCATGATAAAGAAAGTTTGTGACAGCAGTCACCCAAACTTCTGAAAAAAGGCTTGTTAATCTTTCTGTTCAAAATATCATAGTATACAATACTTTATACTTAATAATGTTTACATTTAATGTTTTCCTTTGGATTATATTCATTGCTTGTGAAATTATACCTTTTAAAAAATAAAGGCAAATATAATTAAAGTATAAATCCAGTTACAAATGTGATATTGTTCACTTCAGGACTTCATTGTTCACAGTGGCATTTAAAAAGTATAATATAAATGTAGCTTACATATTTTTCAGAGAAAGAAAATAAGATAATATTTTTTCTCTTGTTCTTTGCTCTTTTACAGACCAAAAGTGCTATAAAAGATCTCCGAGATAAATACCAAGAAATACCGGGTAGCATACAAAGAGCACTACTGGAAAGATTTGAGAAACACCAAGAGAAATGATGCCTTTCTGCTTGAGAATATGTAGACTCCATTTGCCTCCACTAAGAAATATATTGTGCTAGTGATTTGAGGTTTTTTTTTAGAAAAAAAAAAGTTCACTTCAGTCACTATTAAATATGCAAGTGGAATATCTGTTGCTTGTTTGCAATTTTAGATGTTAGATTTGTTGTGTATATTTTGCATATAGAAAAGATATAGGTTTGGTGACCTGAACTTCTTCACATAAATATCTTTAGTGAAGACTAACCTTTTTGATGTATGTGCAATCATTTAATAAATATTGTTCTACTTAAAATTGAAAAAGAAAATATGCTCGAACTTCTTATCTTAGATTCAGTGGTACTCAACTTTTTTTTATAGCACAGTAATGTGCAAATTCATAGTTTTGATTCAAAGTTTTAATCCAAAGTTTTAATTCAAAGTTTTAATTCAATATTCATATATAAATAGGGTAGGTGTGATTTGGTGGTCATGTGACTGGGTTGGTGTGGCCAGGTGACTGGCAAACCAAACACAAGGGGTCCTCACTTAATGGCCGGTTGTTTAACAAGTGTTCTAATTTATGACTGGCCTCCCAGAGTTACTTGGAGTTTTGACAGTCATGCACACACATACACACACACACACTCCCTTCTAACCCTCTGGAGTAGGTCATTGCACTAGAATCGGCAAAGCATCTCTGATTAGATTCTAGCAGTGAATAAAATCTAACCAGAGATGCTTTGCCGATTCTTGTTGATTTGTTTTATTTGTATCTCATTATTTTATGTTGCTGAATTGCATTGACGTGTGTCCCTTCTTGTGTGCAACCCAGAAACTTTTTTGATTCTTTGCAGCAAAAATTACCGACCTCTGGCTTTGCTCTACTTTTCAAACATGCTGACACTGCCGCGTTCTAGGTGTCGGCCCACAGGTCTACCCCATTGAGCCCACTGCATTGGAGGGACCTGCAGGTCAAGTCAATGGGATGAGCAGGTCAAGCAGGTCAAGTCAATGGGAATGGAAGGAAGGAACAGAAAGAAAAAGAAATAAAGGAGGGAGGGAGGGAGGAAGGAGAAAGATAATAAGATTTCTATTCTAGTCCAATTACCTGCTCCAGCAGGGTTAGAAGGGAGTGTGTGTGCGTGTGTGTGTCTGTTTTCTCCTTGTAATTTACAAGTATATTTTGGTTTTGTCTTCTTCAGAACTGGCACTGTAATACATTGGGGAAAAGTAATTTTTAGGGTGAAGATCTGATCCAATGGATCTTGTTTAAAGCCTCAACAAAATGTGAGAGCTTCCTGATAGTCTTGGCCATGTTTCGTCCATAAAACCTTTAATTAATAGAAGCCAAAGATGTTTCAATGTTCTGGCAAAGATGTTTCAATGTGGAAAAGGGCCTAAGTCTAAACTAGGCCTCATTTCAATCAGATGCATCAAGTCTCTCTCTCTCTCCCCATCTCCCTCTCCCTCCCTCTCCCTCTCCCTCTCCCTCCCTTCCTCCCAGTTTGGCTTTGTTCTAATGTGGCTTTTCCAAATGTGCCTGCGGGGCTGGCACTTCGAACATGGATAAATGGATGGATGGAGAGAGAGAGAGAGAGACAGAGAGAGAGAGACAGGTAGGTAGGTAAATAGATTAGTAGATAAATACGTAGATAGGCAGGCAGGCAGACCTTTTGGATAAATGTATGGATAAGTAGGTAGGTAGATCTATATTGGTAGGTAGGTAGGTAGGTAGAAAGACAGGTAGGCAGGCAGACATTTTGGATGGATGGATGGATGGATGGATGAATGGATGGATGGATGGATGGATAGATGATAGATGATAGATATTCTCCAGCCCCCTTTGGCATCCAATTTTGCAATGACAACCTCCCTGGGGCAGCGATGCAGCTGAGCTCACCCTCTTTGCTTCAACCCAAGGTCCACTTCCATCAGGCCAAGAAAGGGGAGGTACTCTGCACATGCTCAGAGACTCCCAACTTCAGTGAAGCGTTCCACCCATCTTTATGCTCCGCCCGGGAGGAAGAAGGCGTACAGAAGCAGCCCAGACCATAGGAGGTGGAGGGAATAATTGCTTGGAAACTAAGCAAGCAAGCAAGTTGCAGGGCTCAGTCAGAAGAAACGGGCTGCAGAGGGAGGCTAGGTTCCAGGTCTGGGATGGCCACATAGAACCAAACAAACTGAGCAACGTGCCTTGGAGAGCGCAGCTACACCCACCTGCATCCTGCATGCAAACCCAACTGGCTGGAGAAGCGGTGCACTCCCTTGTTCTCCAGGGAAGGAGCCCCAAATGCCGGACCACCCAACCCTTCCACTGTGTGCCTTAGGAGGGTTTTGCTTTCAGGCCTTCTGGCGCGCCTCTGCCACTTCCATTGGAGAGGACAGCCTGCAAGCTAAGAGGTCCCCTTTCCACCACCTCCCACCTCTCACCCCCCAGGCTTGGCAAGGCTCACTGTGTGTGGGTTCCGCATTCAAGGCACCAGCTAAGGAGCAATGAAACAGTCAGTGGGCTGCGTGGCCAGCAGTCAGTGAGCCTGCAGGGCCGGCACCTCAAACGCCCCACCGCCATGTGTTAGCACTCCCCTGCCAGTCCCCTTGCCTCTTACCGCTCCCCCTAAGGCATCACACCAATCCCCAGGGGGCAGGACCGCCCAATTTGGGAACCACTGGTTTAGACTAAAACCTGCCAAATGGCTATTCTGATTGATCCATGACTTGCACTTGCCTAATTTTTGTTTCTTGATTTTAAGATGGATATTTTAATTGCATTTTCAGTGTCGAACAGGGATGTCAAACTCATGTCATTATGGTGTTGTTACATGACATATAATCACATGACATTTCACAACCCTTGCTAAACTGGGTGTGAGCGTGGCCAGGGTGTAACACGTACGATCCGAAGGCCATGATTTTGACAGCCCTGATGTAGAGGGACAATTTTTTAAAAAAACTAATTTCACTATTTTATGGTTTGTGTTATTTAGTTGTTTTCAATTATGTGAGCCTATTTTATTTCTTTCTTGAAACTTTAGATTAATTTGTATGATCGTTTCCATTATTTTTAATGCCCAAATATTTCTGAAATTTTAATGGTTTGTATGAAATGTGTCTTTGTGATTTTTTTAATGATGATTTAGTTGGTGCAGGATGTAAATCATCCTGCAATTCTGGTTAGCTATAAACTGTATGTATGTATGTATGTACCATATGTATATATGATAAAATATATGCTGAAGGAAAGTAATTCAGCTATTGTTTTAACAGTCACATATGCAGTCATGTTTTGTTAAATTCTGTCAAATGCCCCAATACTAAATATGCTCATAGACTTTTTTCACAAATATACTCATGAAAGTATTGGACCCTAGTAGACTTAGGACACAATAATTTCACACTGACTCAGTACATTGTTTTAACTCAGCTTTTCTCACTTTGCTTCTCATTGGATATGCTGTGTTTCAAATGTCAGGAATTCTACTCAATATGACAAGTTATCACTGCTGCCCAATACACTGAGCGCACCAAGCTGAATGAGGCTATTCTAACTTGATGGATCATAAAAGTTGAAAGTAAGTTAAAAGATTAGCTGATCAATGCAAGATTTATTTAGAAGAGTATTTCTTAATCTTTTCTCTCTCCCAGGAATGCTTTACACTTTAAAATTTATGGAGGACCTCAAAATTTATGGAGGACCTTAAGGCCCGGTCCCACTGGCCGACGGATGCAAAACATATGCATAAAGGACACAGCGGATGAGCAAAATTTCGGGAGTGGCTCCATCCGTTGTCATCCTCTCCAAAAAGTGGTGAAAATTTGCATAAACAGAATGGAAAAGAACGGAAAAGAACGGATGTGGGTAGTATGTAGTGGGGATGTTAAATGTATGTTCATAGGAAGCCTAGCGGATGACACATCTGAAGGGGTTCCGGGAAGAATTTCGAAGCGGATGCATAGCAGAAGGAGCGGATGCATAGCAGATGAAGCAGATGCATCATGGATGCCTATAGGAAACAAAGGGGATGCCGCGCAGATGTATATCGGATGCAAAGCATTCACTGTGCATGCAGGGAGTATGAATTGTGTCAGCTCCGCGGATATAAAAGGATGCAGCACACATGCAGTCAGCATACAGGGGAAAGACGTGCTGCCACATACATCTAGCAGGAACACCATGGTTCGTCAGTCAGGCAAGAAGAGGAAGCCCGTGCCTACTTGTTCCAGCCCTGGCAAGAAGGCCAGAACCAGCATCCCACCCCCTGGCACTGACTCTGAAGCTGCTGCTGCTGCTGTGATGGACCAGCCCCAAGGCCCTCAAAGTCCTGCTGCTGAAGGCCCTGCTGCTCAAGCCCCTGAAGGCCCTGCTGCTCAAGCCCCTGAAGGCCCTGCTGAAGCCCCTGCCGGAGGGAGGAAGAGGCAAGGGAAGCAGAAGGGAGAGAGGAAACAGTACACCGTTTCCGAGGAGCATGAGGATGTGGTGCTGGAATGGCTGAGGGAGACCAAGTACCTCTGGAGAAAGGGCCACAGACTCTTATCGCGACACCAAGAAGAAGCAGGCAGCTTGGGGAGACAAGGCAGAGAGCCTGGGGTACACTGCGGAAGTATTCCTTGGATGGTGGAAGCACATGCACACCTGGTATGGCAAGCTACACCTCAAGAAATCTGGGCAGGCCGCTGTCAAGTTCACTGATTGGAAGATGTACGTCATGGCCAAGTGCAGTTTCCTGGAGGGTGAGATCCACCATCGAGGAGCAGCCCCTCTGAGACCCCTCTCCCTCAGACAGCCCACAGACAGCCAGTCCTCTTCCAGCCAGGAGCCACCTACCCTGTCCAGGCAGGTATCTTCAGAGGGCCCCATGGCAGAGACCCCCCCGACAGCTGCACTCCCCATGCCAGCAGACTTGGAGGATCCCATGGAGGATGATGCCCTGCTGTCGCAAATGGAGGAAGAAGCAGCAGCCACCAGAGGCCAACACCCCCCCCACCCCCAGCTCCAGAGGATGCAAGCAGAGAGGCAGACTGAAGGGCCAGGACCACAGTGTGCTGTTGGAGATCAGGGACACAATGAAGACCAGCACAGAACTTCTCTCTCAGCTGGTCCACAGTGACATACCATCCTTAGCCCGGAAGCCCTTCATCACCTACGTGAGCCAGACCCTCAGGGACCTGCCCGAGGCCCAGTACCAGGTGATGAAGCAGAGGATCACAGCACTTCTGCACAACCCTCAAGGCCCAGCTGAAGCTGCTCCTACCCAGTCCAGGTCTGCTCCTCCATCCCAGGTGATGTCACAGCCCTTCCACAACTTTCAACAGCCCCTCACCTACCAAGGCTACTACTACCAGGACTTCCCACATCAGAAGCAGAACTTCCCAGTCCAGGCCCAGGTTCATCGCATGCCACAGACGCCACTCCTCACCCAGCTGCAGACCAGACAGCCCCACTACACTCCTCCTTCCTCCACCCCACAGCCAAGCCCGTCAACGGACAATCTGTCATCAGTATTGGGCCTGACATCTCAAGTCCTTGATGAAGGGCCTCTGAACCTCACGGGACTGAGTCAGCTCTCAGACAGCTTCCTGAACACACCATCCCCTGTTGTACCTTCGGGGCCAAGCACCCCAATGGTGCCTCAGACCAGTACTCAAGCCACAGCCACCTCCACAGTCCCTGCCCACTTAACAGCTGAGACCAGGGACATGACTCAGAATGACTGAGAATAGTGTCAGAGACTGAGTTGTACTTGTTAAGTTTATCTTTGCTTAAGACACTTTACTTGGTTCATTTTGCTTATTGAATACAGTCATAAAATTTACCTAAGAAAGTTAATAAAGGTTATCTTTGCTTAACACACTTAAGACACTTTACTTGGTTCATTTTGCTTATTTAATAAAGTCATAAAGTTAAGAAAGTTAATAAAGGTTATCTTTGCTTAAGACACTTGGTTTATTTTTTTTACTTAATAAAGTGTTGGTGTCAACTTTGAAAAAATGGTTAAGCCTTTGCATGCTTGTGGGATAGATAAGGATAGTTGTGGGATAGATAAACCTCCAGTGCAACCATAGTGGGACTGTATGGTCCACCATCCCAGCGATCCAGATGATTTATTATAGAAAATATATATTATTTTCTGTATATATATTTCTTTTTATAGAAATTATTGGTTGTCTGCTAGGTGTCCTTCTACATACTTTGACATACTCCAGATGTCCTAAATATACGAGATACATCCCAGATACAAACGTTTTGTCCATTTTGAATCCTTTATATACGAGATGCATACACTTACATCCTTTCTATTTCCGTGCTACTAATGCTGTGTAGACATTCTGTGTACCTTTCGTTTCCTCCCTCTTTCTGTTTTCAGCTGCAGCGGATGTGAGTTGAAGGGATGGCCAGAGGATGCAGAGAGAATACAGCGGACGTTTAACAGATGATAATGGACATAGAACGTTTGTTGCCCATATATGTCGCAGATGTACATTGTACACAGTGGAAAGTTCATCCGTTCACAAAGTTTTGTGCAGCTCAAAATTTCTTGCGCGGATGAAATTGCAGTGGACGGATGCTCGACGGATAGAACGTATGAAACACGTATGCAATGAGTACACAACGGATGCATAGTGTTTTCCAATGGATGGCAAGCTTTTTTTAACATTTTACATCCTCTTTTCATCCGTAAGTGCAGTGGGACCGGGCCTTTAATTATATATGTTATATTTATTATTCTCTTTCTTTCCCTTCCTCAACAAACCAAGGACTTGGGGGGGGGGGGATAAAAGGGATCCTAACTATTTATTGTTATGCATTTTTATTTCTTTTTTTGTTCATTGCTAGATCAGGATATATTGCAACACAGATATCTCTGTATTTCCATGTCATGGCTCCTAGTCACACTAGTACTAACTTGTAATGTGATTAATCTGTTTTCAGAAACTGTAATAACCATACCGATCCACTAAGGCTCAGTATTGTATATGAATCATACAATGGTGTCCTAGCCAACAAATTATAATTAATTTTGCCTGAAGATGATGTATGAATATGAGCAACAATGCTTATATAACAATGGATGTTAAATATGTTTCTGTAAATTATATCTTACCATATAGTTTATGGGAGAGACATTCTCCATCTGATTTCTCTGCAGAGACCAGTCCAGGATGGTTGAACGTCTGGCATAGCTGTCATGTTTGTCAGAGCAAACAAGCCCCATAACCACATTATATTTGTGCCTCACTGGGAGAACATTCTAATTTACCCAAAAAAGTGAAATTACAACTGCCAGTTCTTCAGCTTGTGTTGACCTTCACAACATCAAGTTCTTCCCAAGGACCGGGTAAATCATAATTTATCAGTATAGTAACTCAAAATAAAATGTCTTTTTCACCGTTTTTGACCCAATTTTGCAATAAAATGATTATAGCAAAAACAGAAGTTTTTGACACAATTATTTGTTATTTGGAAGTTATAACTGGTACAGAGTGTAGCAACATGGGTTGTTTCAGGATAGCCCCTATAACATCACTGCCCCATGAGCTGCATTGGTGACCAGTCTTCTTCCAGGTGCAATTCAAGATATTGGTAACCACCTTTAAAGTCCTTCATGGAACGGGTCCAGATTACTTCAGGGGCTTACTACTGGGGTTGGCCTATACCACTTGTATCGGCAGGAGGCTCGATTATTCTGACTAGTGGGGTCCAGGTGGAGGGCCTTCTCTGCTGTTGCTCATGTCCTCTGAAACATCATGCCCCACCATGTGAGGTTGGTCCAAATCCTCCTATCTTTTAGTAAGAGCCTTACAGATGTGGCTTTTCCTGTCAGCTTGGGGCCCCAGTGGGAAACAGCACAACAGTGATGCTTAATGGTGTAATAACATATTGCACTTAACTCCCCACTTCACCTCCACCCTCCCCATTTGTCTTTGGTTTTAATTTTTGTTTTTAACTTTTTATGTTTTAGCTTACATGTAACTATAAGCTACCCAAAGTTACCTTATGGAAAATGGACAGCCAATAAATTATACTTAAATAAATAAATGAAAATTGAGGGAGAGAAAAACAGTAGGGCAATAAAGCAATATATCGAATTAAAAGATTTGCACAGTTGTATAATATGGTGAAGATATTTGTCCACCTGATATATGAACGTAAGGTTAGCATTCTTTGAAAAGAAACAATAAAATAGACATAAAATTTATCTGTATGGGTCTCATATTTTAAGATGTTTGAGGTGATCAGACCACACCTTGGGATGTCATCAGAGTTGGACTTCAAAATTTTTAGCAACTGGTTCTTTGCCCGGTTGCTGGGTGGTGGTCATGACCTACTGGGCTTCCTGCACCATGGTGGGGGGGGATTTTTTGCCCTGCCTGGGCTCCAGAGACTTTCCTTGAGCCTCCAGGAGGTCAATAATGGGCTCCCTGTGCTCTGGAGGCCCTTTGGAGGTTCCCTGTGCTCTGGAGGCCCTCTGGTGGTTCAGATTCTGGAACTTCTAGGAGCCCCATTTTTTGCCCTCTCTGAACCTCCATGAGGGTCCTGCACTTACTGGCATCTGAAACGGGCTGTGTGGAGACTCCTGGGAGGGGCAGGGTGAAGTGGAAGGGCCCAGCCTGGGGTGGGATTTGCTAGTTTGCTGAACTGATAATTTAAAACGATAAAATTAATGACTGGTTTGCACAAATGGAGGCAAACTGGTAACAGCCCAACCCTGGGTGTCATAGAAAGGACCCTGTATGAGAACATAAATGAGAATTTCTAATTCTCTGTATCCACAAGGGCAAAATCTTTGCAGATAAGGAGTTCCATGAAATCTTCTTCTTAAGGCCCTGTCACACTGCCCAACGGATGCAAAACGGACACAACGGATGAGCAAAATGTTCCATCCGTTGTTATCCGCTCTCAAAAGGGGCAAAAATTTGCATAACCAGAGCGGATAACACGGAAAGGAACGGACGTGGGGAGGACGCAGAGCGATGGAAAGCGGATGCGGAACGGAAGCCCAGTGGATGGAAGCGGATGAGAGTGGATGGCACATCCACTAGGCTTCCGGGGGGCCTCAGCAAAGCGGACGCGGAATGGATGAAGTGAATGCACAGCGGATGCACAGCAGATGAAGCGGATGCAGAGCGGAAGCCTAGCGGATGCACAGTGGAAGCCTAACGGATGCCTAGCGTTAATTGCGCATGCGGGGAGGATGCATTGCGTAAACCCCGGGGATATAACGGAAGCAGCTCGGAAGCAGGTCACCATTCAGAGGAATGCCGGACGGATTGACAGCCTTGCCTGCCCTGCCTGCATGCCTGCCAGCAAGCCTTGCTGCCAGACTCCCTGCCAGCCTTGCTGTCTGCCTGCCTGCCAGCCTTGCTGCCAGCCTTGCTGCCAGCCTTGCTGCCTGCCTTCCTGCAAGCCTTGGTTCATGCCTGCCTGCCAGCCTTGGTGCCTGCCTGCCTGCCAGCCTTCCTGCCAGCCTTGGTACCTGCCTCCCTGCCAGCCTTCCTGCCAGCCTTGGTGCTTGCCTGCCTGCCAGCCTGCCTGCCAGCCTTCCTGCAAGCCTTGGTGCCTGCCTGTCTGCAAGCCTTCCTGGCAGCCTTGGTTCCTGCCAGCCTCCCTGCCAGCCAGCAACCCCACAACCATGGGGAAGAACAGAAAGCCTCAGCCATCTGCTGCCAGCCCTTACAAGAGGGACAGGGCTACCATCCCACCCCCTAGCCCTCACTCTGGTTCTGCTGGGGCTTCTGCAGCACGGGTTCACTCTTCTGGGGCTGGGGCTTCTGCTGCTTCTGCTTCTGGAGGAGCTGATGATGCGGGGGGTCAGACAAGCACTCCAGCACCAGCCACCTCCACAGCACCTGGACCCTTCACCCCTGAGATTGAGTGACCAAGAGGAGTGCCAGAGACTCATTTTTGTTTTATAGCTTGTTGTTAATAAAGTCTATTTTTGATTCACACGCTTGCTTCATTTCTTTTTTTTAATAAAGTCTTGGTGGAAACTTTTAGAAATGGTTTAAGCCTTTGCATGCTTGTGGGATGGGTTAAGATAGCAGTGGGATGGGTTAAGATAGCAGTCGGATGGGTTAAGATAGCAGTGGGATGGGCAGGGATACCTTTGGGATGGGTAATAGCTGTGGGATGGGCAGGGATACCTTTGGGATGGGTAATAGCTGTGGGATAGATAAACCTCAAGTGCAAGCATAGTGGGACTGTATGGTCTACCCTCCCAGTTGCCACACCTATGGCCCTTTATTATCAATAACAATGTAATCAATCATCCACACATGTCAACATAAACACAACTCTTTATTAAATGCCCTGTTCATTGTTGGCCCACCCAACATACATGGCCCAATCTCATCATTGTGATGAGACAGGCTGAAGGAAGCATCCATTAATCATCTATCATCCTGTCTTGCCACTCCACTGCTCCAGCTGGGGAGTTGCACCAGTGTCTCAGGAGGTTGCGCTGCTTCTTCCCTTCATGTGAGGCTCTGTTGGGGCCTTGCACATCCTGAGTGTCTATCAGGTTTCGCCCTTGCCTCCATTCCCCAGGCTCCATGTCCCTATTGCCTTGTGGGAGGTCCACGAGCCTGTTCTGCAAGACTAGGTAGCGGGTGCGCATGAGATTGTGCAGGATGCAGCAAGCTTTCATGATGTTCCTCACGGTCTCTGGGCGATGCTGCATGGTGGTGAGAAGTACCTGGAACCTGTTGGCCAGGATGCCAAAGGCGTTCTCCACCACCCGCCTTGCCCTGGACAGCCTGTAGTTGAAGATCCTCTCTTCATGGGTGAGGCATTTGGAGGTGTAGGGCTTCATGAGGTAGGTTGTGAGGGAGAAGGAGTCATCCCCCATGATGAAATAGGGCACATCTTGCGTGTCATTGGGTAGGGGGTCTGGATCTGGGAAGCCCATGATGAGGTTGCGTTCCAGCCCCTCCCTTGAGGTCACTGGCATTTGCCTTGGTCAACCTGGGTGTCAGCCACTGCACAACTTCGTCAAACATGGCTGGAGGCATCCTCATGAAGTTCTGGAATGCCCGAGTGTCTTTGTTCCTGAGCTCCACCATCAGCTTGTTGTATAGTCCGTCCTCTGCTCTTCTGGCGAACCATCTTTGTACCCAGACGCTTCTTGGCCGCCTCTTTTTCTTCCCGTAGTACAGTTCACAGAGCCTGTAGATGGCTTCGCACTGTTGCAGAAGGACGGTGGCTGCCAAAAGGACTTTGTTACGATCCACGGTGGACATGACTGGATGCTATGGAAGAGGAAGAGTCAGATGAAGGCTGCAGAGGTCTGCACCGCAGGGCTTCTGTTCTGAAAGTGAGATCCAGATGAGTTGCTCCCCCTTTTTATAGGCAGTGTAGGTTTTCCCCTATGTGTCCCTTTGCATCCTCTAGGCATCCTCTAGACATCCTTAATATCCGAGATAGGTCCCCTCTGCGAAAGTTTTTTCCGTTTTAAATGCTTTGTTTCCCTGCTGCATCCGCTAGGCATCCGTTCTGCATCCGTTCTGTGTCCGTTCCGCTTCCTCCCTGCATCCGAGCGGATGCGAGTTACGTGGATGCTCAGCGGATGCCTAGTGGATATAGCGGATGCGTAATGGATGCAGAACGGATGCCTAGCGGATGCCTAGCGGATGCAGAATGGACGAATTGGATACATTTTCCGCTCAAAAGTTTTGAGCAGCTCAAAACTTTCTGAGTGGATGAAATGTCCATAGACGGATGTTGGACTGATAGAGAGGAAGCAAAACAGAAGCAGTGAGTACAGAACGGATACATCGCGTTAACCAATGGATGGCAACCTTTTTTGTCCATTTTACATCCTCTTTGCATCCGTTGGTGCAGTGTGACAGGGGCTTTAGAGGTGATGGGAGGCCACATAATGGACTCTGGAAAATGCCCAGTGTATTTGCTTAGGTAAAGTACCCTGCAGTAGAAGGCCTCTGATCATCTTACATTTGGCGATAGAGTTCAGGGGCACTGGAGATTTCATGTTGATTATCAATATCCCTGATTCTCTCTTATACTATTAATTTGGACTTCTCTAGGGTCAATTGGCCTAAATATTCATGAAATAGGCCAAGACTGCAAAGTTCTGCTGCAGAGACAGCAATTCCAATGAAACTGATCATTCTATGGCAATAGTAGAGCCATCAGGCCTGTAAAATCATGGATGGTTTTAAATCCTGAAATTAGAATCCTAGTCCAGGCGTGAGCCTAAATATTTGGCATAAGGGTTTTTTTTAATATAGTACTCTGTGTGCTGATAACCATGGGACCACAATAGCCAACTGAGGCCATTATTATTCACCTTTGATTTTCAGATCTTGATACTTTGGGATCTTCTCCAATTATTCATTTCTTCTTCTTTCTCATCCTCTTCCTGATCCTCCTTTTTCCTCTAATTCTAATAATCCTAATTCTTATTACTGTATGTAGTTAATCTACAGTTAAATTCAGAGTCTAAGACGATATTAACTTAATAATTCAAGTCCTAACCAAGAATTATTAAGGTAACATCTAAGAATATAGTTTTAAGCAGGTGGGTTTTGTTTTCTCGCCTCATATTTTCCCCAAAACAACGACCCTGAGAGATGGGGTCAGAAACTTCCAGAAAGAAAGTGTCTGACTCCAAATCATCTTGACTGCTTTCATGCCTAAGATGATACCACAATCTCTGCTTTCTACCTCAGCACCTTCACCACTGCACCCAACTGGTTCTCATATGCTACTATGGTTCTCTTAAGATTTTCATTGTAAGAATATGACTATTTTACAAAACCAAAATCATAAGCAGCTAAAAGTGATCGGAACATCAGATGTTTAAGACATAAAATGCAATAGCCAGATTTACATATTACATAGTTAGAAAATTCAAAGAAATGTATTTCATTCCATGAATCAAGATGACACAACTTATGACTATTCAATACAGGCTTCAATTAATAAGATGTCTGCCCTCCCCTTTAATTATAACATCTGCTGTTTTCCTTTTTTTTAGTGATCTCATCTTTGTATTCTACCTGTCTTCAAATGAAATTCCATGTGATCTCTGCAACAAGAGTGAAGAGTTTCCCAATTTTGGTTAGCAGGAGGTATATCCTTACAAGAATTAACAATTTATGATTGATAGGAAAGAAAAATAAATCTAAAAATATATCACTATTTTTCAGAAAGAAAGCAAAGAATATATGATTAACTAAAAATGGGAATTCTTTGACGTGTCCCCACTTGACAACAATCCAGGGAATCTACCCTATTCATAAAAAAGAATATTTGTAGGGTTATTCTGTGAAATCCTTGGTGTTCTCTGAGCGTGGTTGTTTTCTTGTGTATGTTTCATTACCAAACTAGGTAATATCATCAGTGCCAGATGTTTGCTCTCATTTAATGTACTAATGGTTTGCCCTGTTAGCATTGGTGGGAGTGAATTTGGTGGTTTCTTGATTAGGCTGTTGCTTACTTTAGCTTGTTTGTCTGAGTTGGTAACTCCTTGATTGGGACACCGTTTAATTTTTTATTGTTGGTCTAGCATTAATCTTGATGTTAATTTTCTGCTCATCTGGGTTTTAATTGCTGGTGGGAAGGTGTTTTGGTCTTTTTGTTTCCTTTTTGATGTTTTGATTGTCTCTTGAATAGTATGTAGATGTTGCTTATCTTTATGTTCCTGCTTATGCCAATCTGTCTGAGTTCCAAGCTTCTAGGCATTCTTTAGCATTTTTGGACATGTCTAAGATTCTCACAGTTGAAACTATGTTAGTGTATCCATATGTTGTATCTGTCCTTAATGATGACAGGGCAAGCCACTAGGACATCCACAAGAAATCAATCAAGTTCAGATAGCACCAAGGACCCCAAAGTTACGATATCTAAGTCACACTTTTCTTACAAGAATAAAAACTCAGGGCTCACAACAAGTGAAGACAAGAGTTTAACAGAAAATGTCAGGAAAGAAAAGGAATCCAGCCTAAACTTAAAGTCTAATCCCTTACAAAGTCTATTACATTCTACTTTCTAACATTTACAAATACAACTCCATCCTTCTATGTGAATGGAGAAAATGCCCTCATTTCTATGAACAAAAATCTGTTATGTCTGAGATTAGGACAGGAGCTCTTGTGCTTATAACAAAAATTCATTATCCTAAGAAGAAATTGAGAGAATTTAGGACAAATGATCTACAGCTGCAACCAGCTTTTCTTGCTTGGATTGTTGCTTTGCTTCCCTCCCTCCTAAAGTTGGCTCTCAGCCACTGAGCTGAGCTTGATTGCTGGTGAATACATAGTTATCATGTGCAATTACAAGTATCACCAGTCCCATAGTTTTACTAACACCAGAAGCAAGGATAAAATTTCCACATCCACTGTGCAGATTGCAAACCATAGTTTCTGTTCCACTAAACTTGATCATCTAGAAATCTAAATGCCTCTTCAAAATGAAGCAACAAAACCAATTTCATAACATTCTCTATGCAGGCCTACTTAGAAATTATTCTATTAGATTTAGTGCCCATAGTATTGTCTAAAATTCCAGTTTTATTAGAATTATGTAATAAATTTGATATAAAATATACAAAATAACACAGTAGCAGATTCTTCAAATCCACCTCCCACTTCTTTTCCCTATCCTACACAACATTTTTGATACAAAACTCATTTTCCTTTTGATGAATATGATAAATCACTAAACATTTTATAGAGAAAAAGTGTATTTCATCAGATGGAGTTATTTTGCATATTGGAATCCCGTATGTAGTTATTATGAGAGTGAGCTTTCTAAAGAGAATTAAATAACAGAAACACACAAAATTCTTCAGCTAATGGTGAAGAAAAATTTCACATGAAATTCTAAATTTCCTTAATTGGAACGTACACTTTGGTGATACCAATAGTTCAATAACCTCCGACATAAGTGATTGAAAAAGCAATCGCAAAATCTGAGTTATGATAAAAGTTTCAAGGCATTATTACATTTGAAATGTTTCCATCTTCATTTTAACAGCACAACTTAAGATTCCTTTCATTTCTATGCATATCCAGTGCCATTTGTCTTTCTTCCCCTTTTTGGTCAGAAAGGAAAAAGATGAAAAGGAGACCATTAATGGAGCACATAGAATATGGCAATATATTCACCAATTCAAAGTTCACAGCCTTATGGCAATGGGTTAGGAATTAGGTTACAGAATATAAGGCAGTGTTTCAGATTTCAGGCAGGGCTTCAGACTTCAAATGACTGTGGCCTGAGCAACAAATTTTTTGACATCACATGTAGCCTTCAACTTATGGTCACAATTGAGCCCCAAATTTATGTTGCTAAGTGAGACATTTGTTAAGTGACTTTAGCCCCATTTTATGACCTTTTTTGCCACAGTTGTTCAGTGAATCATTGCAGTAGTTAAGTTACTAAACACAGTTGTTAGGTGAATCTGGTTCCCCATTGACTTTGCTTGGCAGAAGTTCTCAAAAGGTAGTCATGTGACTCTGGGACACTCCAACCATCACAAATATGAGTCAATTGCCAAGTATTTGAATTTTGATCCTGTGACCAACCATGGGATGCTGCTGCAATGGTCCTAAGTGTGGGGACAAAAAAAGTCATATCACTTGTTTCAGTGCCGTAGTAACTTTGAAGGGTCACTGAACAAACTATTGTAAGTCGAGGGTTACCTGTATTCTGGTAACTGTGACCGGCATCTTCAGAGCCAAGTTGGTCTGTTCCTGTCATCTAACTCAGTCCCTGTTCAGTTGCCTGTGGTTTGTTGCCCAACATTGCCCAACAGATGTTGAATGTGAAAGCCTATATCAGCATAGGTTACATAATGTTGGAAAAGGAATATGTATATTTCGCCACTGATTTCTCAGTAATTATGTTAAGATATGGCCTTCTTATTGCTTTATCTTTGTTCAATTGGTAAAATAAAATATTCATGTGTTCTTGTTCCACAATATTTGGAAATGATCACTTCCATTCTTGTTGAATTTCATCACAGAGAGATTCATTATATAATACTAATGATACGTTTGAAAGATAGACATATTGTTCCTCCCAACTCTAACCGTAGCTATCGCTTACAGAATAGAGGTTAAGCTGTAAAAAAATAACCAGTCTGAGAATAATTAACCTCAGGCTGGGAAAACCTTAATTTCTTAGGTCTTCAGACTTTCCAGTAATAGTAATTCTTCCTTAAACCAATCTGATACATCCAAAGATAAAGTTTTCACAATCAAAGGTACAGTTAAGTCTACACATATTTTGCCTCACATATTTTGTTCCCTTTGCAGTTAGTAAACTGCAACATATATTTTTATATTCCACAAACTCTTGGACACTGCAACTGTCATAAATTTGAGTCAGTTGTCAAGCATCCGAATGTAAATCACACGACCAAGAAGAGGCTGCAATATCATAAGTATGAAAATTGTCACAAGTCACTGTTTTTCAGTGCTGTTGTAACTTCAAATGGCTACTAAATACTGTTGTAAGTATAGGATTACCTGTAAATACTTTCAGTGCTTAATTTAGTAGTTAACAGGTGGGGCGGGGCACGTTGCAAGTATCTAGTCATTAATCTCCAGGTCTATGCAATAGCCAAAGTTATAGCTGAAATTACTGTTGCTCCATCAAATCCTATTTCATTCCATTTAAGGCACATTGCATAAATAGCCAAATAAGTTTTGTCCAGTCTTTTCAGAAGCATTCTAGTTCATTGTTGCCAAAACTTTGTGAACATTATTTGATCATTTTAGACATTCTTAAATGCTGAAATTATCAAGATCTTTCTAGAAATAAAGAAAGAGGAGGTGAATAACTCTGGCATATGAGTATTTAGGATATTGCATGAGGGGTCTCCGGTAACTCAGACTCAGTACTGTGAGGGCTCTTATCTCAAGCAATTCCATCTTCCAAGACCACCAACCCAATTTCAGGTCCCATTGTGTATTTCTCCCGAGGTAGCAATAGACTTTTCCAATAGGGGCAGTAAAGAAGGCAAAGCAAGAAGTCACAAGTTTCATCTAGCATGAACTAATCCATCTTGAGCACTATATTTATTTATTTATTTTTTATTTAGTTATTCATTTTGTCAAATGCTTACAATATAATAGAAATAAACATCAGTTTAAAACATGAAATAGGAATTAATAATCGGGGACAATAGGACAGGCATGATTTTTCACTTATGCACACCCCTCTGAGGAATGGGGTGAGATCAATAGAGGTTAGTTTAAGGGTAGAAGAGTGGGGATTTGAGCCTGTAATAACAGAATCAGGTAGTGAGTTCCAGACATTGACCACTCTGTTGCTGAAATCGTACTTCCTGCAATTGAGTTTGGAGTAGTTTACATTTAGTTTATATCTCTATGTGCTCTTGTGTTATTGCAGTTAAAGCTAAAATATTCATTAACTGGTAAAGACATTGTAACATATGATTTTATGTACTATTGTTCTGACCCAAACCCATTTTCAATAAAACATAAATGAACCAAAGGGAACAGAAACCTTTTAATGATTCTTATGAAACCCCAGTTAAATGGCTGCTGCAAACTAATTAACTTTGATAAGCACAAGCTTTGCCAAAACTGTGTGAGACTGCCAAGAATAACAGATAAGAAATATTTCACAACACAAGAGTCTTCAAATACCACCTTAAGTTATTGTAATGTCCGCAAGTCTGAGTTTCAAAACGTCTTTGCTTCCTACAAAGAACGTTCGCTTCACAGCTGGCTTTTATCTTCTTAAAGGAAGGGCCATTACCTTGCAGCCTTACTCCTGAATTGCCCATGCTACTGCAACTGCTCTTTCCTGTGAGAAAACCTGTGTGCACGTGCACTTGACACAGGCTCCTCAGGAACCTCTTCATCACTGTTGCCAGCCCCCACAATCTCTGAAGGCAGCAGTCTATTCCCTATGGTCCTGGTCCCTCATCTGAGTCTTCGCTCTTCTCAGCTGTCCGCACCTGCTGCCAGCTAACCACAATAACTATGCTTAAGTCCAATCTTAGCCGATGTAGTTCAAAGTTGTCTAAGCCTAGAATCTCAAGTCTGGTGGTGTAGGATGTTCTGTTGCAAACAGAGAAGTGTCGTACTCTTCTTGTAAATTCTTCTGCACTCACTCAATTATATTAATGTCTGATATAAAGTGCATATTCCAGATAGTGGAGCTGTATTCAAATATTGGCCTAGCAAAGGTTGCGTATGCCCTAATTTGCAAATCAATACTACCAGAGGACAAGCTGCATAAGATCAGATTTAGAACTCTTAAAGCTTTTTTTGCGATATTGTTGCAGTGAGTTCTGGTGCTTAGGTCATTTTATATGAGAACTCCAAGGTCTTTGACAGAGTGAGGGTCATCAACGAGGTCATATCTTCCTCGCTTGTATTTGGTGTATTGATTTTTTTTATGTGTAGGACAGACCATTTGTTGATCGAGATTTGGGTTGCCACCTGTTTGACCATTCAGACACATAATCAAGGTCACTTTGAAGTATGGTAGCATTGTCAGTGGTGTTGAATAGTTTTACATCATTAGCAAAGAGGATGCAGTTACTTATAAGATGATTACAAAGGTCATATATATAGAGTGTAAAGAATGTGGGTCCTAAAATGCTTCCTTGGGGACACCACTGTTAACTGGTGCAGAGTTTGATAAAGTGTTTCCTATTTTTATTCATTGTTGTCTGCTTGACAGGGAGGCAGTAATCCATTTATGAAGGGATCTGGAAATGCCATAAGATTTCAATTTTAATAGTAGTTTGTCATGTACCACTGAGTCAAAGGCTTTGCAGAAGTCTATGTAAATTACATCTATTGTTTTGCTCTGGTCAAGTAATGTAGTCCATATGTTTTTGCAATGTAGAAGTTGTAAAATGCAGGACAATTTTTTTCTGAAACCAAATTGTTTGTTGAAGAATAGATTGTTTGATTCTCAGTGGATGTTAATGCCTTGATTAATAATTTATTCCATAACTTCGCATGTGACACAATGAGATTGGTCTGCAGTTTTTAATCAGCAGGGGTCACCTTTTTTGAAGATAGGGATAGCTGTTGCTAAAGACCATAAGTTTGGTAATGAGCTTGTTCTGAACCATATCTTATATATTATGCTTATGGATTCTGCTATGGCAGTGGAGAGCTTTTTTCAAAGAAGTATGCACATAAACCATCAGGGCCAATAGATAAGGATGATTTTAGGTGACGTAGTGCATTTTCTACATTATCTTCAGTAAAGTCACTATCATTGCAGATACTTGTGGTACGATTAGGAAAAGTGGCCATGAGTCATTACTGTTTACAAAGACTGAACTGAACAATGTGTTGAAAAGGTTTGCCTTAATGGCTTCATTGCTATAGTGTTACCCATTTGGTCCTTTTAAGGGTGGGATGGTTTTTGAGTCTTTAAATTTGGTGTTTACAAAGTTATAGACGGCGCGGGTGGATTTTGTGCGTAGAAGGTTTTCCTCTTGGTTGCAGTGGTATTTGGTGCATTCTGCCTTTATCTGTTGGTTTTTAAAGTTAGTTACATATTTAGTTTTGTTTTTATACCATAAGGATTTTTTTTTTTAGATTTTTTTTTTTGTTTTGGGGTTATTAAAGGAACATATCGTTTAATGATTTTTTCAAGTTCAAGCAAGAAAGCGTTATAATGTCCTTCTGTAGTATTACAGCCAGAGAACAGAATGTGCCAATCAAGAGATGATAATCGGTGGCTATGAGTTCATAATTGGCTTTTTTAAAATTATATTTTGGGGATCCATCATTATGATCCTTTTTGAGATGGTATAAATTTAGAGAAAAATCAATCAGGTCACTGTTTGAAAATGGTTCCTGTATTTGTAGGACATAAATTGAGTTTGAGCTGTTGCAGATGATGAGGTTGAGACAGTTGTTTAGTCTAGTGCTGTTATATACTAATTGCTCCAGTCCCAGTGTGGTAACGGCATTGTACAGGGTTGCAGGAATGGGTTCAGATGTACATTCATTTAGTAACCTCTTTTTTGAGCCAAAGGAATCCCTCCCAACAGGTGCCAGTGAGCCATGGCAAAATTGGCGCTGCCTGAATCACCTTAGAACTGGAGTTGGGAGGTGCAAAGCCCTGATGCAGAAATGGGGATACAACCATGATGGATCCACAGAATGCGACTGCGGGGAGGCTCCCCAGACAATGGAACACCTATTAAACTGCACCCTGCTACCACAACCCTGTACATCACATGATCTCCACGATTACACCCAGAGCCTGTGCCAGAGCCTGTGTTCTACAGTGGCTGGGAAAAGTGTAGCAACACGAGAGAAGATTCATTTAGTGTCCAATTTGATGTCACCAAGAAAAATAAGAGGGGGTGGGCAAGAGGTAGCCCACATCAGTAGTGAAATTAGCTTGTTTGCATGAATTATATCATAGTCAGGGGCTCAATAGCATATTAAGAAGCAGATTGAGGTATTTAAAGACAGTTCACAGATGATCGTCTCAGGAAGCTCTTGTATAATTTGAATCTTTTTTAGATTTAGACACTTTTTATAGAATATAACAACTCCACCTCCTCTATGGATTTCATGATCAGACCGATAACGTGATATTCTCTGACTGTGGTAGTGGAGTTGGGGAAAGATGCATTCAACCACGTCTCACAGACAAATATATGACAAATAATGTCGAATGTGGCTGTGTTAGTAAGATGAGAAATTCATGCATTTTATTTGTGAGGCTTCTTGCATTGAGTAGTTTGCATTTATGATATGAAGTCGTGGGTCTGGAGAAGTCAGGGGCGTGCATCCCTAACATTGGATGTTTGGGTGATGGTTATTGGGATGTAGGTTGTGGCTCTTGCTTTTGATACAATCTGCACGGTAGTCAATGTATAGATTAGTATTATCATTATTTATATAATTTCTGTGTTATGAGCTCAATAAGGTTTACTTGACAATTGAAGGATCAAAGAGGAAATTTACTTCCTGCAATTTAGAAACTATATTTCTATTAAAGCAGCTTAACATTGTTTTTGCTTTCTGTTGTCTCAGTCTCTTGAACTACAATTCAACCCCTCCCCCAATTTAAAGTATTATCAGTGGTTTATGTATTTTATAATCCTATTCTTATGCATCTGAATTATCTTTGATTGCATGCAGTTGTATTAATATATGCTAAAATTTCATTTTCTGCTATTTCTATACCCTATTAAATGTTTATGAATTTGGTTTATGTTTTTTAGATATAAATTATCCCACCCAGTCTTGAGATATCTGTAAATTTGTATAAACATCCTTCATATAAGTTATTTATTAAATTGTTGAAGAGTACAGGATTCACAACTGAATATTATGTGATTCTCTGTATTTGATGAATGATGATAATTCTTTGAGGATAATTTTCAAGTCAGCAGTGCACTCAATTAATCATCACGTAACCTATACACTAGTATCCTGCTGCACAGAATAAAATACTCTGTCAATTGCTTTGTAAAGAAAGCAAGATATACTAACTTCACAAAATTCCTACAGTCTACTAAGGAAGTTATCTAAAAATATTAGATAAGGCAAGTAACTCTTACATTTTTCAAAGCATCGACATCAGAGTGACTGATCTATATTTATTTATTTATTTTATTTATTTTATTTGCCAATCACTTACAAGATAATAGGTATAAGTATAAACATAATAATGAATACATGAAATGGATACATATAAGAAAAATAAAAAGAAACAATAGGACAGGGACAGTAGACACTTGGTGCGTTTATGCACGCCCCCTACAGACCTCTTAGGAAAGGGGTGAGGTTAATAGTAGACAGTCTAAGGTTAAAGTTTTTGGGGTTTGGGGAAGAAACCACAGAGTCAGGTAGAGTATTCCAGAACTGACTACTCTGTTGCTGAAGTCGTATTTTCTGCAATCAAGTTTGGTGATGTTTACCTTGAGTTTGTATCTATTGTTTGCTCTTGTGTTGTTATGGCTGAAGCTGAAGTATTCATTGACTGGTAGGACATTGCAATGTATGATTTTATATACTATACTTAGATCGGACTAAAGGTGGCATAGTTCTCGGTTTTCTAGGTATAGAATTTCACATCTAGTGGCACAAGGTATTCTGCAATGAGTAAAAGAGTGTAGAACTCTTCTTGTGAAATATTTCCAGACTTTCTCATTACTGTGTTTGTATGTGGGTCAGGCTATCACAGCTGTTGGTTTTAAATTTATATATTTTATAAATATATATATATATATATATATATATATATATATATATATATATATACATACATACATACATACATACATACATACATACAAATATATATTATCTACTATATATCTACTATATATTGTATATCTTGCTGTGTTTTCTTTTTCTTCCTTTCTGAAGATTAGAATAACAGTTGGTCTTATCCAGTCATCTGCCAGTTCACCAGGATTTCTCAAACATAATTCATAAGGGTTTGGGGGAAAAAAATCATGCAATGCTGTTGGTATTTTAGGATGCAATTAAATATGGTGTTGGAGACTTAAACATATTGAAGAAATAAATGTTTTCCACCCCATCTCAAACTTGCTCCAATATTTTGTTTTAAAAAAGTGCTTGATGGAACACATTCACTATACATACACATATATAAGCTCATATCCACATGTATTATCCACAGAGATTGTTGATGTTATATTACTATTTATCTTTGTTATGTGCTTCAAAACGTTGCCTAAGAGCATGCAATATACTTCCTGGGATTTTCTGGTGTTTGTCCCGTAAATCTTCTATTGCCCTTTGAGTCTGTTGGAACAATGGAGTGGCATGTGGTGAGATGGAATGGGAGGGGAGGGGGAAGACGGAAAAATGATTTAATTTATATTTATGGTTAGGAACTATTGAGATAATATTTCAGAACTAAATATACGGTATATGGACTTTTTAACAGAGCATACTACAAATTCAAACATATATATATATGTTTTCTTAGGTTTTCGCGGGTACTTACATGTGTGCTGTTTAGCTTCCTTCGGGTATTATCCCACGTCATTGTAGTTCTGTTAAAGTTGCAGCAACGTTTCAGCAGAATCTCATCTGCCATCATCAGGCTTCTGTATATATACAGAAGCCTGATGATATACATATATATATACAGAAGCCTGATGATGGCAGATGAGATTCT
>BLBF01000002.1:47464894-47517194 GCA_015471245.1 Laticauda colubrina
GGTTAACAATTTCTGTAATCACTCAATAACCTTATGTAGGAGGGTTAGGATTATTGTCATGGGGAGAAGTGGTACTTCACAACTGCTTCACTGAACAACTGAAATTTTAGGTCCAATTCTGATTGTAAGCAAAGTATTACCTGTTCAGTCCAAAGGTTTCAGTCTGTTCAGTAACTCTTTGAAGCTGATGCCTTTACATTTTAAACTGACCCATCATTTATCATGGTTTTGGCAAGGCACAATATAGACATCATACATTTTCTGTGTCTATTAATGAATTTGGGAAAAGTAAGCAGAATACAAAAATTTTCTTTTTAAAAATATTTTACAATGACCAAAATATCCTAAGATTGCACTGCAATATTTAAGATAAAAGATAACCTGCTATGTCACTTTAGTTGGTGTGACTTATGGGAAATTAGAAAGAATATGCAGGATCACAGTGGTAATAACACCCAAATCACGGGAGATTCTGATTGATGTTGATATTCTGATTGATCAATGCAACAGCATGTTGTTCCAGAAATTACATATGAATTAAAATATTTAGCTTCAGAAGTAACCTAAATAAACTAAAAACAAGGTGATTTTTCAATATAATCTTCTTTTTTTCATGTGGAGACCCTTGTGAAACAATATTGAAGTAATTTCATTGTTCTACTGTTAACAGGTTATGAGGTTTCTGGTGTAGAAAATCTACCAAAAGAACCAGCGATCCTTGTTTATTACCATGGAGCCTTTCCATTGGACCACGTTTTTTTTCTCCATAAGATTTATAGACTTACTGGGAAATTCTTGTACTGTGTGATAGATCATACTCTTTTTTCTGTACCAGGTAAAAATATATGTTATGTTTAGTTTTAATTATTTTTAAAAGATACTGATTCATCGACTTGGGAAGACCAAATTTTCTTCTTTAAACTCTTAGTTGAATTATTGTGGTGGAAAAATATGTTTCTTTTACAAGCAAGAACAGAATGATGTTTTAGGTCTGCTTTTGCAGGAATAAATCTGTTCCTCGCACTCCATTACTCTGTTCATACTACAAGAGAAAATATTGTAAATATGCTGAAACAAGGGCACCATGTGACAGTTGCCCCAGGAGGACTACGAGAGCAGAACTATGGAAATAACCATTATCGAATAATATGGGGAAAACGGAAAGGATTTGCTCATGCAGCTATAAATGCAAAAGTGGTGAGCCATTTGTCATTACATCCTTTTCTAGTGTTGCTTTTAATTGCACTATGTAAATGCTATGCTTACATTTCATATAATTCATTTGTTTTTTACTTATTTGCAAACAAACAGAAAGGTGAATGCAACTAACAGTCAGATTTGACAGAGCAAAAGATTGCAAATCTATAATGCTATATCTGTAATCTATAATGCTCCAAAAAATTGGTTTCTTTTCACATGCTTCTATTATCCATATTTGTCACATTCATATAATATTTATGGATTTTTTCTACAAATAGTATTTATCTTCTTTTGAGGAACATTTGCTCTATTTATATTCCACATTAAGCATTTATAATATATCATCAAGCCAAAATTTTAGAAAAATTGGTATCTGTAGTATTTCGTTCAATATCGTCTTTTTCAATTTCGTCTTGCACCTGTTGGATTGTTCTAGTCTGCTTTGACACTTTCATTTGACTATAAACCTACATTGATTATTTTTATAAATAATTCAACTAGCTGAATTGTTGTGCTTTCTTGAACAACAACTGCTCTGTGAAGTGAATTCGTCTGGAGAAAGTGACTGGCCAAAGTCACCCAGCCATCTTAAGGCAGGAGGACTAGAACTAACGATCTTCTAGTGTCTTAAACACCAGCCCAGACTAACTCTATATTTATATTCTTATTTCCATATATTCTTTAATTCTTTTTTAAAATATTTTTAATTCTTTCTTTTAATTTTTTAAAACAGTTTTTGTTTTCTTTTGAGGAACATTTGCTCTATTTAGGTTTTACATTTAGCATTTGTAATATATAGTCAAGCCAAAAGTTTAGAAAAATTGATATCTGTAATACTTTATTTTTTTATTTTATTTTTTTAATTTTGATTTGTCAATCGCTTAAGATAATAGGTATAAGTATATACATAGTTACGAATAAATGAAATGGGTACATGTGAGAAAAATACAAGAAACAATAGGACAGGGATGGTAGGCATGTTGGTGAGCTTATGCATGGCCCCTACAGACCTCTTAGGAAAGGGGTGAGGTCAATAGTAGACAGTCTAAGGTTAAAGTTTTTGGGGTTTGGGGAAGAAACCACAGAGTCAGGTGGAGTATTCCAGTGGTGTATTTCTTTCTGCAAGTGAATTTATGGTATGTATGAATTTACGTTTGCTTGATTAATTTTTGGAAATGACCCTGCAGAAGCTGTGGCCACAGAAATGTCTCTGTTTTTGAGCTCTTGGCCAATGCGGGAAATGTCAAGTATTTTATCAGGGGAGATTTGTTGGTGCTTGACTCTCATCACTGATGATGATAGTTAGTTCAATATCATCTTTTTCAATTTCCTCTTATACCTGTTGGAGTATTGGTATTGTCTGCTTTGACACTTTCATTTGACTCTCACTCAATTCCTATATATTTCTCTCAAAATTCCCTTTCCTTTTGAACAGATTGAAAACACAACTAAGCAAAAGCAATAATTCATACCATTCAATTTGCTCCATTAAAGTGTAATTTAATCTTTTTTAATTTCTCAATCAAAATACTCTTTTATGCAAAATTCCAATACAAATTTCTTTAAGAACAATTATATCTGTGTTGTCAATCTTCAATCATGTCTTAAACTGCTGCATCAAAATGTGATTATCTATCTTCTTTCTGACAGATGCAGCATACATTACCTCACATCTCTTATTCTCACAAATCTTCTATTTATTCTGTATATTTTATCAATTGCTTCCTCTGTATTGTTTTTCAGTATTTTTATTAAGAATTATACTTAATAGATAAAGTTAATGTAAAAATATGTTTGGAAACTTTTTTAAAAAGAAAAAAATTGGTGGAATAAAAAATATAGAAAAGTGTTGGGAAAAGAAAGAAAGAAATTTCCCTCCCAAAGGAAATAGAAAAAGAAACTTCCAGTTTGATCCCCAGAAATATATTTGACATTAATAATTTATCACTTAAAATACAACCCAATTCATTTTCATTCTCCATATCACGTGTCTTTTTCTATTAACTCAGTTCTAAACATTCATTTCTTTTTATTAATCAGAAAATATGTGCTTTTGGCTAGTCCTGATCCACCTCAACTCACATCACAGGGTTGTTGTTGGGAGAGAAATAGGAAAAGAAAGGAGTCCTTTTTAAGTTTTAAATGATCCTTCAATTAATTTCCAAATGCAGTATTTCCATGTCTTATAGGTTGGAATTTTTAAGTCTATCTTAAAGTCTGTTTTGGTTAGAAGTTCTTTCTAATTAATTTCAAAGTCTTTCTTTAAACCGATTTCACAAAGTTTCACATTTAAACATTTTCCAAATGCAACTCTAAAATCATGCCTTTGCTGAATATTGCAAAAGTCTGAACATTTTACAAAGTTGGAAGAAATAGTTTTCTTTCTTTTTAAATGGATTGAAGATTAACTCACTTGGAAAATGGTAAGACTACAGTTCTGAAGGTTTTTCAGTCTTAAAGTAACAGTGAAAAAGTAAAACTCCCTACTGATTAAAAAAAATGAGATTTAGTCAAAATGCATTAAAAGTTGATTTTATGGTTTGGAAAATGATGGAACGTCTAATTTCCAGTTGATTGTAAGCAGCTGTGATTGCCACCTAGTCACAAAAACCAGCTGTCTGGAAAATATATGGCAATTCGAGATCTTTTTTATCACACAGTTTTGGCAGTCCAGAACTTAGATCCAACTCTCTTTCAAATCATAACTCCTCTAGAAAGAATAGAATCTAAAAAGAATAGAATAGAACAGTAAAAACAGAATTCTTTACTGGCCAAGTGTGATTGGACACACAAGAAATTTGTCTTGGTGCAAATGCTCTCAGTATACATAAAAGAAAAGAAATGGGTTAATTTGCCTTGCCTCATTGGAACCCAATTTCTACCTCTGTATTCTTATTATTCTTACAAATGTCCATTCCTTCATCTAATTAATTTAAGTTTGTTCACAAATATTTTCACCCAAGAAATAATATTTTGGATTAGTTGTTCCTTTTATTGGTATTTTATCTTTATTAATAAACAGTCAGGAATATTTGTCTAAAATGTCTAAGTCTTTCAAACCATTTCTCTCCTTTAGTCGTTTGTATTCCAAATCATATAATAACTAATCGAATGGAATTTAAATTCTCTCTTTAGCTGTAAATAAATTATATCTGGAATTGGTTAAGAAATGAGATTTGTGTGAACTTTGCGTCCATATATGATAAATTAAGGGAGATTAAGCCTGACTGCATTGTCTCAACTTCCAGCCACTCAGCTCCTAAGCCAGTCACAAAATCTTCAGTCCTTGCAGTTCATTTATAAGAAGCAGATTTTGGGAGTGCAAGTGGGCATCTTGTATTTCTCCTCTATGAAGGAATAACCTATTCCCCATCAAAAATCTTAATTTAATGATGGTCACATGATGTCACTTTCCTGGAATGAACTGTGAAAAAGGAAGTGACACTTGGAAAGTCGATCCATGATCATCCCACCTCTTATAGGAGACTGTGAAAACCAGCATTTGCCGGAGGATGCTGAGTGCGATTAGATGCATGAGAATTCAGCACTGAAGAAAGAATGAAGGATAACAGTTCTGCATGTCAGAAGCTGAGTTCAAACTACATTTAGTGAGATAGTGCAACTTTTGCAGTGTATACAATCTCAGAAGCAAATATATGAAAGGAAGTCAAAAGACCCAATCACCTTTGCAAACTAGATTGTCAATATATATTTCTCAGAATGATCTTTTAATATATCTACTTTATGTCCGAACAATACATTTCATTCCTTTCATGTACAGTGACTAAAATAGTCTCATTATTTGTTTCTTTTATTTCTTCTAGCCAATCGTCCCTCTGTTTACACAAAATATTAGAGAAGGATACATAGCATATGGAAATATAAGTAAGTAAAACTTTATGTATTCTCAGAAATATAATTCATTTTAAGGCTATAAATCTATGCATCTACATCTTTGCCTGGCATGTTTAATTTCAAAGATACTGTAGCTCAATTATCAGAGCTTTGCTGGAAAACTGATTCAGTACATTTCCCACAACTGACATGATGTCATGGGATTATATGACCCAGGGCTGACCCAGAAATTATGGAAATTCAGCAAAGTTGCCATATAATTTAAATGCATTGGTGCTTATTTTAGGAAGTCTGCCTACCTGTCTGTCCATTGATCAGCTTACCTTCTATCAGTCTTGAAAAATCTATGTGTATGCTTTTCCTAATTCTAATTTTCTAATGCATTTAAAATTTAAGTTGACCTCTGCAAATTGTAGGGCTCAAACATGGGAGCTTTATTTTTGTCTTTCAACTGGAAAACCTTTATTTAATAAGTTCCAAACTGCTACTAAATATTGTTAGTATTTAAATGTAGGCTCCTAGAAAGACTAGTACATAACTCTTTGCAGGCTGCTAATACGCGTTTCTGAAATTTTCTAAATCTTGTATGCAGGACCAATGAGATGGTTATATGAGCGAACACGATGGTTCGCCTTTCCATTATATGGAATGTTTCCAGTTAAACTTATAACCCATATTGGAAAACCAATTCCATATGATCCAGATATAACTGCTGAACAATTAGCTGAAAAAGTAAGTGTATTCTATTATAGGGGAATAAAATATATATTCAGATTCACACTTTGTTCATGAAATTATAACTCTATAGTAACAGTTATTGGGATACATTATTTAGATATGCAGAAGTTAGGTTGAATGCTTGGTACCTAACTGTGCTTTACTCAACAAGCCAGGTTCTATTTTGTTTTTTCAGCGCAAGCAGAGAAGTAATTCTACACTGTATATATACCATATGATTTAACCCAAAAGAAAAATGTGATTTATCTGATTATGTACAGTATGGCATCAGTAGGAAGAGAAAATAATTTTTTTTCTGAAATGTAACTCAAATTTTATGATATTTTTTCTTTTTTTTCCCGCATCCCACCTCATCTCTCCAACAGACTCAAAAGGCAATTGAGGCTTTACGGGACAAACACCAGAAAATCCCAGGAAGTATATTGCATGCCATTAGGCAACGCTTTGAGAGAGCTAACAAAGAAAAACAGTGATATAACAACAATAATCTGTGTAGACAATATATATGTATGTTTAGATAATATATGTGTATGTGTAGTTCTTCTGTTTCCTGAGGCACTTTTGTTAAAAAAATAATGAAGACGCAAGATTGAGATGGGGAAAAATACATGTTTATTTCAATATGTTTAAATCTCCAACAGTATGTAAAATTTTATTTGAAAATGATCTTTTCACACTCTTATGAATTATATTTGAATAATCCTGGTCACATCACACTTGTGTCAAAAGGACTGAAGTGCTTCTAGATTGAAAAGATTAGTTGAAGAAATCACCGTTGCCTAGGGACGCCCAGATGAGGACTCCTTCATGTTCCTGGTCTTGAATGCAGGCTTGCTAACCTCCAATCCAATGAGAACCACTGTTTTCCAACAAATCCCAGTGAACTGCAAATTCCAAACTGGAGATTTACTCTTATTCAAAAAGGAAGAAAAGGAATATGGAAGAAATATAAACCAGTCACTCTGATTTCCATATTCTGGAAATTTTTAGACTTTGTGCTGTGGTCATCAAGAGATTTATCATTCAACATAACTACAAGAAACCTGACTTGCCTTATTATTTTTTTTGGACAGTAGATTGTAAGAATTTTGTAAAGATAATATATCTTGATTGTTGTACAAAGCAGCTGACAGAGTATTTCATTCTGACTAGCAGATTACTAATGTATAGGCTGCATAGAAACTAACTGGCTGCACTGCCAACTTGAGAATAGTGCATCACTCATCAAACTTGAGTGAAATATTGAACAGGAACATACAAGATTTAATTGGGACTTCTGTACTTTTCAATGTATTAATGACTTAAGATGAAGAGTGCTTGTCAAATTTATTGTCAGATAAGTCAAAGTGGATAGGATAATTAATACCTAGAAGACATAAACAAATTTCACAACAATAAAGTACAGAAATACCGTATATACTCGCATATAAGCCGACCCTTAAAAAACTGCCCCAAAATGAGGAATTTTGCAAAAACTCGCATATAAGCTGACCCCCAAATACCATGGTGTTCAAGCCCTGATAAAGGAAAATCTGGAGACTCATGAAAAAAAATCTGGAGATGGCGTAATTACGATGGCGTAATTACCGACATTTCCCCAAGAGCTGGGAACAGGTAAATTTTAACTATTTTCGAGTAGATCCCAGCACAGAAACACCCCTCCCCCAATTAACTTCGATCTGTCAGGCTATCCTGTTCTGAGCAACATGGTGGCGATCAACCGCCGAACTCAACACCCTGTGAAGATGGGCCAAGACCAAGGCTCACCGTCAGAAAGATTCTGGGAGGACAGGGCTTTGGGCGCGACTTCCCTGAATAGCAGAAGTGATGCCCAGAGGGAAAAGGCGGTGGGGCAAAAGTTGTGGCTCATCGTCCATCCAGGGAGAAAAATGGTGCCCAACTTCACGCACGTTTTACTTAATGTGAGGGCTGCTAAGGGCCAGCTGACAGGGAGTGCGAGAGCCAAGACTCTCATTGCGGGAAGCCGCTTCGCTAAGTCGCTGCTCTGGCGCAAATCGAGGCACAGCCACTGAGAGGGAGAAGGTGGGGATTTTCCTTCCAAGCAGTCATTGAACCCACTGGACTGAAACAACTGGCTGAACCAGGGAATTCCGGGCCCTGTTCAACACCATATAACGGTGGTTATAAAAGAAAAAAAATCAGATTTATGCACGTATAAGCCGACCCCCAAATCTGAAAAAAAAAAAGCGTTCTAAAGTTGGCTTATATGCGAGTATATACAGTAGCTGAAATTGAAATTTAGTAGATATTAATACAAATGTATGCAATTAAAAACAGAATTCACAATCACAGCCTACCTGGCATAGTAATAGTAATTAGTTCTTAAAGGCCCTGTCACACTGGCCGATGGATGCAAAACGTTTGTAAAAAGGACACAGCGGATGACAAAAATGTTCCATCCGTTGTTATCAAAAGGGGCAAAAATTTGCATAACCAGAGCGGACAACATGGAAAGGAACGGACGGGGGGAGGACGTAGGTCGGATGGAAAGTGGATGCTCCATGGAAGCCTAGCGGATGGAAGCAGTTGAGAGCGGATGGCACATCCGCAAGGCTTCCGGGGAGCACAGCAAAGCGGACGTGGAACGGAAAGAGCGGATGCAGCGCAGAACGGAAAGAGCGGATGAAGCAGATACAGAGCGGATGCCGAGCGGATGAAGCAGATGCAGAGCGGAAGCCTAGTGGATGCCTAGTGGAAGCCTAGCGGATGCCTAGAGGATGCCTAGCGGATGCCTAGCGTTCACTGCGCATGTGGGGAGGATGCATTGCTTCAGCCCCACGGATATAAAGGGAAGCAGCTCCCAAGCAGGTCAACATTCAGAGGAAAGATCTGCTTCCAGACACAGCTCTCCAGCCTGCCTGCCAGCCTGCCTGCCAGCCTGCCAGCCAGCCAGCCAGCCAGCCAGCCAGCAACCCCACAACCATGGGGAAGAAGAGAAAGCCTCAGCCATCTGCTGCCAGCCCTGGCAAGAGGGACAGGGCCACCCTCCCACCCCCTGGCCCTCACTCTGCTTCTGCTGGGGCTTCTGCAGCCTGGGCTCGCTCTTCTGGGGCTGGGAATTCTGCTGATGCTGCTTCTGGAGGTGGTGCTTCTTCTGATGCTGCTTCTGGAGGTGGTGCTTCTGCTGGTGCTTACTCTGCTGATGCTGCTTCTGGCGGTGGTGCTTCTGCTGGTGCTTACTCTGCTGGCACTGCTCCTGGTGCTGGGGCTTCTGCTGGGGCTTACTCTGCTGGTGCTGCTCCTGGTGCTGGTGCTTCTGATGGTGCTTACTCTGCTGGCGCTGCTCCTGGTGCTGGTGCTTCTGTTGGTGGTGCTTACTCTTCTGGAGCTGCTCCTCGTCCTGCTGGTCCTGCTGGTGCTTACTCTGCTGGTGCTGCTCCTGGTCCTGCTGGTCCTGCTGGTGCTTCTGGTCCTGCTGGTGCTGCTGGTGCTGCTGGTGCTGCTGGTGCTCCTGGTCCTGCTGGTGCTGCTGTTGTTGTTGCTGCTGCTGCTGCTGCTGCTGGTGTGGAGGAGCAGCCCCTACAACCTCGAAGCCCCTCTGATGAGGGCGCATATGGCCCTGCTAAAGGGAGGGAGAGGCAGACGTGAGAACAGGAGAGGAGGCAATAGAACATAGAAGAGGAACATGAGGAGGAGGTGCTGGAGTGGCTGAGGGAGAACGAGTATCTAGGGTGGAAGGGACACAGGCTCTATCGCGACACCAAAAGGAAGCAGGCTGTTTGGAGAGAGAAGGCGGAGAGCCTGGGCTACACTTCGGAGGTGCTCCTCGGCTGGTGGAAGCACATACACACCTAGTACGGGAAGCTGCACCTCAAGAAATCTGGCCAGGCCGTGGTCAAGCTGACAGACCGGGACACCTACATGATGGCCAAGTGCAGCTTCTTGGAGGGTGAGATCCACCACCGAGGAGCAGCCCCTCTCACAACCCTCTCTCTCAGGCAGCCTGCTGAGAGCCAGTCCTCTTCTGGCAAAGAGTCAGCTCCTGTCTCCAGGCAGGTATCTGTGGAGCGTGCCATGATGGAGACCCCCCCGACAGCTGTACTACCCATGGCGGAGCATGTGGAGGACCCCCTGATGCAGTGGGAGCAAGGAGACGGCACTTCCACCACAGCCCAATCCTCATCCACCCCCAGTTCCACCTCCACAGAAAGGCAGAGAGGCAAACCGGAGGGACAAAGCCACACTGTCCTGCTGGAGATAAGAGACACCATCAGGAGCAGCGTAGATCTCCTCTCTCAGCTGGTCCACACTGACACCCATCCTCCAACCGAAAGCCCTTCCTCACCGATGTCAACCAGACCCTCATGAACATGGCAGAACCCCAGTACCAGGTGGTGAAGGACAGGATCACCGATCTTCTTCACAACCCTCCAAACCAAGATGAACCTGCTCCCACCCAGTCCAGGTCTGCTCTTCCACCCCAGGTGATGTCACTGCCCTTCCAAGGCTTTCCACAGGCCCTCTCCTACAAAGGCTACGGCTACCAGGAGGTCCAGCAGCACAGGCAGCAGCCCTTCCCAGTCCAGGCACATGTACATTGGACGCCACCAGTGCCACTGATGCCACCGATGCCACCCATGCCACCGATGCCACCCATGCCACCGATGCCACCCCCGCCACCGATGCCACCGATGCCAGTCCTCACCCAGCTGCAGAGCAGACAGCCTGACTGCACTGCTCCTTCCTCCACCCCACAGCCAAGCCCGGCCTCAGGACATCTGTCATCAGTATTGGGGCTGACACCCCACGTCATGGAGGAAGGGGCTCTCAACATCACGGGGCTGAGCCAGCTGTCTGAGAGCTTCCTCAACACACCGTCCCCTGCTGTCCTCTCGGGGCCAGGCACCCCAGTGGCGCTTCAGACCAGCACTCCAGCACAGCCACCTCCACAGCACCTGGACCCTTTACCCCTGAGACTGGGCACACCTCCAAGTGACCAAGAAGAGTGCCAGAGACTGGGTGGCAACCTGATGACTTTATCTTTGCTTGGGACACTTGACTTGGGTCATTTTTCTTTTACAGCTTGTTATTAATAAAGATCATCTTTGCTTCACACACTTGCTTCATTTATTTTATTAAATAAAGTCTTGGTGGAACCTTTTAGAAATGGTTTAAACCTTTGCATGCTTGTGGGATGGGTAAGGATAGCAGTGGGATGGGCAGGGATACCTTTGGGATGGGTAATAGCTGTGGGATGGGCAGGGATACCTTTGGGATGGATAATAGCTGTGGGATAGATAAACCTCCAGTGCAAACATAGTGGGACTGTATGGTCCACCCTCCCAGGTTCCACACCTTTGGCCCTTCATTATCAATAACAATGTTATCATTCATCCACACATGTCAACACAAACACAACTCTTTATTAAATGCCCTGTTCATTGTAGGCTCACCCAACATACATGGCCCAATCTCATCAGTGTGATGAGACAGGCTGAAGGAAGCATCCATTAAGCATCTACCATCTTGTCTTGCCACTCCACTGCTCCACCTGGGGAGTTGCACCAGTGTTTCAGGAGGTTTCACTGCTTCTTCCCTTCACGTGAAGCTCTGTTGGGGCCTTGCACATCCTCAGTGTATATCAGGTTTCACCCTTGCCTCCATTCCCCAGGCTCCATGTCCCAATTGTCTTGTTGGAGGTCCATGAGCCTGTTCTGCAACACTGGGTAGCGGGTGCGCATGAGATTGTACAGGATGCAGCATGCTTCCACGATCCTCCTCACGGTCTCTGTGTGATGCTGCATGGTGATGAGAAGTACCTGAAACCTGTTGGCCAGGATGTCAAAGGCGTTCTCCACCACCCGCCTTGCCCTGGACAGCCTGTAGTTGAAGATCCTCTCTTCACGGGTGAGGAATCTGGAAGTGTAGGGCTTCATGAGGTTGGTTCTGAGGGAGAAGACGTAATCCCCCACAATGAAGTAGGGCACATCTTGCGTGTCATTGGGTAGGGGGTCTGGATCTGGGAAGCCCATGATGAGGTTGCGTTCCAGCCCCTCCTTGAGGTGACTGGCGTTGTATACCTGGGCATCTGAAGCTGACCCGTTGCCTGAAGCATCGATGTACATGAACTTGTAGTCAGCATCGACCATGGCAAAGAGGACGATGCTGAAGAAGCTCTTGTAGTTGAAATAAGTGGAGCCCGATTTGGATGGTGCTTTGCAGGCCACATGATTGCCATCTATGGCTCCAAAGGTGTGGGGGAAGTTCCACCTCTGATACCACTGCTCTGCAACTTTCTTCCATCCTTCTTCAGTGGAGGGGCACTGGAGGAGCTCCTCCAGGTATTCTTCGATGATGGCCTGCACCACTTCTCTGACCACAATGCTGATGGTGTTGTGTGGCACCCTCCAGCTGTACTGCATGCTCCTGTAGGTGGTCCCTGAGGCCAGGTGGCGCAAGTCAGTGCCACCTTGAGCCCAGGGTCCAGGCTGGGCTGGAAGTTGGTGCTCTGCTTGGTCAACCTGGGTCTCAGCCGCTCCACAACTTCGGGCTTAAAAAGGAGTGGACAGATTGCATTTGGGTACAAAGTGACTACAAGCCAAAAAACAAAAACAAATGAAATTTCAAATTTTTTAGTACTGGTTCTGTGGACGTCGCTTGGTGGGCGTGCCAGGAGAAGGAAACTGCAAAATCTCCAGAGGTGGTATTTGTCGGTTCTCTGAACTCATTAAAATTTCTGCTACCTGTTCTCCAGAACTGGTCAGAACCTGCTAAATACCACCTCTGGTATGCATGTATATGTACAGTATATGTGTATGTATATCTGTAGATTTGTATGTCCATATCTGTATATCTATAGAGATAGAAAGATATAAATATAGGTAAATATCTGACAAAATAGGATATATTTTCTCATTTTAGAAGAAAACTCATATATACTACCTCTTAAACAGTTTTCCTAACAATAAAATGAAAATAATCCCAAATTAATCTACCTCAATTATATTTCTATTTTACTTAGAACCCAGATTTAGCTATTCTTACTTAAATCCTTCAAATTAAACATGGTAAGCAAAGATGGCTATGTACAAATTTATAGCATTAAATAAATAACATTCTCAAAAATACACGAAGTTTTACTTACTTGTATCTACATATGTTATATATCCTTCTCTAATATTTTGTGTAAACAAAGGAATGATTGGCTAGAAGAAATAAAACAAACAAATAATGAAATTCTTTTAGTTGCAGTACATGAAAGGAATGAAATGTATTGGTTGGACATAAAATATACCAATTAAAAGGTTATTTTGATCAACTAATATGGACAATATATTGTATAAGATTATTGTACTGTTATGACGTCCTATTTATTATTTTCAGCAGCTTTATTCTTGTACTAAATGTAGTTCAGCTACTGTCATGCTGAACTTCTTTCCTTAGTGCTGAAATTTCATGCTCATGCATCCAAAAGATCTTGATTTATAAACTAATGTTAAACTTCAGTTTTAATTTTTACATAACTAATATGCCAAAGAAAGACAAAGGCAAGAGTTGAATGAAAACATTATGATTCTTTTTTTGTTGACTCTTTACTACACTGTGCTATAGTGTAGTAATATATATATGGGCTACTTTGCCCATATTTGTTACAGATAAATTACCTCCTTCAGATCAGTTATTGGCATCTAGCATCCTTGGGCAAATGCTGAATTTCAATGTTCTCCATAAGGCAGGGATCATCATGTGAGCTTCATTCTACAACTTTCCAACTGTCACTTGGTTTTTCATACTTCTAGGCAAGGGAATAGTATGACCATCTGTTATTTAAGATTTTGGTGGGAAATAGGTTATTCCTTCACAGAGTAGTAAGAGTGTTTGGCTGATTGCTTGTGTTAGTCGTGGCTTCAGCCATGAAGAATGAGTATGTGCACATGCTCTCATTTTTATATATTGTCATAAATCGAGGTATAATGCGTATTTTATTTAGAAATGTATACCTTGTATTTTGGATTTTTTTAAAAAGTTCCCCACAGTCACATTCAAGACCTATGGATAGTTAGATGCGCCAGACAGAGCAGGGATTGGCAGGTAGATGGTGATTTCTGGCAAGTGAAATTTTTCAAGAAAAAGGAAAGATCATAAGATTTCTCACTTGCACTCCAAACAGTTGCTTCTTGTGAACAGACTGTAGGAACTGAGATTTTTGTGGTTGGCTAAAGTGTTTGAGAGATACAGCTAAATAGAGATTTTTTGAGTGATAAAATAAAAATTCAGTTGGTAAATTATTATGTTGTTGGGATTACAAAGGATTAAGAGGAGCAAAACCTTTTTAAGATTTACATTTTTTTGACAAAATTTTAATAAGCAATCCACATAAGAAAGTTTAAAATGGATTAAGGGGACAGGTATGTATGGCATTTTGTAAGATTTTGTTTTTGGGGTGGAGGGGAATGCTTGTGAACAAATTGGAATGAAATTAGACTAATGGCTTAGACCCTTGGGAGAAGGTAATGATTCAGAGGCAGAAACTTTCCAATGACGTGGAAATTAACTACTTTCCATTTTTTCTGCACTGCAAGTGCATTAGGGTTAAAAAGATAACAAGACGTAAGATCTGGACAACCAAAACTCTGTCTGGAAGTGAGATCTGGAGTTTGCCCATATGTACACCATAAAATTATTTTTGGGGCAGAAATTGTCATTTTTGTAGCTACTTGCAATCAATTGGGAAGGTTTCATAGTGACTTGAGTTGTAATGTAGCCTTTAAGGGTCTTCAAGGTTTGATAAAGCCTCTTCTTTTTAATCATTTTGGAGTTTTACTGTTTATTGTTTCCAGGGGTGGATTCAAATTTCTTAACAACCAGTTTTGTGGGCATGGCCTAATCTGTGGGTGTGGCTTGGTGATCATGTGACTGAATGGGTGTGGCTTGCTAATTGGGCATGGCTTGATGGTCATGTGACTGGCTGGGCATGGCTTGTATGTAAATATTATAAATATTTATGTAAATATTGAATTTTTCATAAAAAAGAGCAACTTTTAAGGCCCTGTCATACTGCCTAACGGATGCAAAACAGACACAACGGACGAGAAAAATGTTCCATCTGTTGTTATCCGCTCTCAAAAGGGGCAAAAATTTGCATAACCGGAGCGGAAACACGGATTGGGGGAGGACGCAGGGCGGACGGAAAGCGGATGCGGAACGGAAGCCCAGCGGATGGAAGCAGATGGGAGCGGATGGTACATCCGCTAGGCTTCCGGGGGACCTCAGCAAAGTGGACGCGGAACGGATACAGCGGATGCACAGTGGATGCAGAGCGGATGAAGCAGATGCAGAGCGGATGCACAGCGGATGCACAGCGGAAGCCTAGCGGCTGCCGAGTGTTAATTCTGCATGCGAGGAGGATGCATTGCGTCAGCCCCGCGGATATAACGGAAGCAGTTCGGAAGCAGGTTGCCATTCAGAGGAAAGACCTGCTTCCAGACACATCGACTGCCTTGCCTGTCCTGCCTGCATGTCTGCCTGCCAGCCTTGCTGCCAGCCTTGCTGCCAGCCTCCCTGCCAGCCTCCCTGCCAGCCTTGCTGTCTGCCTTGCTGCCAGCCTTGCTGTCTGCCTGCCTGCCAGCCTTGGTGCCTGCCTGCCTGCAAGCATTGGTTCATGCCTGCCTGCCAGCCTTGGTGCCTGCCTGCCTGCCAGCCTTCCTGCCAGGCTTGGTGCCTGCCTCCTGCCAGCCTTCCTGCCAGCCTTGGTGCCTGCCTGCCTGCCTTGGTGCCTGCCTGCCTGCAAGCCTTGGTGCCTGCCTGCCTGCCAGCCTTCCTGCCAGCTTTGGTGCTTGCCTCCTTTCCAGACTTCCTGCCAGCCTTGGTGCCTGCCAGCCTCCCTGCCAGCCAGCAACCCCACAACCATGCTGAAGCACAGCAAGCCTCAGCCATCTGCTGCCAGCCCTTGCAAGAGGGACAGGGCTACCATCCCGCCCCCTGGCCCTCACTCTGGTTCTGCTGGGGCTTCTGCAGCATGGGCTCACTCTTCTGGGGCTGGGGCTTCTGCTGCTTCTGCTTCTGGTGGAGGAGCTGATGACAAGCACTCCAGCACCAGCCACCTCCACAGCACCTGGACCCTTCACCCCTGAGACTGAGCGACCAAGAGGAGTGACAGAGAGTCATTTTTGTCTTATAGCTTGTTGTTAATAAAGTCTATTTTTGATTCACACACTTGCTTCATTTCTTTTTTTTAATAAAGTCTTGCTGGAATCTTTTAGAAATGGTTTAAGCCTTTGCATGCTTTCAACATAAACACAACTCTTTATTAAATGCCCTGTTCATTGTTGGGCCACTCAACATACATGGCACAATCTCATCAGTGTGATGAGACAGGCTCAAGGAAGCATCCATTAAGCATCTATCATCGATGCTAACATCAAAACAAAAACCCTACCCACTATAGAAAACCCCAGCCACAGAATGATCAGAGAAGCCATAGAGATTGAAAAAAGACCTGAAAGCATGAATAGAAGAGATGATTCTACCAGACTGTCAATCATTTGGAAGCCTGCATTGTCAAATAGAAAGATCTCCACACCACAAGCCAGGCAAACACTTGGGCACAAACAGACTCCCTCTGATACCTCCAGCTCAAACACACCCCCACCAGGACCCAGATGAAACCTGGCTTCCTAATAGATAATAGCCATCCTTTCACACGAAGCCAAGCTGCCTGAAAGCCTCCAGTGCAGGAGCAGAGTTTTGCCAGCCAATCAAAGCCACAAAACAGACAGAAGAAACCAGAAACACCAATCAAACACACTCCAAGTCCAATAAACACAGACCAAGACTCCCAACCAATCAGGATGTAGAAAAAAACATCCTGGCACAGCACTAGGCTAGCCTCAAATTTAAAACTAATGGCTGTGATAGACTGACCCACATACAAACTCAATACAGAAGCCTGATGATGGCAGATGAGATTCTGCTGAAATGTTGCTACAACTTTAACAGCACTACAATGACGTGGGATAATACCTGAAGGAAGCTGAAGAGCACGCACACACACACACACACACACACATATATATATGTTTGTTTGTTTTCTGAGGTTTTCGCATGTATTTGTATGTGGATCTTTGGTTATTTGGATTTTCTGCCGTGTAAAATTGGAAGTATTTTGGTGACGTTTTGATGAAATCTCATTCATCATATATATTATACATATAAATATACATAAATATATATTTAATAAAGTTTATTTTAAAATTAAAAAGAAAAAAGAAATGAAGATATATGGCTTACCACTTTGGCATCTATGTGCAAATTCTTTCCAGTTTCTTCATATTATTTTATACAGGTTATTTCCATAGTTTTGCTCTTGTACTCCTCCTGGTGCAATTCAAAGAATTTGCAATTCTTGTACTCCTGGTGCAATTCCAAGTAAGTGCCCTTGTTTCAGAATGTTTATACACCTTTCTCTTGTAGAACAATCACAGTGATGAACAGCAATGAATTGTTTTAGTCCTTCAAAAGCAGACCTGAGAAATAATTCTGTTCTTGCGTAAAAGAAAACAGAATACATGTATTTCCATTATGACATAACTCAAAACAAGACTTTGAAGAAGAAAAATTGGACTTCACAAGTTAGTGAATCAATTTTATTAACCCTTCCCCACCAAAAATCCCTAAACATAATACTTTTTTTACCTGGTAAAAGTGAGAAAAATCATCTATCACAGAATAGCAGTATTTCCCGGTGAGTCTGTACAATCTTGCTACAAAACAGTGATAATCAATTGGAAAGGCTCCATGATAATAGACAAGAATCGCTGGTCCTTTGGGTAAATTTTCTAATCCAGAAATCTCATAACCTGTTAATGGGAGAACATTGAAATGGCTTCAGTTTTTTCCCCCACAAGAATTTCCTATAGAAGATCACAGAAAAATGGCATATTTTTTGTTATCAAACTAAAAAGTTTAAATCAAAAGTGCTTTCTGGAACTATCACATTGATCATCAAAATAAAAGAAAATAATAAAAAAAATAGAACCTTCTGAGAAATCAATGTAACTGCTTTTGTGATCCCGCACCTTCGGTCTAATTTCCTATAAGTTACTTAGATTCATGTTACTTCATGATATCAAACAAGTATCTATGTGTTCAGAGATTTTATCCATTCTAAAACCTCATTTTTAAAAAGACAGTTTTTTGACGCTCTGTTGCCACTTTCCCAAATTCTTACAAACATATAGAATGTAAGCTACAGATACTGTAGCTTCTTCCAGCTTTAATCCAAAGGTATAGTTAATGGTAATGTTTAACCGACTTAAGTTCAATTTTGGGGGGGAAAGTTGAAATTAAAACAGCACATTTGGAGTTTAATATTAAGGGTAAGGATATTAGGATATTAAGGCAGAGGAAAAATGTACATGGTAGAGGCAAGGATTAGCAGAAATATTGCTGGTCTAATCTGTTACTGTCAGACTTCTAGTTATTGGGCTTTGCCTATGAAAAGACAAGAACTACAGAATACTAAGTTGGATGTCTATTTTGTGACAGGCCAAAACCAGGACAAATTATGTCTTAGCATAAAATGTAAAGCCAATGTGCTTCTAAGCAACTGAAACCTTAGAACAAAAGATAGTACAGGTAGTCATCTTGTGACTATAATAGGAAAAACCATATGACCGCTTCATTCAATTACTGCTTCCCAAGTTACAGTCATTCAACAGACCACTGGGGAGAAGGCCTGGTCTTTTTGGGGTTGCTCCGCCAGTGAGGAGAGGCACATGCCTTACCCTATACATGGAAGACCCAGGGCCTATTCCCTGCCCCAGCAGGGAGAACATTCGCTGGTGTTTTTGTTAGAAGTGAGGTCATGTTTCTCCAATGTGCTAAATAATTTCTTCTTGGATATTTTTTACTTTTCCTAAGATAATGATATATTGTTTTTTATTTTTCTAATTCTGAATTTTTCAGAATATAATGATATGAAGATGTACATACCTAAATATTTCTGGTATTTTATGGTTAGGTAGCTCAGTGGCTAAGACACTGAGCTTGTCGATCAGAAAGATCGGCAGTTCGTTGTTTCGAATCTCTAGCACTGCATAATGGAGTGAGCTTCTGTTTCTTATCCCAGATTCTGCCAAGCTAGCAGTTCAAAAGCATGTAAAATTGCAAGAAAAATAAGGACCACTTTGGTGGGAAAGTAACAGCTTTCCGTGTGCCTTTGGCATTTAGTCTTGCCAGCCACATGACCACAGAGACGTCTTTGGACAGCGCTGGCTCTTTGACTTTGTAACAGAAATAAGCACCACCTCCCTAGAGTTGGAAATGACTAGCACGTATGTGTGAGGAAAACCTTTATCTTTTACCTTACAGTACACAAAAGGTTAATCTTATTATTATTATTCTTTTAAAATTATGCATGTATGAGACAAAAGATGAAAGAGGCACATGCAATGTGGCCAAAAAAGCCAGGAATCATGTCTTCTACATTATAGAATCAAAGAATTATAGTGCCAGAAGAGACCTTGAAGCTCTTCTACTCCAATCCTATTCTATTCCAATCTCTTTTCTCTACTCCAATCTCCTGGCTAAAGTATGAAACATCTCAGTCAAATGATTTGCCTGTTTATTTTTGAAAACCACTAGGAAGTAGATAAGAAGGAATTAAAGGCCCTGTCACACTGCCCAACGGATGCAAAACGGATACAACGGATGAGCAAAATGTTCCATCCATTGTTATCCGCTCTCAAAAGGGGCAAAAATTTGCATAACCAGAGCGGATAACACGGACGGGGGGAGGATGCAGAGTGGATGGAAAATGGATGCGTAATGGAAGCCTAGCGGATGGAAGCGGATGAGAGCGGATGGCACATCCACAGGGCTTCCGGGGGGCCTCAGCAAAGCGGACGCGGAACGGAAAGAGCGGATGCAGAGCGGATGCACAGTGGATGAAACGGATGCAGAGCGGAAGCCTAGCGGATGCACAGCGGAAGCCTAATGGATGCCTGGCCTTAATTGCGCATGCGGGGGAGATGCATTGCGCAGGCCCCCCGGATATAAAGGGAAGCAGCTCGCACGTAGCCAGCATTTGGAGGAAAGACCTGCTGCAGGATACATCGAGTCCTTGCCTGCTCTGCCTGCCTGCATGCCTGCCTGCAAGCCTTGCTGCCAGCCTGCCTTCCAGCCTCCCTGCCAGCCAGCCTGCCTGCCAGCCTTGGTGCCTGCCTGCTTGCCAGTTTGCCTGCCAGCCTTGGTGACTGCCTGCTTGCCAGCCTTGCTGCCTGCCTGCCTGCCTTCCTGCCAGGCTTCGTGCCAGCCTTCCTGCCAGGCTTCCTGCTAGCCTTGGTACCAGGCTTCCTGCCAGCCTTGGTGCCTGCCAGCCTCCCTGCCAGACAGCAACCCCACAACCATGGGGAAGAAGCAAAAGTCTCAGCAACCTGCTGCCATCCCTGGCAAGAGGACAGGGCCACCCTCCCACCCCCTGTCCCTGACTCTGCTTCTGCTGGGGCTTCTGCTGAAGCTGCTCCTGGCAGTGGTGCTTCTGCTGCGTACTCTGCTGAAGCTGCTGCTGGTCCTGCTCATCCTGCTCGTGCTCCTGGACTTGCTCGTCCTGCTCGTGTTCCTGGACTTGTTTGTACTGCTCGTACTGCTCGTGCTCCTGGTCTTGTTTGTCCTGCTCATCCTGCTCGTGCTCCTGGTCCTGCTGGTGCTGCTCGTACTGCTGGTGCTGCTGGTGCTGCAGGTGCTGGTGCTGCTGGGGCTCCTGGTGATTACTCTGCTGCTGCTGATCCTGGTCCTGCTGATCCTGCTGCTGCTGCTGCTGCTGCTGCTGCTGCTACTGATGATGATGATGATCCTGCTGCTGCTGCTGCTGCTGCTGCTGATTATGATCCTGCTGGTGATGATGATGATGATGATGATGATGATCCTGCTGGTGCTGCTGCTGGTAGTGGTGTGGAGGAGCAGCCCCTACCACCTGGGAGCCCCTCTGATGAGGGCCCATCTGGTCCTGGCAAAGGGAGGAAGAGGCGTATGTGACAACGGGAGAGGAGGCAATGCTTCATTGAGGAGGAACACGAGGATGAGGTGCTGGAGTGTCTGAGAGAGAATGACTATCTGTGGCGGAAGGGACAAGGGCTGTACAGGGACACAAAAAGGAAGCAGGCTGCTTGGAAAGAGAGGGCGGAGAGTATGGGTTACACTTCGGAGGTGCTCCTCGGCTGGTGGAAACATATGCACACCTGGTACGGGAAGCTGCACCTGAAGAAATCTGGCCAGGCCACGGTTAAGCTGACGGACAGAGAGATCTACGTCATGGCCAGGTGCAGCTTCCTGGAGGGTGAGAACCACCACCGAGGAGCACCAGGAGCCCCTCTCACAACCCTCTCTCTCCGGCAGCCTGCTGCCACCCAGTCCTCTTCCGGCCGAGAGTCAGTCCCTGTCTCCAAGCAGGTTTCTGTGGAGCGTGCCAAGGCGGAGAACCCGCGGACAGTTGTTGTAACCGTGGTGGAGTGCGTGGAGGACTTCCTGGTGCGGTGGGAGAAAGGAGACATCGAGTCCACCACAGTCATAGCTGCATCCACCCCCCCCCAGCTCCGCCTCCACAGAAAGGCAGAGAGCCGGACAGCAGGAGGGGCAGAGCCACACTGTCCTGCTGGAGATCAGGTACACCATCCGCACCAGTATAGATCTCCTCTCTCAGCTGGTGAGCACCGACTTCTCATCCTCCAACCGCAAGCCCTTCCTCACCTATGTCAACCAGACCCTCAAGAACATGGAGGAACCCCAGTACCAGGTGGTGAAGGACCGGATCACCGAGCTGCTTCACAACCCTCCTGATCCAGAGGAACCTGCTCCCACCCAGTCCAGGTCTGCTCCTCCACCCCAGGTGATGTCCCTCCCATACCAAGGCTTCCCACAGCCCCTCACCTACCAGGGCTACGGCTACCAGGAGGTCCAGCAGCACAGGCAGCAGCCCTTCCCAGTCCAGGCACAGAGTCATCGGGTGACACTGTTGCCACCGGTTCCACTGATAACACCGATGCCACCGACGACAATGATGCCACCGATGCCAGTGATGCCACCCACGCCAGTCCTCACCCAGCTGCAGACCAGACAGCCCCACTACACTACTCCTTCCTCCACCGCACAGCCAAGCCCAGCCTCAGTACATCTCTCATCAGTACTAGGGCTGACACCCCATGGCATGGAGGAAGGACCTCTCAGCATCGCGGGTCTGAGACAGCTGTCTGAGAGCTTCCTCAACACACCGTCACCTGTTGTCCTCTCGGGGCCAGGCACCCCAATGACGATACAGACCAGCACTCCAGCACCACCCACCTCCACAGCACCTGGACCCTTCGCCCCTGAGACTGGGCACACCTCCAAGTGACCAATAAGAGTGCCAGAGACTGGGTAGCTGGCTACCTGTAGAGTTTATTTGGACACTTGACTTGGGTCATTTTTGTTTTACAGCTTCTTGTTCAATAAAGTTTATCTTTGATTCACACACTTGCTTCATTTCATTTTTTTTTTAATAAAGTCTTGGTGGAAACTTTTAGAAATGGTTTAAGCCTTTGCATGCTTATGGGATGGGTTAAGATAGCAGTGGAATGGGCAGGGATACCTGTGGAATGGGTAATAGCTGTGGGATGGGTAAGGATAGCAGTGGGATAGATAAGCCTCCAGTGCAACCATAGTGGGACTGTATGGTCCACCCTCCCTGGTGCCACACCTATGGCCCTTTATTGTCAATAATAATGTTATAATCATCCACACATGTCAATACAAACACAACTCTTTATTAAACTCCCTGTTCCTTGTAGGCCCACCCAACATACATGGCCCAATCTCATCCGTGTGATGAGACAGGCTGAAGGAAGTACTCATTAATCATCTATCAGAAGGTTGCGCTGCTTCTTCCCTTCACGTGAGGCTCTGTTGGGGCCTTGCACATCCTCAGTGTCTATCAGGTTTCACCCTTGCCTCCATTCCCCAGGCTCCATGTCCCCATTGCCTTGTTGGAGGTCCATGAGCCTGTTCTGCAAGACCGGGTAGCGGGTGCGCATGAGATTGTGCAGGATGCAGCAAGCTTCCACGATCCTCCTCACGGTCTCTGGGAGATGCTGCACGGTGGTGAGAAATACCTGGAACCTGTTGGCCAGGATGCCAAAGGCATTCTCCACCACCCGCCTTGCCCTGGACAGCCTGTAGTTGAAGATCCTCTCTTCACGGTGAGGAGTCTTGAAGTGTAGGGCTTCATGAGGTAGGTTATGAGGGAGAAGGCGTCATCCCCCACAATGAAGTAGGGCACATCTTGCGTGTCGTTGGGCAGGGGGTCTGGATCTGGAAAGCCCATGATGAGGTTGCCTTCCAGCCCCTCCTTGAGGTGACTGGCATTGTATACCTGGGCATCTGAACATGAGCCGCTGCCTGAAGCATCGATGTACATGAACTTGTAGTCAGCATCGACCATGGCAAAGAGGACGATGCTGAAGAAGCCCTTGTAGTTGAAATAAGTGGAGCCCAATTTGGGGGGTGCTTTGCAGGCCATGTGCTTCCCATCTATGGCTCCAACGGTGTGTGGGAAGTTCCACTTCTGGTACCACTGCTCTGCAACTTTCTTCCATCCTTCATCACTGGAGGAGCTCCTGCAGGTGTTCTTCGATGATGGCCTGCACCACTTCTCTGACCACAATGCTGATGGTGTTGCGTGGCACCCTCCAGCCGTACTGCATGCTTCTGTAGGTGGTCACTGAAGCCAGGTGGTGCAGAGTGAGTGCCACCTTGAGCCCAGGTTCCAGGCTGGGCTGGAAGTTGGTGTTTGCCTTGGTCAAGGTGGTTGTCAGCCGCTGCACAACTTCGTCAAACATGGCTGGAGGCATCCTCATGAAGTTCTGGAATGCCCGAGTGTCTTCGTTCCTGAGGTCCACCATCAGCTTGTTGTACAGCCCGTACTCTGCTCTTCTCCCGATCCATCTTCGCATCCAGACACTTCTTGGCCGTCTATTTTTCTTCCCGTAGTAGAGTTCACAGAGCCTGTAGATGGCTTCGCACTGCTGCAGAAGGATGGTGGATGCCAAAAGGACTGTGTTACGATCCACGGTGAACATGACTGGATGCTGTGGAAGAGCAAGAGTCAGATGAAGGCTGCAGAGGTCTGCACAGCTAGGCTGCTGGTCTGAAAGTGAGATGCAGGTGAGTTGCTCCCCCTTTTTAGAGGCAGTGTAGGTGTCCCTTTGCATCCTCTAGGCATCATCTAGGCATCCTCTAGACATCCTTAATATCCGAGATAGATCCCCTCTGCGAACGTTTTTTCCGTTTTAAACATTTTGTTTCTGTGCTGCATCCGTTCTGCATCCGTTCTGCATCTCTTCCGCTTCCTCCCTGCGTCCGAGCGGATGCGAGTTGCGCGGATGCACAGCGGATGCCTAGCGGACATAGTGGATGCGAAGCAGATGCAGAACGGACGAATTGGATACATTTTCTGCGCAAAAGTTTTGGGCATCTCAAAACTTTTTGAGCGGATGAAACATCAATAGACGGATGCTGGACGGATAGAAAGGAAGCAAAACGGAGGCAGTGAGTACATCGCGTTAACCAACAGATGGCAAGCTTTTTTGTCCGTTTTACATCCTCTTTGCATCCGTTGGTGCAGTGTGACATGGGCTTAAGTTTTTAAGGAAACAAATACAAAAATGTCACCAGAATCAGACAAAAGAAGTTGGACTGAGGACATGGAAAACCTTTCCCAAATCCCAGCAATCGCTATCAGATTTGAAAATCAACAGGACAAAAATAGCTGCTAGTCCTGAAAAATCAACAAACTAAACACTTTGGGGGATGAAAGGGGTTCTAAGGCCTATACATTCTTGAATTAAGTTTGGATCTGTAATTGGTGGCTGCCATCCCTCTAACTAATACTTGGCAGCCTAGTTGAGAAGGATGTGACAAATGTGGATAAGTATCTGTGTGCATGTCAGAAAGTGAAAATGTACATGACAAAACCAGAAAAGTTTTTCTCTTACTTTAATTTGTTCAGGTCTCTGCAAATTCCAAACAATCAGCTGTAACCCAGTATTTGGTTAAAAATGCTTTAAGTTTGGCTATTGACCTGGGCTGTGAGTGTGTGAAGTGAGTGACCATAAGCAAACTTGTTATTGTGTGTAATATCTGCAATTATTCTCTTAAATTGAGGTTAAGACAGCTCCTTCATTCAGTTTTGCAGCCTCAGAGATGAAGGGAGTTTCTGGACTAATTGCAGAAGAATTTTTAAAAAGTGAATTATATATAAATTGGCAGTATGCAGCCTCGGTTTTCCCTTTATTTTCTACTATATTCTGATGAGGTTCCAAGATACAATGACTGCAGATAAGGATTGGCCCCAAGAACTGATGTCTATGAGTGAAAATAAATTCCTTATCTCTGCCTTAAAGAATTAATGAAGAACATCTTACTTACTGTGTAGTATCTTTCCATAGAAATCTGATATCAGTGAGTAAATTTTCCTTGGCACATCCCATTGTTTGCTATTGGTATCTTCTGGCAAATTACCAATTTTTTTCCACACATAAAATAGACTAGTGGCATAGAACCAAGAAAATGCAAAAATAAGTGGATAATATAACAGTATCACTATCACAAAAACTATTATGGGATATACCATAAAACCTGCACATTCTTCCAAAATGTAAGTTGGCCAGATGGAATATTCTTTTCCAGGGGTATAGTATATATTTTCTGTAGTCATGTTTAAACTCAGACTACATGAATAAAGTCCAAAAATTCTTCTTTCCTGAAAAAAATACAAATATGCTTTAACATAATTACTATTTACAATATTGAGATTTCAGAGAACAGCAGAATATCAGAATGAATACATTATAATGACACTTTCAAATAGCCTTAGTGAAAAGATTTGGATGAGAGATGGTAAAAGAAATCTTATAAATACTATGGATTCTTTTAATGAAATATTACTGGTGTAGTTAGAGGCTCTGATTAAACTTATTGTTTTTAACCAACCAAGAAAGAAAGGTTTGGATGGCCAGCCAAAGATGTCTATTCAGAAAGGAGTCCTTGACTTTTGAAACAACTTGTGGTTTTTTTATGCACACAAGACAAATCTGGAAATCCTTTGTTAAAAATCCGTCATGAAAACTTTTTCTTCTGGCTGATGTCCATTCTCTCCCTTAGCATCTATCTCTCTCCTTTATTTTTACTACCATGTTTCTCCAACAATACAGCCTCGCCCAATTGGAAGGCCCAACATGTTTTATCGGCATAAAAACAAATTAAGCTCCTTCCCCCCAAATTAAGGCCTATATTAAAAATGCAAGATGGTGGGGGAATGGTGGGGGGGAGCCTTGTCTTTAGGAAGTACTTTTGTTGCATACCCGGATATGGTGCTGCCTGCGTTGACTTCGGCGTTGGTAGGACACTTCATATCAGGAAACCTTCCTCCACTGTTGTTTTTCCTTCTCCCTTGCTGCTGCAGTGTTTAGAGCAATGCTGTGGTGTTTGGCATATCCATGCATGGCCAGCCAGGGCTCCTCAATGCAACTGGAGCCCAGTGGAGACACTCCGTTTCAGGCGCTCCTGTCACTGCCTTCCCTTCACCTTCAAAAGGCAAAGCCAATTCTTTTATAAATGACGCCCTACTACTGGTACGACAAAGCCTCCCCTGCCCGAGAGGGCAGCCCAACACCACGTTGGGAGGCGAATCTCCCGGGGCCGCAGTGCAGGATCGGCCAACCCCAGGAGAAGCACCCAGCTGCCATCCCTGCCTGGTGCCAGGCAGAGTGCGAAGAGCTTCGCCTGGGGTGCCCAATGCAGCTGACAGGTGGACCCTCCTTCCCAGCAGCAGAGCTCTCACCAAGGCAACGAGCGCCTCCCTGCCGGACCCTCCACTCATCCCGCCAGGGCCCTGCCAGAGCTGTGCAGGCTTGGCAGAGCTGGGAAAGCAAGCTGTAGGTGCGCGCCTGCCTGCCAAGAGAAAGAGCCGGGCTGACCCAAGCTTGGCTTCCTTCCCAAATCCCTCCAGCCTGAACCTGAAGGGGCTACCGGGAGAGGCTATCCGAGGCAGTGATAATGCCCACTCCCTCCATGGACAGGGAGGCAAGGCGATGGCCTGCGCTGCGTCCTCCTCCGAGCTGAGTCCCGCCGAGTCAACGCCTCTGTCTGATGCCCATTCTGCTGCAGCGTTTGGAGCTCCCGGTGCAATTGGAGATACATGGGGATGGGGACGGGCTGGACGAGGGGTGGAAAGGATGGGCAGCTTCGGGCTCTCTCTGCTGGCCAGGGAAGCAGTGCTGTCAATACCTCACCTCCCTGTCGGCAGATGGGTGGGCGCTATCACCGCCTCGGGCAGCCTCTCCTGATGACCCCTTCAGGTTTGCACTGGAGGGATTTGGGAAGGAAGCCAAGCTCAGTTTGGCACAGCTCTTTTGCTTGCTAGGTGGGCATGCACTCGCAGCTTGCTTTCCTGGCTCTCCCCAGCCTGCACAGCTCTGGCATGGCCCTGGAAGGATGAGCGGAGGTGCTCGCTGCCTTGGTGAGAGCTCTGCTGCCGGGAAGGAGGTCCTGCCTGTCAGCTGCACTGGGTGCCCCAGGTGAAGCTCTTCACGCTCTGCCCAGTGCCAGACAGGGATGACGGCTCGGCGGTTCTCCCAAAGTGGACCGATCCTACACTGCAGCCTGGGAGATTCGCCTCCCCACGTGTTGTTGGGCTGCCCTCTTGTGCAGGGGAGTCTTTCTTGTAGTAGGGCATCATTTTTAAAAGAATTGGCTTTGACAGGAGTGCCTGAAGCTAAGTGTCTCTGCTGGGCTCCAGTTGCAGGGAGGAGCCATGGCTGGCCATGCATGGCTGCACTAAATGCCATAGCATTGCTCTAAACACCGCGGCAGCAACGGAAAAGGGAAAGCAACGGTGGTGAAAGGTCTCCCGATATGAAGTACCCCACCAATGCCGAGGTCAACATCCAAGCTATTGCTGCCTGCTCACCCAAGGATGCCGGGGGGTGGGGAATTAAGTCACCCCCCAAAAGATGGCCTAGCTGTTTTACCGGGGGTAAAAAAAAAAATAAGGCCTGGCCTTATTTTGTGAGAAACACAGTACAAAGAGATCAATTTTAGACTGCTTTGCAAGAAACCCGCCTTCTCTTAATCCCTTCTTCTAAAACCTGTTTCATTATAATAAGCATCTCCAAGGCAGAATGCAATTCAAGTAGGGATGGTAGTTCTGTTTGAGACACCAAATTTCAATTGTCAAATTAGATTGAATTAAGAGAAACAAATACGAAAACAGATTTGTGTCTGAGGACATAAATTTTCAGTTGACAAGTTAACTTCAAGACTTTCATCACCATAAATTCAAAAATACTCCTCTTGTAGTTGTTCTGCAGCTAAAATATCAGGGATGTTGTACAGCAAGTCAGTCTCCATAGAGAATATAAAAACAAATCAGTCTCCATGGAAAATATAAAAACATTGTGCTACTCTAACATAGCAAGTGTTTTACTTCCATGTAATATAGATGTTCTAAAAAAAACATTGGTTATAAATCTAAACATTCTATAGCTTCTGATTATTGGGGTTTGAGGGAAAAAATGTGTATGCAATCAGCCAGGACAGATGCCAAAGCAGCCATATAAGTGTGGAAAAAGGCACCACCTCTATGGTCTCACAATCTTTTGATCTTTTGCAATCTATTAATAAGGAAACTCTCTGATTTACTGATAGAATGAACAATAAATTCAGAATTCAGAATATAATTCTGAATTCTATATATAATATAGTAGTAGTAGTGGTGGTAATAACAATGGAAATGGTAGAGAAACGACCAAAGAAGATAAAGAACTGGTCAGCTCCAGGTGAAGATGAACTGTATGGTTTTGTGTTAAAAGATCTAACTGGTTTATTCCCACTCATTGCCAAGCAGCTTAACAACATAATACAAGGAGGTAAAATTGAAAAGTGGCCAACATCTGGCAAAACGTACCTGATAATGAAAGATCCAGCCAAAGGGGCAGCACCATGCAACTACAGGCAAATTACCTGCTTACCAACAACTTTCAAATTGTTAACTGGTGTGGTAGCTGAACAGAAAGGAAACCACTCCAATAGCCGAGAAATAGAAGATCAACTTCTAATTGAAAAAATGATTTTGGAAAACTGCAAGGGAAGGAAGACCAACCTGAATGTAGCGTAGATTGACTAAAAAAAGGCATGTGACTCTCTGCCACATGACTGGATAATCAAGTGCCTAGAAATAACAGGAGTGAGTAGAAACATCAGACAGACTTGGAGAAAGTTAATATCAAGAGAAGAATATTTCAAGGAGATTCACTATCACCACTTCTATTTGTCATTGCATTGTTTCCTCTGTCAACAATACTGAATGATCTGGGTGATCTGAAGCTGTATGGAAAAACACCATCTGAAATAGAACTGCTACTCAACACTGTTCTTATATATATAGCCAAGATATTGCAATGGAGTTTGGATTGGACCAATGTGCTACACTCATTATCAAATAAGGAAAAACAATGAAAACTGAAGGAATCAAGATGTCCCATGAAAATAACATTAAAAGTCTGGATGAAGATGATTACTACAAATACCTGGATATCTTTCAAGCTGACAACATCAAGCATACTGAAAAAAAAATAGAGGTGAATATATCAAGAGAATGAAAAAGATCTTAAAGTCCAAACTCAATAGAGGAAATACCATCAAGGCAATCAACACCTGGGCAATACCAGTCATTAGATATACAGCTGGAATCCTGAACTGGATTCAAACAGAATTAAAAGCAATGGATAGGAAGACCAGAAAAACAATGGCAATGAATCATGCCCTTCATCCTCACAGCAACTTTGACAGACTCTACATACAAGGCAAATAGGTGGATTGCAAGTACATCAGATAGTTGAAGAAGAAAAAAGGGCATTGGAACAATATCTGAAGGACAATGAAGAAGATGCATTGAAGTTAATATGACAGGAAGGCTTGCTGACTACCAGAGAGATCAAACTGGACTACAAGAAAGACCAAATGAAGAAGAGAATGGGGGCATGGGAAGACAAAGGACTACACGGACTCTACATACGATAAAATAATAGCAGGAAAAGTAGATAATAACAAGACCTGACAGTGGCTAAGAGCAGGAAAGTTAAAGTAAAAGACCAAGAGATTAATTCTGGCTGAGCAAGACCTAGTCTTAAGGACAAATGTGTACAAAGCCAGAATTGAGAAGACAGGAATAGACAGTAAGTGCCTATGCAAAGAAGCTGAAGAAACAATGGTAAGCTGCTGCAAGAAAATGGTAAGCTGCTGCAAGAAGGTAAGCTTGCTGGTAAGCTGCTGCAAGAAGATTGCACAAACTAACTACAAGCAGTGGCATGACAAAGTAGCAATGATGGTGCAATGGAAGATCTGCAATAGATATCATTTGCCTGTAAGCAAGAACTGGTGGGACCATAAAATAGAAAAAGTCATAGAAAATGAAAAAGTTAAATTATTCTGGGACTTCAGAATCCAGACAGACAGGCACATGACACTCTGGACTAAACAGTTGTCGATAGATGAAGACTCGATATGTAGACAAAAATGCAAAACCCAGTCTGAACATATGGCTGACAGTGCAATTGTTGTTGTTGTTGTTGTTGTTGTTGTTGTTGTTGTTGTTGTTGTTGTTATTATTATTATTATTAATAATAATAATAATAATAATAATAATAATAATAATAATTTCATTACAGTGCAGTTCTCTGAAATGGTGTATTTCTGCCGCTTCTGAGGTTGTGTCACAACTACCATCTGCCTGTAGCAAAGAACTGGTGGGATCATAAGCCTGAAAAAGTGGTCAAAAATGAGCATGCAAAACTACTGTAGGACTTCCAAATAAAGACTGACAAAATTTTGGAACACAATACTCTGGATATCACGATTGTGGAGAAGACAAGTGTGGATAGTCGACATTGCCATACCTGGTGACAGCAGAATCGAGGAGAAACAACTTGAAAAAGTCACCAGATATCAGGATTTGAGAATCGAACTGCAGAGACCCTGGCAGGTGGTAATCGGCATACTGGGTGCTGTGCCTAAAGACTTAGGCAAGCACTTAAAAACAATTGGTGCTGACAAGATCACCCATTGGTCAGCTGCAGAAGGCCACCTTACTGGAATCTGCTTGCATAATCCGCCGATACATCACGCAATCTGAAACACTTGGGAAGTGTTCGACAAGTGATTTGTGATATGAAACCCAGCATGGTTATCTCATTTGCTGTGTAAACTATCATCATCATCATCATCATCATCATCATCATCATCACAGCAATAACAACAATAACAACAATTTATTGATATTGTTGTATCTGGAGACACCAGAGTCGAAGAAAAAGAACTAGAAAAAATAATGAAAGATTGCAACCTGGCCATTGAAACTACCTGATTATGGATTAAACATGTGACAATGATACACATTGTCATTGGGGCACTTGGCACCATGTCCAAGAATTTTACACAGTACATCAAGAAATTACAGCTTCCTGCAATAATACCAACAGAACTGCAAAAAACTGCACTATTCGGAACATCGTCTATTTTCAGAAAATACTTGGTTGATACCTCGGATGCTGCAGCAAGCCATATCAACCATCAGTGCCAGTTAATAATATTTTTGATACATTTTTAAATGTTCAATTGACTGTGTTAATGCTTAATGAATAAAGCAAATAATAATAAATAAACATTTCCTGTCTTTGTTTTCTGGAACCTAACCTGCTCAAAGAACTTCTAGCAGAACAAGATAGATAGAAGCAATAGCACAACACTATTCCATGTGCTTTCTGATAGCTGGTATCACAATTAGCCTCTCTTTTTGGCTTTGTTCATAGATGGAATGATATAACACTAATATTTCAGATTCTACAGATATTTGAGAAGCAACTTCAGAATGATCACAAAATCTTGGAACAATATTCAGCTTTCTGCAAAATGATCTTTCTAAGAACCTTCACCTCATGCTCAAAACTTTGAAAACGTGATGAAAATAGATAATTCAATGAACCCATCACTACCCAACTTTTCTACAATGAAAATATCACACTGAGGACAGTATCATAACATTAAGAGAAAATTTGTATATTTGTAAAGAATCAGAATATTAATGATTAAAAATAGAAGGGACCCACCACTCCCGGTATTCAAAAAAAAGGAGATGAATTCCACTCACATACACAATAATTACCTCTTTCAAACAGCTTGCTTGGAAAATCAATTTTACTCTGAGGAAATATGGTTTTAAATGAACAAATGTTACATTCTCCTCCCTCAGAGGATGGAGTGACAACAAACTCATTTTAATACCTAGAATTAACCATTCTTTTAGCCAGTGTCATCTAACTTTCATCTTTAAGTGAAGAATAAGCAGTGTAAGAAATGAGAATTAAGTCTGCTTTAATTGTTCTCATGGTGCCTGTGTTTAATCAACCTCAGATGATTCCTGGTTTGGTATTCTGCTGAGGCTGGCATTCCATTTGGTTCAGATAGGAGCAGAGTTATCTGAGTCCTGGGCCATTGGGTCTGATCTAATCTAATGCAGGAAGGGATTTTGTGGGAATATTAGTTTCCATAATCATAGAACATCCCCATAGAACATCCCATAATTATGGGAATGATTATTTTCTGTTGTGACATCTACCCTTTGGAATTTCACTCTCCCTGAAAGCTTCTCCAGCACTGCAAATGAGAAAACATGTGCCATCTCTGTCATTCAAGGATAATTGCATCAGTATTCTTTTTATATACCTGCAAATTTTAACTTTTTTCACTTGAAGTGCCTTGCCTACCCATCTCTCAGCAGGAAGTCAGAACCAATCAGCATGATGGTGTGCTCTTCCACATGGCATGCCTTTGGGATTTGGAAGGTATTTGCATTGGTCTGTCTGCAGCTCTTTGCAACTTCCGCTTATCTATCAGCCCCCTTTCAGCATAGGTTTTTGGCGATGGCTACTGACAGTTGTACAACTCTTAATCAGCCTAGAGTCAGATTGGCTCCAATTTTGTGGCCTACCCGAAGGCTCCTGAAGACATGGGTTTTCCATTTAGCCTGGGATTTGGGTATGAGTATATGGCACCTGCAAAATGGCTGCATTGGTAGGGAAATCCCAAAGATTCTGTGGATTTAAAAAATGTTTCAAACTGAACTTTCTTGTAATGTATTTAGTCATTGTTATTGTTGTAGAGCGGCAGATAAGGACTAAGGCAGACAACAAGGTAGGAACCTTTATTTAAAAACAAAGGGGTAGCCGCGACTGCCGAACTAGAGAGCAGTCAGCAAACAGCAACAGCTGACGCCGTTTGACAACACTATATATAGCCAGCTGTCAAACGGTGTCAGCCAATCAGGGCGGTCCACGCTCCCACAAGGAACGTGGACCAGAGGGGAAACCGAACATCGATGCAACACTCCTTCCCCCTGGTAAGGAGCATGCGTAGTCCTTTAGGTAGGCCGGCCGCCTTCTCTGGCAGTCGGAACGTCGAGGAACAGGAGTCTTTGTTGGAAGATCGGAGTCCTCCACGCCCTGGGCCTCTTCGGAGCTGGTTGTCGCGGGAGCCTTGATATCTGGAACTGCTGAAGGGTCATCAGGCATTGGAGATCCCTCCATCCGCAGTTCCCCCGGGTGTCCTCGGTTGGCGACAGCAGGCTGTCATCGGTCGATGGTAGGCTCAGGTTGGTGGGTGGTAGACTGGGTCTGTAAGCGGCCACGTCCCAGCATCTCCTTAGCTGGTCGATGTGTCTGCGCCAAGTGCGACCATCCTCCAGCAGCACTCTATATGTCCTAGGCCCTGTCATAGTTATGACTTGTCCTGGCAGCCATAAGGGGTGGCCTGCATAATTGCGGGCATAGACTAGGTTTTTTAAGTTAAATTTCCTAGGCTGGCTGTCAGATCCGAGAGGAGTCACTGGGGTGTAGTGGGGGTGCAGCCTGTCCAGGGAAGTCCTCAAGCATCTTTCCATAAGGAGTTCGGCTGGGGACCTATTGGTAGTGGCACAAGGGGTTGTGTGCTGATATAGTAAAAATCTAGACAACTTGGAGTGCCAGTCACTTTGGCCGAATCTCCCTAGGGCTTCCTTTACTGACCTAACTGCCCTCTCGGCCATCCCGTTGCTAGCAGGCTGAAAAGGAGCTGTGAGGGCATGCCTGAACCCCAGGTTGGCCAGGTATAGCTCAAATTCACAGGAGGTAAATTGGGGCCCATTATCTGACACTATTGTGTCAGGGATGCCATGAGTCACAAATAGTCTGGTTAGAGCCCTGGTAACAGCAAGGGTGGTTGATGTGGGCAGTAAGGCCACATCGATCCATTTTGAGAAGGAGTCTACTACTATTAGAAATGTATGTCCCTGCATTGGGCCAGTCAGGTCAATATGCAACCTGGACCAAGGGGCTCCAGCGTCCTCCCACTTTCCAGGGGATGCAGTTGGTGGGGCAGGTCTTGTTGCCTGACAAGGCTGACAAGCGCCTACCCAGCTGGAGATCCGGGCATCCATGCCAGGCCACCAGACATAACTACAGGCCAAGGCCTTCATTCTAACGATGCCCGGGTGGCCTTTATGCAGGAGCTTCAGAACTGAAGCTTGCAACGAGGAAGGAATGACCACCCTTGTTCCTCATAACAAACAGCCCTGAAGGGATGACAGTTCCAACTGGCGTGCCTTGAAGGGCAGGAACTCAGGGGAATAAGGGATGTCTGGCTACCCCCTTCCCACCCAGTCAAGGACTTGGGCACTTACCTTGTCCTTTGAGGAATGGTAAGCAATATCAGAAGCAGTAATGGGTAGCTTGAGTTCGTTGAATTCGAAAACAGCATGGATTGGTGCAGGGTCTTCAACTGGAATCTGCAATGGGCAGCGACTGAGAGCATCAGCGTGTGCGAGGTTTTTTCCAGGTCTATGGATCAGTTTGTATGAATAAGCAGCCAAAAACAAAGTCCATCTGGTCATCCTTGGGGATAGAATCTGAGGTGCTTGTTTATCAGCAGACAAAAGGCCTAGCAGAGGCTTATGATCTGTGATTAGTTCAAAGTGATGGCCATAGAGGAATTCGTGAATTTTTTTTACAGAGGCAACTGCAGCTAAGGCTTCTTTATCTATCTGTTTGTAGTTGTGCTCAGCTGAAGAAAAAGTTCTGGAGAAGAAGGCAATGGGTGCCTCAGAGCCATTTGGCAGTCTGTGACAAAGAACAGCCCCTATACCGAAAGGGGAAGCGTCTGCAGCAAGAACTAATGGAAGATATTGGTTGAACTGAATTAAAATTGCATTAGAGGTGATCAAGGATTTAACAGAGTGGGAGGCATGGGCTTCCCTAGGTCCCCAATGCCAGGGGGACTTTTTGTCCAAAAGTCTATGTAAAGGTTCTGCGATTGAAGCCTTGTGAGGTAGGAACGCAGCATAGAAATTGAGAAGTCCTAAAAAGGCCTGGAGTTTGGTTTTGTTGGTAGGAGTAGGTGCCTCGTGAATGGCTCTGACTTTAGACTCTGTAGGGTGTATGCCGGAGGTATCAATCCTGTAGCCTAGGAAATCAACTAGTGTAGTGGCAATGGTGCATTTTTCTTTCTTTAGTTTGAGGCCATTTTGCCTGAATCTATCTAGAACTGACCTTACTCTCTGTAACAACTGAGGTTTATCTGTGGCTGAAATTAAGATATCTTAGAAATAAGGAACTACCCCTGGGAGATCTTGAAGTAGCCTCTCCATCAGGGACTGAAATATCCCAGGGGCTACACTCATGCCAAACTGGAGGTGTCTGCACTTAAAAGCTCCCCTGTGAGTTACTATTGTCTGTAATTCTGCTGTGTGATCATCTACTGGGAATTGCTGGTATGCCTGGGACATATCTAGCTTTGCAAAAATAGACCCAGGTTCAAAAGAATGTAAAAGGTGCTGGATGATGGGAACTGGATAAGCGCTGATTTGGAGGTATCTATTCAGGGAAATTTTGTAATCAGCGCATATCCTAATGTTACTGTCTTTTTAAAGAGGGGTTATTGTTAGGGATAACATTGTTCACCCTAACTGTTTTAGGTGAAATACTAACTATGAATCATAGTTAGTGTATGCAGCTTTAAATGTAAAATAGCAATTGTGGGTGTGGTTATGAAAACCATATAAAAGTAGCAAGGCTACAGCTTGCTCTCTCTCTCTCTGGCTTTGATGATCCCTGATTACTGCTTGGAAGCAAGACTGCATTGCTCGAACGGGAGAGACAACAACGGACTGATTTATGTGAACTGACAATAGGATATTCTACATGGACTTTGCTAACTGAATATCCCTGAATGGACTGACTACATGGTAAATGAATATTGGACTGTTTTTGACTATGCTATAAACTTATACTGGAATAAAATATATTCTTGATAGCACAAGCGTATCTGTTATTTTTACTGTATGTTAATAAACATACAAGCTTAGCTCACTCATTTATCTGTGTGCCTATCTGACTAACGCTGCACATTCTGTTTAGCTTGTCTACCTAACCCTGGTTGGGGAACCCAGGCTTAACAGTTATTATGGGGGTCTCCCATTTAGCAAAATCTACAGGTTCTAATACTCCTTGTTTGATTAGTTTGTCAAATTCCTTATCTAACTTAGCACGGATTGCAAAAGGCACCCTGCAAGGTTTTAAGTGTACAGGAGTTGCTTGAGGGTCTACACTAAATGATATGGGGGTGCCTGAGTAACATCCCAAACCCTCGCTGAATACGTCAGCATAGTCTTTGAATAGGGAGTCTATTTCAGTGTTAAAAACTGAGTGGATGCCTGTTATATTTAGGCCAAGGGTAGGGAACCAATCTAAACCTAGTAAAATGGGGAGAGCACCATTCACCACAAGAGGTAGATGGCCTTTAAAAGTTTGGAATTGAATGAGGAACTTGCTTTTCCCGAGGACAGGAATATTCTTGCCTTGGTAATCACGCAGAGTCAGGTGGCAGTCAAGGAGCTTCTTCTTTGGAAATCTGGGTAGCAGCTTCTTAAGGGTGTTCCAAGAAATAATGGATAGAGCAGATCCTGTATCCACCTCCATCTTGCAAGGTTTACTTTCTAAGGAGACAAAAATACTGATTTTGTTAGAGCTGTTGTTGAACTGATTGAAGTGGTAACAGGTATAGCAGTCTTCCACTTGCCTTTGAAAGATGGGGTTTGGTTGAGGTTTCTGAGTAAAGGTTTTCCCAGCTAGGCAGACCCTTGCTAGGTGGCCCTTCCTCTGGCAATTTAAACAGATGGCATTCCTGAACCTACAGGATGCTCTTAAGTGATTTCCCCCACAGCTTAAGCAGATGGGTTACTGCCGGGGAGAAAAAGTAGCTTTTGATTTTGAGTCTACTGGAAGGGGTCTCTGTTGTCTAAGACGGTTTATAACAGCTGAATCCTCAGAGTCTTCATCAGGAGAAACCTCATCAAATTGGGCTGATGAGCTAATTTGTTTGATTGGGCTTCCCTGGATTTCAGCTGCAGATTGAGCAGAAAGCTCAGCAGCTTGAGAATCCTCAATGGCTGCTGCTAAGATTAAGTCTTTTTTAGCTAATAGCCACCTTTGTAGCTTTAGGTCTTTAACCCCACACACTATTTGGTCTAGGAGCATATCCTCTAAATAATCCCTAAATCCACAATGTAAGGCAGCAGACCTCAAAGCAGCCATGCATTCACTGAAGATCTCTCCCTCACCCTGAACTCGCGTCCTAAAGGCATGTCTCCTTGCGATTTGTGAAGGCTTGGGTGATTAGTGGTTAGAGAGGATTTCTTGCAGCTCCCCCCAAGGGACTTCTTTGACAGGTCATGGGGCTACCAATGCTGTGGCAGTGTCAAAAACCGCAGCCCCACAAAAGCTTAATAAATAGGACTTTTTTCTATGGGCTGAAGCTTCAGTGAGGTCTATAGCATCCAGGAAGCAGTCGAAACGTCTCCTATACGATTCTCAATTCTCTGCCAACGGTCTAAATGGCGGGAACGCAGGGGGTGAAGACATCTCTTCAGCGATGATAGTCTATTCGGTTAGAAGGTTGAATTTCGCGCTCGTGAAATGGCGTCAGCAGTAGTGACAGACAGCTCCTAGCGGCTGCGGCTCTTTTTGCTTAGTGACTCCGGCTCTTTAACAGTGACTGCCCTCAGCTGTGTTGTCCGGTCACCTCTTATTTATATCCCGTCCTCGTCACCAGAGGTTGTAGAGCGGCGGATAAGGACTGAGGTGGACTCGGAACAACAAGATAGGAACCTTTTTTTAAAAACAAAGGGGTTGCCGCGACTGCCGAACTAGCGAGCAGTCAGCAAGCAGCAACAGCTGACGCCATTTGACAGCACTATATATAGCCGGCTGTCAAATGATGTCAGCCAATCAGGGTGGTTCGCGCTCCCACCAGGAACGCGGACCAGAAGAGAAACCGAACATCGACACAACAGTTATAATGTTCTATGCTACTGAAAGTAACGCAGGTGAGATGGCAGTTAAATAAATTTAGCAAATAAATAAATAAGGAACAAGAAAAAGAACATTTGTAGCATAGAATAAGAGCCTCCACTGATGCCCATTTATCCACAGAAGGGCAAATCTTCCTTCCTTCTTTCCTTCCTTCCCCCTTCCTTTCTCCCCCCTCTCTCCCAAGAAATAATGTAATTCTTCTGAAAATATAGATACCCTTCTCCCTGTAGAAATGAATTAATCTATTGATTTGAGAGCTATTTTAAAAATATTTAACTTTAAATTTCAATATACATGACAGTAAATATGCAACTGGAATACATAACCGATTCTTGTTTACAAAGTTAGATTTGTGGATTTTTATTTGTTTTTATTTAGTATACAGAAAGGGATATGGACTTTATGATTTCTTCTTCAGGTAAATCTATTAAACGATGACAAATCTTTCTGAGATGTTGGCATCATTGAATAAAGTCGGGCTACTTAAAATTAGAAAAAAAAAACTTGAACTTCTCTTGCTTGGAAAAGTAGATTCAGTGCTACTCAGCTTTTTAAAAAATATTATAGAGATGTGCAAATCATACAAGATTTAATTCAAAATTCACATGTAAGGTGAAGTAAGTAAGTAAATGTAAGTAACATTCATATGTTACTCAAATTTTAAACTGATTCAGAATTTGATTTGATTACGGATTCAATCATAGGGCATAATGAGGAAACATTACAACTCCCACGGCTACTTTATATTTAATGATTAATTAATTAATTATGGTGAGGGGAGAAAGAGAAAGACAGCAGAATGGGGTGCAAATAGCATCTGCTGCCCACCTGCTGTCTGCTTGTGGGCCACATAGAAACATACAGAAGCTCAGATTTGGTCCCAAAGCCATAGTTTGCTGATTTAGGCATTAAAACCAGAACAATGAATGAAACAAACAAACAACAAGCTGTCAAGCACCAAAATTTTGCTCATGTGACCGTGGAGGTGATGCAGTGGCTGTAACTTCAGGGACTGAGCCTAAGTTGCATTTGCTCAAGACCATTACAACTCCAAACAGCTGCTGAATAGTTGTCTAAATCTGAAGACTACTTGTATAAACAATAAAATCACAGTTAATCACATACTCTGAATGAGCTATCGTTACAGAGCATCTTTAACTTCAACAGGTGCAAAATGCAGTGGCACAACATTCAGGTGCACTCTTTTAGTGCACATTACATCTCTGCTCTGTGAGCTGTGTTGGTGAGCAGTTTGCTTTCAGGTTCAATTGAGGATGCTAATAATAACCTATCAGGATCTTTATGACATGGGTGTGAATTATTTGAAGGACTGCATCTCTCTGGTTACACCTAACCATCCTATCTGGTCTGAAAGAAAGAACCCTATTATAGGGCCTGTTTATTATGGAGGGTCATCTGATGGGACCCAGGATGAAAGCGTTTTCTGTCATGTGCCCTTTGGAACATCATCCTCTAACAACACCAGGGGTTACATTGGTCCAACCCTGTTTGTCTGTCGAAAGGGTCTAATGCAGGGTTGCTAAAAGCTTTTCCATCATATCTTCCCTTAGTGTGATGTACACATCTTAATGCACACATCTCTAAAAATCCAAACACCCAAGTGCACAAACATGAACAATGCAAACAATAAAACAAAATATTGAAAAGCATACCTATATTGTTCCTAAAGAGTTCTTTAATCCTCCTCTGGATTCTGTCTTCACCTCAGTTTGGAAAACCCTGCTCTAAAGACACAGTTGCAGAGGTGTATTCAACAAGTTCTGACCAGTTCTGGAGAACCGGTAGCATAAATTTTGAGAAGTTAAGAGAACCGGCAAATGCCACCTCTGACTGGAGATTTTACAGTATCCTTCTCCTGCTACGCCCAAAAAGCCATATCCACAGAACCGGTAGTAAAAATTTTTGATTTCCACCACTGCACGGTTGTCATCAGCAGAGCACAGGATCTGATTAAGGTTTGAAGCCTGTTAAATCATTGCTGATTTACCTGTTAAGCCCCAGACACACAGCAACAACGAATGCAAAGAGGATGTAAATCAGACAAAAAAGCTTGCCATCCGTTGGTTAACGCGATGTATCCATTCTGTACTCACTGCCTCCGTTTTGCTTCCTCTCTATCCGTCCAGCATCCATTTATGGACATTTCACCGGCTCAGAAAGTTTTGAGCTGCTCAAAACTTTTGCATGAAAAATGTATCCAATTCGTCCATTCTGCATCCGCTAGGCATCCGTTCCGCATCCGTGCAACTCGCATCCACTCGGACCCAGGGAGGAAGCGGAACGGACACGGAACGGATGCAGAACGGATGCCTAGTGGATGCAGCACAGAAACAAAGCATTTAAAACGGAAAAAACCTTCGCAGAGGGGACCTATCTCGGATATTAAGGATGTCTAGAGGATGCCTAGAGGATGCCTAGAGGATGCCTAGAGGATGCAAAGGGACACCTATACTGCCTATAAAAAGGGAGAGCAACTCATCTGGATCTCACTTTAAGAACAGCAGCCCTGCGGTGCAGACCTCTGCAGCCTTCATCTGACTCTTCCTCTTCCACAGCATCCAGTCATGTCCACCGTGGATCATAACAAAGTCCTTTTGGCAGCCACCATCCTTCTGCAACAGTGCGAAGTCATCTGTGAACTGTACTACGGGAAGAAAAATAGGCGGCCAAGAAGCGTCTGGGTACGAAGATGGTTCACCAGAAGAGCAGAGGACGGACTGTACAACAAGCTGATGGTGGATCTCAGGAACGAAGACACTCGGGCATTCCAGAACTTCATGAGGAAGCCTCCAGCCATGTTTGACGAAGTTGTGCAGCGGCTGACACCCAGGTTGACCAAGGCAAACACCAACTTCCAGCCCAGACTGGAACCTGGGCTCAAGGTGGCACTCACTGTGTGCCACCTGGCCTCAGGGACCACCTACATGAGCATGCAGTACGGATGGAGGGTGCCACACAACACCATAAGCATTGTGGTCAGAGAAGTGGTGCAGGCCATCATCGAAGAATACAAGGAGGACCTCCTCCAGTGCCCCTCCACTGAAGAAGGATGGAAGAAAGTTGCAGAGCAGTGGTATCATAGGTGGAACTTCCCCCACACTGTTGGAGCCATCGATGGCAAGCACGTGGCCTACAAAGCGCCAGCCAACTCAGGGTCCTCTTATCACAACTACAAGGGCTTCTTCAGCATCATCCTCTTCGCCATGGTCGATGCTGACTACAAGTTCATGTACATCGATGCTTCAGGAAACAGGTCAGCTTCAGATGCCCAGGTATACAACACCAGTCACCTCAAGGAGGGGCTGGAAAGCAACCTCATCATCGGCTTCCCAGATCCAGAACCCCTGCCCAATGACACGCAAGATGTGCCCTACTTCATTGTGGGGAATGATGCCTTCTCCCTCAGAACCTACCTCATGAAGCCCTACACCTCCAGATGCCTCACCCGTGAAGAGAGGATCTTCAACTACAGGCTGTCCAGGGCAAGGCGGGTGGTGGAGAACACCTTTGGCATCCTGGCCAACAGGTTCCAGGTACTTCTCACCACCATGCAGCATCGCCCAGGGACCGTGAGGAGGATCATGGAAGCTTGCTGCATCCTGCACAATCTCATGAGCACCTGCTACCCAGTCTTGCAGAACAGGCTCATGGACCTCCAACAAGGCAATGGGGACATGAAGCCTGGGGAATGGAGGCAAGGTTGAAACCTGATCAACACTGAGGATGTGCAAGGCCCCAACAGAGCCTCACGTGAAGGGAAGAAGCAGCGCAACCTCCTGAAACACTGGTGCAACTCCCCAGCTGGAGCAGTGGAGTGGCAAGACAGGATGATAGATGATTAATGGATGCTTCCTTCAGCCTGTCTCATCACACTGATGAGATTGGGCCATGTATGTTGGGTGGCCCTACAATGAACAGGGCATTTAATAAAGAGTTGTGTTTATGTTGACATGTGTGGATGATTGATTACATTGTTATTGATAATAAAGGGCCATAGGTGTGGCACCTGGGAGGGTGGACCATCCAGTCCCACTATGCTTGCACTGGAGGTTTATCTATCCCACAGCTATTACCCATCCCAAAGGTATCCCTGCCCATCCCACTGCTATCTCAACCCAACCCACTGCTATCCTTACCCATCCCACAAGCATGCAAAGGCTTAAACCATTTCTAAAAATTTCCAGCAAGACTTTATTAAAAAAAAGAAATGAAGCAAGTGTGTGAATCAAAAATAGACTTTATTAACAACAAGCTATGAAACAAAAATGAGTCTCTGGCACTCCTCTTGGTCGCTCAGTCTCAGGGGTGAAGGGTGCAGGTGCTGTGGAGGTGGCTGGTGCTGGAGTGCTTGTCATCAGCTCCTCCAGAAGCAGAAGCAGCAGAAGCGCCAGCCCCAGAAGAGCGAGCCCGTGCTGCAGAAGCCCCAGCAGAACCAGAGTGAGGGCCAGGGGGTGGGATGGTAGCCCTGTCCCTCTTGCAAGGGCTGGCAGCAGATGGCTGAGGCTTGCTGTGCATGGTTGTGGGGTTGCTGGCTGGCAGGGAGGCTGGCAGGAACCAAGGCTGGCAGGAAGGCTCGCTGGGAGGCCGGCACCAAGGCTGGCAGGAAGTCTGGAAGGGAGGCAGGCACCAAGGCTGGCAGGAAGGCTGGCAGGCAGGCAGGCACCAAGGCTGGCAGGCAGGGATGCACCAAGGCTGGCAGGCAGGCTGGCAGGCAGGCAGGCACCAAGGCTGGCAGGAAGGCTGGCAGGGAGGCAGGCACCAAGGCTGGCAGGCAGACATGAACCAAGGCTGGCAGGAAGGCTGGCAGGCAGGCAGTCAGCAAGGCTGGCAGGGAGGCTGGCAAGGAGGCTGGCAGGGAGGCTGGCAGGGAGGCAGCCAGCAAGGCTGGCAGGGAGGCTGGCAGCAAGGCTTGCAGGCAGGCATGCAGGCAGGGCAGGCAAAGCTGTCAATCCATCTGGCAGCAGGTCTTTCCTCTGAATGGTGACCTGCTTCCGAGCTGCTTCCCTTATATCCGTGGGGCTTATGCAATGCATCCTCCCCGCATGCGCAATTAACGCTAGGCATCCGTTAGACTTCCGCTGTACATCTGCTAGGCTTCCGCTCTGCATCCGCTTCATCTCCTCGGCGTCCGCTGTGTATCCGCTGCATCAGTTCCACGTCCACTTTGCTGAGGTCCCCCAGAAGCCTAGCGGATGTGCCATCCGCTCCCATCTGCTTCCATCCGCTGGGCTTCCGTTCCGCATCCGCTTTCCATCCGCCCTGCGTCCTCCCCTCGTCCGTTCCTTTCTGTGTTATCCACTCCGGTTATGCAAATTTTCACCCCTTCTGAGAGTGGATAACAACGGATGGAACATTTTTCTCGTCCGTTGTGTTCTTTTTACTATTGTTTTGCATCCTTTGAGCAGTGTGACAGGGCCTTTAACTACTTTGTTTTTACATATAGTAGATAAACAACAAGTCAAGTTGGTTGTAAATAGATGTAGAAGCCTATAAACTATGGGCCTGCTTTGCATGGGGGAATAACTAATATTATTTTAATGCATGTTTTTCATGTTTCATCCATTTTCCTTTTTGTGGTTGTACATTTTTGGAATTTGTATTTAAACTTTCTGAATAAAATAAATCTTTCTTAAAAAAGAAAATAATAAATCGAGGGAGAACCAACTACAACTCTTCCTATACACTGAAAACAAAGTATAAGAATTGCGTAATAAAGCTAGTATCTATAGAGTGATTGTTCAAGCTATATAATATTAATGATGTAACTCAGTAGTTGCTCCAGAACTATACGGTTTAGCTGTATTTTCAGCCACCTGTCTTGTAAAGTTTCCCTCTATCAGTTTAGCCTGTAATATAATAATCTGTATAAATAATCTAGCAATCCTCTTATTCTTTTTTGATCAAAATATAGGCAGTTCCAAACAGGGTAGGATTTTTTTATATTATTTGCTTCTGCTACCTTTCTGTAAATAGCTGAAAGTGACGAATATTTCCGCCTTCTTTTTTCCCCACCAAAACAAACAAAAACAATACCTAAGAGATGGGCAGGGCTGAAAGAAAGTGACTGATCTAAAGTCACTCTGGCCAGTTTTCATGCCAAAATGAGTTTTGTCTTTTGCTTCCTAGATCAACACCTTTACCATAACATCAAACTGTCTCTAATAGGTTATTATGGTTCTTTTAATTTGTTACAGTTTTCACTGTAAAAGTGTATGACTTTATGAGAAAACAAAATCTAAAACAACTTGAAACTGATTAGTTTAAACCATGGAATGGTTTACACATATGAATTGTAGTCGAGCCAGTCATTGTTGATCGAAAATTCAGACAACTGCATTTTTTTCCATAAACCAAGATAATAGAATTCATGACTATATAACACAGGCTTCAATTTGTTTGCTTGATGTACAGTAACGTCTTCCCCCTTCGGGTTCTATACCATACCAGTTGTTTTTCCTTTTTCAAGGATCTCATCCCAGTCTTCTACATGTCCTCACATGAAATTCCATGAAATCACTGCAATTTTGAATGGTAGGTGTTTAACACTTTGTGGATGATATGAAAGAAAACTCCTCATGGGTAGGAAATTGTGCTCCTACCTCAATAGACTGCACCCCACCTATACCTGGGACAAACCCCCTGACTCCTCCAGTAAATATCACTCATTTGAAATTGGCAATTTAGTCTATGCTAAAAACCTTACCGGGGACCCATTATGGCTTCCAGCCACAATTACCCAAATCACAGCCCCCCAGTCATACCGATTCATTTTGGATGGGAGAGCATGGAAGCAGCACATCGAAGAACTTCGCTCTCGAACACTAGAACGCAACACCACACCAGCGCCGCAAATAAGTGAATAAAAAACAACCGGGGGGGGGGGGAACAAAAAATAATAAAAAAGGGAGAGATGAACCTCCAATAACATGACAACAATCACTACACAAACCTGAGAAAGAAACCCAAATAAAACAAAAAGAGCACTCACCATGAGACGACCTCCAGAGAAGAAGTCCAGGAGCAGGAGAACGAGGTGAGGCCTTCCTGGAAGGAGACAGCCAGGCCAGCTCAACCTGCCCAGATGAACCAGGAGGGAGCGGCGGAGCCACCTCAACCAGCCTGAGAAACTCAGGTGGGAGCAGCAAGGCTGACTCACCCTTCCAGGAGGTTCCATGGAGAAGACGCAGAGACAAAGTGACCCCATCTGACCCGCTTGAGGACCACGCCAAGACTGAGCTGCGCAGGTCAACCAGTACTCTCAAAAGCCCCACCTACCTGCGTGACTACGTGACGCACGTTGGACAAAACGAAGGGGGAAGGGATGTTGTCTATAGAAAGTGGAATTCCATTTGTGCAGCACCAGCCTTTGAAGACATTAGATAGATTCTTTTTTACTTCAAATTATACTCTGCAGAAAGGACTGCTTACTTAGATTTTTTTAACTTAAAAACTGTTACATATTAACATACTCCAAATACTCTATTCCCATTGGTCCACAAACACTGGAAGCTGATTGGTGTTCTACTCGACGCGGATTGGCCAATAATAGTTAGCCTATGATTGGCCACCTCAGCGGTGGAAGAATCAAGAAACCATCATTGGCCGCGAGCCGTGAGCAGTCTCTCTATAAAAAAGAGCTGCTACGTCTCCTGGCTCAGATGCAATTTAAGAACTAAATAAAAGAGCTGAAGTTACGCTGGTCTCAAGTCTCATTCTTCTCAAACACAACACTGGCGACGAAGGTGGGATACTGAGATAAGGAGACCAGTTGAGCATGTGGCAACGAGAACTGAGTAGACGAAATGGCCGGAACCAACTCACCACCTGCACCATTCAACCCAGCAACAGAGGACTGGGAATCATACATCAACAGATTCCTCATGTTCCTGGAAAGCAACAACTTGTAAGGAATCTCCGACAACAGAAAGAGATCCATGTTCCTGACGCACTGTGGGCCCACAGTATTCAAGATGGCCAATGCATTAGCCAAACCAGGAGGATGTAAAGAAGATGGCCTGGCCAGATTTGGAAAAATTGCTTAAGGCTCACTATGCACCCACCGTCTCCAGCCTTATTCGGAGACACGAGTTCTACAAACAGGACCAAAGAGAAGGTGAGAGCATCACAGACTTCGTAGCGGCTCTCAGGGACATTGGAGGGGCATGCGAGTTCCTCAACATGGATAAAGCCATGAGGGATGTCTAAGATGTCTTTAGAGTCTAAGAGATCTCACTCTACCTGGTCTAAGAGATCTCACTCTACAAAGCCAATTGCTAACCCGACCAAAAATAACAGTCACTGAGGCTATTGCTGAGGCCATGGCAGCTGAAGCAGCTAAAAAATCAGCAGCCAAAATGCAACAAATGAATGCGACAACACCAAAAACACTGGCAGAAACAAGCCAAAGTCCAGAGAAAAAGTCACAGAACACACAACACCATCACACACTACGCGGATAGCGAATCATTGTCCGAGATCGATGACGATGAAGAGGAGATCTACAGACTCCAGGCTGAATGAAATAGATGGGAGAAGAAAGGAGGTAAGTTGGGGTTCCAGTGCACTGGGTGTAGAGGAGACCACCCCCGTTCTGAGTGCCGTTTCCTAGATGCTATGTGCTGGTACTGCGAGAGACGGGGACACATAGCAAGAGTCTGCTGAAACCGTAAGAGTTACAGCCCCTGACGTAGAGACAACACACCACCAAGGATAAAAGAAAGACAAACATGGAGCCATGAGAGTTGAGAAAGCAAAGGCAAGCGGCTAAACGAAAAGTACAGAAAAGACAAAACACACCAAACCATTACCATCAGTCATTCAAATGCAACCTATGGCTGAAAAGTACATGTGGCAGTCAGGATCGAGGGCCAGGAATGCAAGATGGAGGTGGATTCAGGATCATATCTATCAATGGTATCATGGAATACCATTAAAAGACTGATACTGCATATTGGCAGAACTGAATTAGAAAACCAAACGCTGATACTAAAAGACTACCAAGGAAACAGGATCCCAGTAGTCGGACTGGGACACTTCCAAGTCACTTTCAAAGAACACACAAAAATTCTGCCTCGAACCATCGTAGACCAGAACCGGCCAAGTCTGTTGGGACTCGAGTGGTTCGAACCCCTGGAAATTGGTGTGACTGGCATCAACAGCATCACCGAGACAGACTGGGAGGAGAACCTAATGAGGGAGTTCCAGGACGTCTTTGATGGAAAACTAGGCAAGGACTGAGAGTCCCCCATATCATTTAATTTAAATCCGACAATATCTCCTATTAGGTTAAAAGCAAGGTGAGTTCCCTTCGCATTAAAACCAAAGATTGATGAGGAACTAAATAAACTCATAGCACAAGGCATATTGGAACCAATTGACCACGCTAAATGGGAAACCCCAATCATGACCCCAATTAAGCCAGATGGTCCATGAGAATCTGTGGTGACTACAAGGCCACTCTAAACAATGCACGACAGCAAAGCGCATATCCTGTTCCAGTTGTGCAACACCTGTTAAACTCATTGGGGAGAGGCAAGGTTTTCACAAAGCTCGACCCTGCGCAAGCATACCAACAATTGCCAGTTGACCCCGAAACAGCAGAGGCACAAACAATTGTGACTCATAGGGGAGCCTTCAAATACAAAAGACTACAATTTGGAGTCAGCATGGTCCCAGGGGTGTTCCAAAGCCTAATGGAGCATTTGTTACAAGGGATAAAAGGAGTAGTCCCATACTTTGATGATGTGCTAGTGTCAGCCAGCGACGAGAGACAACTAGAAGTCCGTCTCGGAATAATATTACAAAGATTCCAAAAGGCGGGACTCAGGGTCAAAAAAGAAAAGTGTCAGTTAGCCACCTCAAACATCGAATTCCTGGGGTATCTAATCGATAAAGAAGGCATCCACCCCACAGATAAAACAATTAAAGCAGTCAAAGAAGCGCCTAGACCAAAAAAAAAAAAGGAGAATTACAAGCATTCTTGGGACTTATCAATTTTTACAACGTTTTTCTGCCACAGAAGGCAATGACGGCAGAACCACTACACAGACTACTGGACAAGGCAGCCACCTAGACCTGGGTACAATGAGAAGAGACAGCGTTCCAGAAAATAAAAGATTTAATAACATCTGACTCTGTATTAATTCAATACAATGAGACACTACCATTGACAGTCACCTGCGACGCATCACCGTTCGTCATCGGAGCTGCACTCAGCCACACGCTGCCAGATGGTAGAGAAGCACCAATCACATTCTACTCCAAAACACTATCCAAAACAGAAAAAAACTACAGTTAGTTGGACAGAGAGGCGTTAGCAGCAATATCCGGTGTCAAACGGTTCCATGAATACCTTTACGGTAGGACCTTTACACTTATTACAGACCACAAGCCCCTATTGGGAATATCAGCAGGGAACAGGGCCACCCCAAACATACTCTCCCCACGAATGACAAGATGGTCTGAGTTCCTTGCCACCTACAATTATAAACTGATTCACCGACCAGGCAAAGACATTTCCCATGCCGATGTGCTGAGCCGTACTCCCCTACCTGAACTAGGGAGTGACCTGGTACCAACCACATCACCCTACAGATTGAGACACTACCGAACCTACCCATATCCGCAGCGGACATTGCAAAAGCAACAACAAGAGACAAAACTTTGTCACAGGTTTTAAACTGGGTAGGAAAAGGGTGGCCGGAAAACAAGACAGACGTTAAATTTAAACCATTCAAGAACAGACAAACTGAACTGTCATTGTTAAAAGGTTGCATTCTATGGGGGGATTGGGTGGTAATATCGGAAGCATTACAAGAGCAAGTACTGAATATGTTACATGAAGAACACCTGGGCATCGTACGAATGAAATCCCTGGCCAGGAGTTATGTATGGTGGCTAAGGATGGATAAGGATATTGGGAAATGGGTAGAAACCTGTGATAAATGCCAAAGATCCCGACCTGCACCTCCTTCATCACCTATACTAGACTGGGAAACACCGAGGGGGCCCTGGTCAAGAATTCACATAGATTTCACAGGGACTACAAAAGGACACACATTTTTAATCATAGTAGATGCTTACTCAAATTGGCTGGAAGTAAGCGTCATGAACTCAACAACTACAGAAGCAGTTATCAAACAACTGAGAAAACTTCGCCACACATGGGTTACCGGACTCAGATAACAGCCCTCAGTTCACAGCATTGACATTTGAAAAGTTCCTTGCCAAACACGGAATAAAGCATGCTTTGACAGCACCGGGCTGACCAGCTACGAACGTGTGGGCAGAATGCATGGTCCGGTATACCAAAGAATCCATAGAAAAATTAGACATGGGAGACATACAAGAGAAAATTTATAAAATGCTCACCATACAACACATCACACTGAGCTCTACTACAAATAAAAGCCCACCAGAATTGTTAATGGGCAGAAAATTGAGATCACATTTGGATAGATTACACCCCACTTACAGCTCTAAAAAACCAACAGACTCCTCTAGCAGACACCGCACATTCGAACCAGGAAACCTAGCCTATGCTAAAAATCTCACAGAGCACCTGCTGTAGGAACTGGCACAAATAACACAAATAAATAAACAGGACCCCAGTTGTATAGATTAGAAACAGTTGTATAGATTAGAAACAGGACCCCAGTTGTATATATTCTAATGGATGGTAGAAGCTGGAGGAGACGCACTGATCAATTAAGATCAAGAACATTGGAACGAACCACTGACATACCCAGGCATGAAGAACAACACACACACATGCCAGAACCACAGCAAACATTAAGCAAAAACAATAATTAGCCAACCAGAGAGAGGGGAGATCCCTCAAACACAAATAAGAGGGGAGGAAGAGACCCTCTATCAGAACAAGAAATACCACAAAATCAAAACACAACCCACAAACCACATTCGCAAATAAACTCAGAAAGAAACAATGACTTACCTGAAAAAGACTTTGGCAAAGAGGAACAGGAGGCACAAGAAAACCAAGAAGCCACTCTGGAAGGGAGCAGCCGAGCTGACTCTACCAGCCCGGGTAGGCCAGGTAGGAGCGGCATGGCCGATTCCACCTTCCAGAAGGTTCCACAGAGAAGGATGGGAGAAACAGCGATCCCGTCCCAACCCGCCAAAGACAACAACACAACTAAACTGCGCAGGTCAACTAGACAACATAAAAGCCCCGCCTACTTATGTGACTACATAATGTAGGACCAAACCAAGAGGGGAGGGGTTTAAATACTCCAAATACTCTATTCCCATTGGTCCACGAACAGTGAAGCTGATTGGTGTTCTACTCGACGGTGATTGGCCAATAATAGCTAGCCTATGATTGGCCACCTCAGCAGCGGGAGAATCAAGGAGTCGTCATTGACCGTGAGGGGCAAGCAGCCTCTCTATAAAAAAAGGCTGCCCCAGCTCTTGGCTCACATGGAATTTAAGAACTAAATAAAAGAACTGAAGTTACGCTGGTCTCAAGTCTCATTCTCCGCGAACACAACAAAAATTAACTGGGATTTACTGGGAACACAGGGGAAACTTTGCAGGGAAGCAACCTTCATTCGGTTCATAAGATTGCATTCTTTATTTCAAAAACCATTTCAAACAGTACAAAATATTTGGCTTAGATTGGGATTAACTGTTGGGGTAGAAACTTTTTATGAACATGTACTATAGTTTATTTTTTAAATATATTTTCTTAGATAATCAGAGTTGGAAGGGACCTTGTAGATCATCTAGTCCAAACCCCCATCCAAGCGGGAAACCCAACACCATTTCTGACAGATGGCAGTCCAAACTCTTTTTCAAAGTCTCAAGCGATGGTGCTTCCACAACTTCCGAGGGCAAGCTGTTCCGTTGGTTGATTGTTCTCACTGTCAGAAAGTTTCTCCTTGCTTCCAGGTTAAATCTCTCCTTCTTTAGTTTCCACTCATTATTCCTTGTCTGGCCTACAGGCTCTTTAGAAAATAGCTTGACCTCTTCCTCCATGTGGCAGCCCCTCAAATATTGGAAGACTGCTATCATGTCTACCCTGGTCCTTGTCTTTACTAGACTAGCCAAACCCAGTTCCTGTAACTGTTCTTCCTATGTTTTAGTCTCCAGTCCCCTAATCATCCTGGTTGCTCTTCTCTGTACTCTTTCTAGAGTCTCAACATCTTTTTAGTAATGTAGTGACCAAAACTGGATGCATTACTCTCGGTGTGGTATTTATTTATTTTTTTGGTTAAGTTTTATTGATTTTTAAAAACAAACAAAAAACAAACAAAACAGAAAAACATCCATCTTTCTTCCATAATTATACAAGCAGTGTGTCGGTTGGTTTGCAAATTTTTTGTGCTTCGATTTCATAGTCTCCATTATAGTTACATTACATGATAGCTCATATTATCAATCAAAAATTGAATATCTTAGTATTATTGTTAATCATTTGATTATAATTTTGTTCATTCATAATTTGCGAGATAGCTATACTTTACTTAGTTAATTTTTCAAGGCCCTGTCACACTGCCCAATGGATGCAAAATGGACACAACGGACGAGCAAAATGTTCCATCCGTTGTTATCCGCTCTCAAAAGGGGCAAAAATTTGCAGAATCGGAGCGGATAACACGGACGGGTGGAGGACGCAGGGCGGATGGAAAGCGGATGCGGAACGGAAGCCCAGCGGATGGAAGTGGATGGGAGCGGATGGCACATCCGCTAGGCTTCTGGGGAACCTCAGCAAAGCGGCGCGGAACGGATACAGCGGATGCAGAGCGGATGCAGAGCGGATGAAGCGGATGCAGAGCAGATGCAGAGCGGATGCAGAGCGGAAGCCTAGCGGATGCCGAGCATTAATTGCGCATGCGGGGAGGATGCATTGCGTCAGCCCCGTGGATATAACGGAAGCAGCTCGGAAGCAGGACGCCATTCAGAGGAAAGACCTGCTTCCAGACACATCGACTGCCTTGCCTGTCCTGCCTGCGTGTCTGCCTGCAAGCCTCCCTGCCAGCCTTGTTGCCAGCCTTGCTGCCAGCCTTGTTGCCAGCCTT
>BLBF01000002.1:47517204-47600998 GCA_015471245.1 Laticauda colubrina
CTGCCAGCCTTGTTGCCAGCCTTGCTGCCAGCCTTGTTGCCAGCCTTGCTGCCAGCCTTGCTGCCAGCCAGTCTGCCTTCCAGCCTTGCTGCCAACCAGTCTGCCTGCCAGCCTTGCTGCCAGCCAGTCTGCCTGCCAACCTTGCTGCCAGCCAGTCTGCCGGCCAGCCTTGCTGCCAGCCAGTCTGCCTGCCAGCCTTGGTGCCTGCCTGCCTGCCAGCTTTGGTTCATGCCTGTCTGCCAGCCTTGGTGCCTGCCTGCCTGCCAGCCTTCCTGCCAGCCTTGGTGCCGGCCTCCCTGCCAGCCTTCCTGCCAGCCTTGGTTCCTGCCAGCCTCCCTGACAGCCAGCAACTCCACAACCATGCTGAAGCACAGCAAGCCTCTGCCATCTGCTGCCAGCCCTTGAAAGAGGGACGGGGCTACCATCCCGCCCCCTGGCCCTCACTCTGGTTCTGCTGGGGCTTCTGCAGCACAGGCTCGCTCTTCTAGGGCTGGGGCTTCTGCTGCTTCTGCTTTTGGAGGAGCTGATGACAAGCACTCCAGCACCAGCCACCTCCACAGCACCTGCACCCTTCACCCCTGAGACTGAGCAACCAAGAGGAGTGCCAGAGACCTATTTTTGTTTTATAGCTTCTTGTTAGTAAAGTCTATTTTTGATTCATACACTTGCTTCGTTTCTTTTTTTTTTAATAAAGTCTTGGTGGAAACTTTTAGAAATGGTTTAAGCCTTTGCATGCTTGTGGGATGGGCTAAGATAGCAGTGGGATGGGCAGGGATACCTTTGGGATGGGTAATAGCTGTGGGATAGATAAACCTCCAGTGCAAGCATAGTGGGTCTGTATGGTCCACCCTCCCAGGTGCCACACCTTTGGCCCTTTATTATCAATAACAATGTAAGCATTGATCCACACATTTGAACATAAACACAACTCTTTATTAAATGCCCTGTTCATTGTAGGCCCACCCAACATACATGGCCCAATTTCATCCGTGTGATGAGACAGGCTGAAGGAAGCATCCATTAAGCATCTATCATCCTGTCTTGCCACTCCACTGCTCCAGCTGGGGAGTTGCACCAGTGGTTCAGGAGGTTGCGCTGCTTCTTCGCTTCACGTGAGGCTCTGTTGGGGCCTTGCACATCCTCAGTGTCGATAAGGTTTTGTCCTTGCCTCCATTCCCCAGGCTCCATGACCCCATTGGCTTGTTGGAGGTCCACGAGCCTGCTCTGCAAGACCGGGTAGCGGGTGCGCATGAGATTGTGCAGGATGCAGCAAGCTTCCATGATCCTACTCAGGGTCTCTGGGCAATGCTGCATGATGGTGAGAAGTACCTGGAACCTGTTGGCCAGGATGCCAAAGGCGTTCTCCACCACCCGCCTTGCCCTGGACAGCCTGTAGTTGAAGATCCTCTCTTCAAGGGTGAGGTATTTGGAGGTGTAGGGCTTCATGAGGTAGGTTGTGAGGGAGAAGGCGTCATCCCCCACGATGAAGTAGGGCACATCTTGCGTGTCGTTGGGCAGGGGTTCTGGATCTGGGAAGCCCATGATGAGATTGTCTTCGTTCCTGAGCTCCACCATCAGCTTGTTGTACAGTCCGTACTCTGCTCTTCTCCCGATCCATTTTCGGACCCAGGCGCTTCTTGATCACCTCTTTTTCTTCCCATAGTAGAGTTCACAGAGCCTGTAGATGGCTTCGTACTGTTGCAGAAGGATGGTGGCTGCCAAAAGGACTGTGGTACGATCCACGGTGGACATGACTGGATGCTGTGGAAGAGGAAGAGTCAGATGAAGGCTGCAGAGGTCTACACAGGTGGGCTGCTTGTCTGAAAGTGAGATGCAGATGAGTTGCTGCTCCTTTTTATTGGCAGTATAGGTTTTCCGCTAGGCATCCTCTAGGCATCCTCTAGGCATCCTCTAGACATCCTTAATATCCGAGATAGATCTTCTCTGTGAACCTTTTTTCTGCTTTAAATGCTTTGTTTCCGTGCTGCATCCGTTCTGCATCCGTTCTGCATCTGTTCCATGTCCGTTCCGCTTCCTCCCTGCCTCTGGGCGGATGCGAGTTGCGCGGATGCGCAGCGGACGCCAAGCGGATATAGCGGATGTGTAATGGATGCGTAGCGGATGCGTAGCGGATTCGTAGCAGATGCGGAATGGACAAACTGGATACATTTTCCACGCAAAAGTTTTAGGCAGCCCAAAACTTTTGGAGCGGATGAAACGTCCATAAACGGATGCTGGACAGATAGAGAGGAAGCCAAATGGAGGCAGTGAGTACATCGCATTTTTGAACAGAAGGCAAGGTTTTTTGTCCATTTTACATCCTCTTTGCATCCGTTGGTTCAGTGTGACATGGGCTTAAGATTGTATTGAAATATTTAAGATAAAAGATAACCTGTTGTATCACTTTAGTTGTTATGACTTATGGGAAATTAGAAGGAATATGCAGGATCACAGTGGTAATAACACCCAAATGTCAGGAGATTCTGGTTGATGTTAATATTCTGATTGATCAATGTGACAGCATGTTGTTCCAGAAATTACATATGAATTAAAATATTTAGCTTCAGAAGCAAGCTAAGAAGGCTAAGAAAAAAGTGATTTTTCAATATAATCTTCTTTTTTTCATGTGGAGACCCTTGTTAAACAACACTGAAACCATTTCATTGTTCTACTGTTAACAGGTTATGAGGTTTCTGGAATAGAAAATCTACCAAAAGAACCAGTGATCTTTGTTTATTACCATGGACCCCTTCCATTCGACCACCTTTTTTTTCTCCATAAGATTTATAGACTTTCTGGGAAATTCTTGTACTCTGTGATAGATCATCTTCTTTTTTCTGTACCAGGTAAAAATATATGTTATGTTTAGTTTTCATTATTTTTAAAATATATTTATTCACTGACTTAGGAAGCCCAGTTTTTCTTCTGTGAACTGTTAGTTGAATTATTGTGGTGGAAAAATATGTTTCTTTTACAAGCAAGAACAGAATGATGTTTTAGGTCTGCTTTTGCAGGAATAAATCTATTCCTTACACTCCATTACACTGTTCATACTACAAGAGAAAATATTGTAAATATGCTGAAACAAGGGCACCATGTGACAGTTGCCCAGGAGTTCTGTGAGAACAGAACTATGGAAATAACCATTACCGACTAATATGGGGAAAACGGAAAGGATTTGCTCATACAGCTATAAATGCAAAAGTGGTGAGCCATTTGTCATTACATCCTTTTTCTAGTGTTGCTTTTAATTGCACTATATATTTGTAAATGCTATGGTTCCATTTCATATAATTCATTTATTTTTACCTATTTGCAAAGAAACAGAAAGGTGAATGCAACTAACAGTCAGATTTGACAGAGCAAGAAATTGCAAATCAGTCCTCGATAATGCTCCCAAAAATTGGTTTCTTTACACATGCTTCTATTATCCACATTTGTCACATTCATATAATATTTATGGATTTTTTTTCAACAAATAGTATTTATTTTCTTTTGAGGAACATTTGCTCTATTTATTTTGCTCTATTCCACATTAAGCATTTATAATATGTCATCAAGCCAAAATTTTAGAAAAATTGATATGTGGTATTTTGTTCAATATCATCTTTTTCAATTTCGTCTTGCACCTGTTGGATTGTTATCGTCTGCTTTGACACTTTTATTTGACTATAAACCTACATTGATTTTTTTTATAAATAATTCAGCTAGCTGAATTGCTGTGCTTTTTTGAACAACAACTGCTTTGTGAAGGATATTCTTCTGGAGAGAGTGACTGGTCAAAGTCATCCAGCCAGCTTTCATCCTAAGGCAGGATGGACTAGAACGAACCATCTTCTAGTGTCTTAAACACTAGCCCAGACTAACTCTATTTTTATATTCTTATTTCCATATATTCTTTAATTCTTTTTAAAAATATTTTTAATTCTTTCTTTTAATTTTTTAAAACAGTGTTTGTTTTCTTTTGAGGAACATTTGCTCTATTTAGGTTTTACATTAAGCATTTGTAATGTATAGTCAAGCCAAAAGTTTAGAAAAATTGATATCTGTAGTCCTTTATTTTTTTTATTTTGATTTGTCAATCTCTTACAAGATAATAGGTATAAGTATATACATAGTTATGAATAAATGAAATGGGTACATATAAGAAAATAAAAGAAACAATAGGACAGGAATGGTAAGCATGTATATGTATGCCCCCTACAGACCTCTTAGGAAAGGAGTGAGGTCAACAGTAGACAGTCTAAGGTTAAAGTTTTTGGGGTTTGGTGAAGAAACCACAGAGTCAGGTGGAGTATTTCAGTGGAGTATTGCTTTTTGCAAGTGAATTTATGGTATAAATGAATTTACATTTGCTTGATTCATTTTTGGAAATGACCTTGCAGAAGCGTGTGGCCACAGAGCCGTCTCTGTTTTTGAGCTCTTGGCCAATGCAGGAAATGTCAAGTATTTCATCAGGGGAGATGGTTGGTGCTTGATAATCACTGATAATGATAGTTAGTTCAATATCATCTCTTTCAATTTCCTTTTGCACCTGTTGGAGTATTGGTATAGTCTGCTTTGACACTTTCATTTGACTTTCACTCAATTCCTATATATTTCTCTCAAAATTCCCTTTCCTTTTGAACAGATTGAAAACACAGATTGAAAACACTAAGCAAAAGCAATAATTCATACCATTCAATTTGCTCCATTAAAGTGTAATTTAATCTTTTTTAATTTCTCAATCAAAATACTCCTTTATGCAAAATTCCAATACAAATTTCTTTAAGAACAATTATATCTGTGTTGTCAATCTTCAATCATGTATTAAAATGCTGCATCAAAATGTGATTATCTATCTTCTTTCTGACAGATGCAGCATACATTACCTCACATCTTTTATTCTCACAAATCTTCTATTTATTCTGTATATTTTATCAATTGCTTCCTCTGTATTGTTTTTCAGTATTTTTATTAAGAATTATACTTAATAGATAAAGTTAATGTAAAAATATGTTTGAAAACTTTTTTAAAAAGAAAAAAATTGGTGGAATAAAAAATATAGAAAAGTGTTGGGAAAAGAAAGAAATTTTCCTCCCAAAGGAAATAGAAAAAGAAACTTCCAGTTTGATCCCCAGAAATATGTTTGACATTAATAATTTATCACTTAAAATACAACCCAATTCATTTTCATTCTCCATATCATCTGTCTTTTTCTATTAACTCAGATCTAAACATTCATTTATTTTTATTAATAAGAAAATATGTGCCTTTGGTAGTCCTGATCCAGCCCAACTCACATCACAGGGTTGTTGTTGGGAGAGAAAGAGGAAAAGAAAGGAGCCCTTTTTAATTTTTAAATGATCCTCCAATTAATTTCCAAATGCAGTATTTCCATGTCTTATAGGTTGGAATTTTTAAGTCTATCTTAAAGTCTGTTTTGGTTAGAAGTTCTTTCTAATTAATTTCAAAGTCTTTCTTTAAACCGATTTCACAAAGCTTCACATTTAAACATTTTCCAAATGCAACTCTAAAATCATGCCTTTGCTGAATATTGCAAAAGTCTGAACATTTTACAAAGTTGGAAGAAATAGTTTTCTTTCTTTTTAAATGGATTGAAGATTAACTCACTTGGAAAATGGTAAGACTACAGTTCTGAAGGTTTTTCAGTCTTAAAGTAACAGTGAAAAAGTAAAACTCCCTACTGATTAAAAAAAAATGAGATTTAGTCAAAATGCATTAAAAGTTGATTTTATGGTTTGGAAAATGATGGAACGTCTAATTTCCAGTTGATTGTAAGCAGCTGTGATTGCCACCTAGTCACAAAAACCAGCTGTCTGGAAAATATATGGCAATTCGAGATCTTTTTTATCACACAGTTTTGGCAGTCCAGAACTTAGATCCAACTCTCTTTCAAATCATAACTCCTCTAGAAAGAATAGAATCTAAAAAGAATAGAATAGAACAGTAAAAACAGAATTCTTTACTGGCCAAGTGTGATTGGACACACAAGAAATTTGTCTTGGTGCAAATGCTCTCAGTATACATAAAAGAAAAGAAATGGGTTAATTTGCCTTGCCTCATTGGAACCCAATTTCTACCTCTGTATTCTTATTATTCTTACAAATGTCCATTCCTTCATCTAATTAATTTAAGTTTGTTCACAAATATTTTCACCCAAGAAATAATATTTTGGATTAGTTGTTCCTTTTATTGGTATTTTATCTTTATTAATAAACAGTCAGGAATATTTGTCTAAAATGTCTAAGTCTTTCAAACCATTTCTCTCCTTTAGTCGTTTGTATTCCAAATCATATAATAACTCATCAAATGGAATTTAAATTCTCTCTTTAGCTGTAAATAAATTATATCTGGAATTGGTTAAGAAATGAGATTTGTGTGAACTTTGCGTCCATATATGATAAATTAAGGGAGATTAAGCCTGACTGCATTGTCTCAACTTCCAGCCACTCAGCTCCTAAGCCAGTCACAAAATCTTCAGTCCTTGCAGTTCATTTATAAGAAGCAGATTTTGGGAGTGCAAGTGGGCATCTTGTATTTCTCCTCTATGAAGGAATAACCTATTCCCCATCAAAAATCTTAATTTAATGATGGTCACATGATGTCACTTTCCTGGAATGAACTGTGAAAAAGGAAGTGACACTTGGAAAGTCGATCCATGATCATCCCACCTCTTATAGGAGACTGTGAAAACCAGCATTTGCCGGAGGATGCTGAGTGCGATTAGATGCATGAGAATTCAGCACTGAAGAAAGAATGAAGGATAACAGTTCTGCATGTCAGAAGCTGAGTTCAAACTACATTTAGTGAGATAGTGCAACTTTTGCAGTGTATACAATCTCAGAAGCAAATATATGAAAGGAAGTCAAAAGACCCAATCACCTTTGCAAACTAGATTGTCAATATATATTTCTCAGAATGATCTTTTAATATATCTACTTTATGTCCGAACAATACATTTCATTCCTTTCATGTACAGTGACTAAAATAGTCTCATTATTTGTTTCTTTTATTTCTTCTAGCCAATCGTCCCTCTGTTTACACAAAATATTAGAGAAGGATACATAGCATATGGAAATATAAGTAAGTAAAACTTTATGTATTCTCAGAAATATAATTCATTTTAAGGCTATAAATCTATGCATCTACATCTTTGCCTGGCATGTTTAATTTCAAAGATACTGTAGCTCAATTATCAGAGCTTTGCTGGAAAACTGATTCAGTACATTTCCCACAACTGACATGATGTCATGGGATTATATGACCCAGGGCTGACCCAGAAATTATGGAAATTCAGCAAAGTTGCCATATAATTTAAATGCATTGGTGCTTATTATAGGAAGTCTGCCAATTGAGTTAAGGGAGTCTGTTAAAGTTATGAGATTCCAGAAAGGGTTAGGGATTGTACAAGGGAAAATCAAAGACTGAATGGAGGAAACATCATAAAGGCAATTAACACTGGACAGTGCCTGTATACTCAGCTGAAATAATTGACTCGGCTAGAACTTAATAACTTGGATTAAAAGACAAGAAAATGAATGACAATGCTCCATGTTCTAACCCAAAAAGTTGATTGGCCAAGATCTCAGTACTGGCCAAGATCTCAGTGTGGCAAAGGACTCTTTCAGGTGCAACAAACTGTGGAAGGGAAGAATATGGCTTAAATGACTACATAAAAACGCAAAAGAGATTCTGCTGAAGAAAGTGAACAAGAGAAACCTTTTGAAAACAACAATATTAAAAGCAGGATATTAAAAGAAAACAATTGAGCATCAGGTTTTTAACTGGAAAAAGAAGCCTATGCACACAGTTAATACCTGAAGAACATTGAAGGAAAGATACAAACAATTGGTTGAGATCAGGAGTGCTGAAGAAAAAAAATGAAGGCTTCATTTTGGCTGCCCAAGAAGAAACGTTGCAGATCAATTCCATGAGAGCAAAAAATCAAGAAGAAGAAGAAATCAATGGCTGTGCCAAAAGTAATAGGAGCCATTGGAGCAATACCAAAAGGGCTGCCTAGATGATGGAAATTTTGAACTAATAATTAGACCTGAATATACTAGTCTACAAAAAACCACCCTACTCAGAACTGCCTATATACTTAGACATTACCTTAATAGTTCTTAGGTCCTTGGTTAGGACTTAAATTATTAAGTTTTTACTAGTCCCAGGCTGTGAATCAAATTGAATATTAAATCTTTAACAACAACAACAACAACAACAACAACAATTTGTTGGCAGTTTGGTTTGTCAGTGGTTTTTTGAATCTTTGCTTTCATGGCATTAGTTTGTAAGTGCTTCTTCTTGAGCAGTGACTATTAAATCTTCTGTTTCTTTCTAGATGGTTCACATCTTAAGCTATGTCCATATCAAGTTGTTACCACATTTTCTTTCAATGTTTTTCAAGTGCTGTCCATGCAAAGCTTTGTTTTTCCATCCATTTAATTTGTCATTCAGCTGTTTTTTCTTTATATTCTACCTTTATTTCTGTTGTTTTTATAATGTTCTCCATTTTTACAGCGTGCAGCAATTTTTCTGTACTTTGATTCACATAGTCAACAATAATAGTAATTTAAATATATTTTTGAAGCGAGATAATTTTACAGTTCCCTATATTGACTATAGGGCATTGTGAGCTCCTTTTACTTGTCCCAGCCTTTGCCAACCTAGCAGTTCAAAAGCACATACATAATGCAAGTGGAAAAATAGGGACCACTTTGGTGGGAAGGTAAGAGCACTCCATGCACCTTCAGCTTTTAGTCATGCTAGCCACATGATCATGGAGACATCTTTGGACAATGCTGGCTCTTCAGCTTAGAAATGGAGATGAGCACTGCTCCCTAGAGCTGAAAATGTCTACCATATATGTGCATGAGAACTTTTACCTGTTTATACTGACTATGTGAATGGACAAAGAAGACTGGCCTTTTCCTGGCCTGTCAAATTTGATTCATGGTTGTTTGCACCTTCTGGTATATTTGCAAATAGTTTAAAGATAACTATTAGATGACATAAAAATGAAATAAAGCATTTATAAATGCATATTCCAAACAAAAAAACCACTTGGAAAAAGATGTAATGTCTCACGACTTTTGCATCTAGAGCTACATGTGTAAATCCTTTCCGTTTCCACCATATTAGTTTATAGTAGTAGTTATTTCCATAATTTAGCTCTTGTAATATTCCTGGTGCAATTCCCAGCAGGTGCCCTTGTTTCAGAATGCTTACACACTTTTCTCTTGTAGGTTGATCACACTTATTGAAGGAGAGATATTGACTTAATTCTGATACACAGTCTAAGATGTTAGTCTGTTCTTGCTTATAAAGGAAAAGAGAATACATTCATTTCCGATATGACATAAATTCAACTAAGCTTTTGAACTAGAAACTTTGGACTTCCCAAGTCAGTGAATCAATATCATTTGAAAATAATTAATACTGAACTTTTTGTATTTTTTTTACCTGGTATATAAAAAATAAAATGATCTATCACAGAATGGAAGAATCTCCCAGTAAGTCCTGGAATACAGCAACCAATTTTGATCATCATACCACAAAAAAGATGTTGAACTTTGACAGTATCTTCCTTTTTACTTTTACTCAACATGGACTTCCTACATGTTAAATATAATAACATATGGTTAACACTTTTTTTTTCTTTTCATGTTGTTTGTGTTGGATATAGTTTTTTCTGCTTATTATTTTATCCTGGTTAACAAATGAAACAAATATGTAAAAAGACCCATGAAAGATGCCTATGAGTGTAAATTTTTTCTCATTCCCGCCTTAAAGAATGAATGAAGAAAGTACTGCACACTTACTATGCAGTATCTTTCCATGTCACTCAGCTTCACAAAATTGCTTTAGCTTGTCCCATTTTGGGCTATTGAAGTCTTCTGGCATATTGCCAATCTTTTTGCATACAAAAGTATAGCACTATTAACATAGATCACCAACAATCCAAGCACATAATATTAATATTATTATATATATTATATATATATTATTATATATATTATTAATATTAATATAATATTATCAGAATAACTAACAAAGTTAAAGGATCCACAAAGCTTGCAAAGCCCTCCAAAATGTAAGTTGACCAGATGGCAAATTCATTTCCTAAGGTGTAACGTATATTTTCCTCAGTCATGTTTGAAATCAGACTACGTGAATAGAAGTTCATTCACAAATGAATTATTTCTTCCTGGAAAAGAAAAATATACATAAATATATATACTTTATTATGAGCTCTGAGAGGACAACAGAATATCAGGATGACACTACATACAAGGTAATGACACTTTCAAATAGCCTTATGGGTTGAGAGATGGTTAAAAAAATATCAGGGCTTAGTAAAATCAGTCTGATTATTGATCTTTTAAATCAAACATTCCTGGCATTGTTAGAGGTTTAAGTTGCACTTGCTTGTCTACCAACCAAGAAAGACAAGGTTTGGATAACCAGCCAAAGGTGTCGATTTATAAGAAGGTCCTTGACTTTAGAAACAACTTATAGATTAATATGCACACAGGACAATTCTGGACATCCTCGAGTTAAAATGTATAAAAATGTAAATCCTCTATTTAAAATTTAAAAGGCATGAATACCTTTTCTTCCTGGCTAATTTCCATTTTGTCCCTAAGATTCCATCCCACTTCATTTTTATTAGAAAGAATCAGTTGTAGATTCCCTGCAATTCCTTTTGCCTTTGTTAATATTAATATTAATTCTCATCTCAAATGATAGAGCCCACTGTAACTACATTGCCAAAAAGGCATTAAGAGTTGTTAAACTAATCCTACATAGCTTTTTCTCTGGTAATATCACACTACTAACTAGAACATACAAAACATTTGCTAGACCAATACTCGAATACAGCTCATCAGTCTGGAACCACATTACATATCTAATATTAATACTGTTGAGAAAGTCCAGAAATATTTCACAAGAAGAGTTCTATACTCCTCTACTCGCTGCAGAATATATTATGCCACTAGACTTGAAATTCTAGACCTAGAAAGCCTAGAACTATGCCGCCTTCAGTCCAATCTATCAGTGCAGTATATAAAATCATACATTGCAATGTCCTACCTGCAAATGAATACTTCAGCTTCAATCATAACAATACAAGAGCACACAATAGATACAAACTCAAGGTTAACCGCACCAAACTTGACTGCAGAGAATACGACTTCAGCAACCGAATGATCAATGTTTGGAATACTCTACCTGACTCTGTGGTTTCTTCCCCAAACCCCAAAAACTTTAACCTTAGACTGTCTACTATTGACCTCACCCCTTTCCTAAGAGGTCTGTAGGGGGCGTGCATAAGCGCACCAACGTGCCTACCATCCTGTCCTTTTGTTTCTTTTATTTTTCTTATATGTACTCATTTCATGTATTCATAACTATGTATATACTTATACCTATTATCTTGTAAGTGATTGACAAATCAATTAAAATAAAAAATAAAATAAATAAATATCTGGTCAATATTGATTGGCACCTTCAAGCCAACAGCTGTTTTATCTGCAGGCTGATTGGAATGAAGAAAGCGAGGACACTAGTTCCATTTGAAAACATTAATCTAAAATTTTGGCAAATTAACTTCAAGACTATCATCACCAAGAATTTCAATTATTCCTCTTATAGTTCTTTCACAGAAAAAAAATCAGGGATGAGTAAAGCACACCACATCAATCTCCAAAAATTTCCATTGTGTTTGTTTAAACATAGCAAGTGTTTTTACTTCCACTTAATAAAACTCTTTGAAATGACAATTGCTTATAAACATGACATTCTACAGAGCTGAAGAAGCTTCTTGGATGAGAAGTGGAACATCTTCTAAAATTTATCAAATTAGCTTCAAGATCATTATCAGCATGAATTTCAAAAAAGTCTTCTTGTAGTTCCTCCACAGAGAAAATATCAGAGATGGTTACCAGCTCAGGCTCTAAAGAGCTTATAAAAACATATGCTATTCTAACACAGGAAGTATTTGATTCCCACTTGCTTTGTTAGAGTTGATGAAAATGTGTAATTCAACTGAATTCCCTTCAGAATGAAATCATAATTTATACATTCATAACCCCTTACTAGACAACCTTTTTGCAATAAAAATATTATTCTCAATTCAGTATCAAAACTTTAATGGAAATAAAAGTTAATGGATATAAAAGGTAAAAATTAAAAATGGAAAATACCCCTCCGCCATTCAGTAATGGTACATTCTCCTTCCACATAGGGTGGAATGTGCACAATAAGATAATGAACAGTTTGTCTCTCTCATCTTTCAGTAAGAAAACTCTTTGATCTGCTGACACAATGTGTGTTTCTTTGTTTTTTGTAAGTTAAGTTACAAAAGAGTTGCTGAAAGAACTTCTAGCAGAAGACAGATAGAAGCAATACACAGAGTACTCTGTACTCTGACAACTGGTATCATTATCAGCTTCTCTTCTTGGCTTTGCCCAAAAATGGAGGGAAAATAGCAGTAATAGTTAGATTTGCAGATATTTGAGTAGCATCTTCAGAAAAGCCATAAAATCTTGGAACAATATTCTGTTTTCTGAAAGATAATTCTACAACACTTCATCTGATGCCCCAAGTTACAACACTTCATCTGATGCCCCAAGAAGAGTTGATAAAATAGTGATAGTTGAATCACCTATTTTATCAACTCTTCTAAGTGACTTGGGGAATCAGATGAAGTGCTATAAAATCATTTCCTTCTGCATGAAAGTGAAATTTATAATTAATAACCCCTCACCAGCCAACCTTTCAGCAATAAAAATCTCAATTCAGTATCGAAACATTAATGGGAAAATCCCAAGCTTCTAAGGAACATTAGTGATCCAAAATGAAAGGAAACTTCTCCCTTCCCATATTCAGTAAAAGGAGATGAATTTCACTTGCATACCACAATCATTACCTCTTTCAAAGACCTTGCTTGGGTAAGTTGTTTGAACTCTGATGTAATATGTTTTTAAAGAAACAAAATGTCATATTCCCTTCCCTTAGTGGTAAAGCGAGCACTAAATGGAAAAAAATAATAACCTATACTTAACCTTCCTTTTTGCTAAATGCAAAATAAATTTCATATTTAACTGAAGAGCAAGATAGCTTAAGAATAATTAAGTCTGATCTATTTGATGATGCCTGTGTTTAATCAACCTTGAGTGATTCCTAGTATTGTATTCTCCTGGGACTGAATTCCACTGGTTAAACAGGAACAGCTTCATCTGAGTCTGAGTCCTGGGACATGATACCATTTGAAGCTATGATCTGATCTGATCTAAAACAGGAAGGGCATGTTGTGGGTCCCATCCACAGAGAAATGTCATCTACTGTCCTTTTTGTCACCATTTTCTCCTGCCCCAACTATCAGCTAAGAAGTTCTTGGTGATGTTGGCCTTGCCTGTCCTCTTCTGCAGGAGCAATTTTTTTTTTTTTTTTGGGATTATGTGCCATCAGATCAGTGTCATTGCTTATTGAGCACCTAAGACAGTCCTGGGCTTTAAGCCTTGTAATGGCGCTGTCAATCCTGAAGTTCCCACAGGACATGACAGGGGCATTTATTACTGCTGTAGTGAAATTTGTCATTGTTGCTGCTGCTTCTCCTCTTCTTCTTCCTTCCACCTTTCTCAGCATTATGGATTTTTTAAGAGAGCTGGATCTTTGCATAATTTTATTTTATGTGTACAATACAATAAATATTTTTATATATTTGGGTGGGGATTTTATATATTTGGATGGGGAACAGAGACAGAGAGAGAGAATGAGAGAGGATAAAAATTAATGTTAATTAATTAATAATTACTAACAATAATTATATAACCCCAATCTACGTGACTCTGCGGGAAATTGATATTTAGGAATAAGTACTGCCCAGAGTAATATGAAATAGTTGTATAGACATTTGCAAAACATGAAAAATAGTGCTGACCAACGCTGTTATATTTTGAAAGTTATGAAACCATAGTAATTCCACTGTAGTGCTTCCTTTATAATGTTTTAGTGCTTGGTTATATAAATATACAAGTTAGATACATTTCTATGATAGCATGATATATTTATGAATATTATTCTGATATCCTTTAAAGTAAAAGGCTGGTTGGCCAGAGACATATAAAATATCTACAATTCTCCCATTAATAATAATGATAAAATAATATTTTCGAATACTAATGTTTTAGAAAATAGGCTCAAGATTCAAAAGAATGTTGACAAACTCAAGCATTAGTCCCCATTCAACAAAATTAGAAATTAGAATTAGAAAAGGAGATGGGAATTCAAGTGTCAAAGAAAATTAAATATTTACTAATATGGTTGACAGCACACTGCAAGATGTTAAAGGAAAGCAATTATGATAAATTAATGCAACAGATAAAGAAGGATTTAGAAATATGAGGTAAGCTACAACTTTCTTTGTTAGGTAGGATTGCTGCCATTAAAATGACTATTCTTCCAAAATTCCTCCATATATTTCAGATGAAATATATATTTCAGATGAAATATATATATAAATATATATATAAATATATAACAACCCTAGGAGAAGAACAGAGTTGAGAAAGAAAATTTTGAAATTACACTTTATTAAAGCAACTTGAAATTGTATTTGCTATCTGTTATCTTGGAGTCTGTTTACAATGAACTACCGTGTTTCTCCAACAATACGGCCCAGCATGTTTTATAGGCATAAAATCAAATTAAGCCCCTCCCCCCAAATTAAGGCCTATATTAAACAGGCAAAATGGGGGGGAATGGTGGGGGGGGGGTCTTGCCGTTAGGAAGTACTTTTGTTGAATACCTGGATATGGTGCTGCCTGCGTTGACTTTGGCGTTGGTGGGGCACTTCGTATCAGGAGACCTTCTGCCACCATTGCTTTCCCTTCTCTTCATGCTGCCACGGCATTTAGAGCAATACCACATCATTTGGCACAGCCACGCATGGCCAGCCAGGGCTCCTCCCTGCAACCAGAGCCCGGCGGAGACACTCGGCTTCAGGTGCTCCTGTCACCGCCTTCCCTTCGCCTTCAAAAGCAAAGCCAATTCTTTTAAAAATGACACCCTACTACCGGTACAACAAAGCCTCCTCTGCCCGAGAGGGCAGCCCAACCCCACGTGGGAGGTGAATCTCCTGGGGCTGCAGCACAGGATTGGCTGACCCTGGGAGAAGCGACCAGCCGCCATCCCTGCTGGTGTGAGGCAGAGCCTGAAGAGCTTCACCTGGGGTGCCCAGTGCAGCTGACAGGTGGGCCCTCCTGCCTGGCAGTGGAGGTCTTGGCAAGGCAGCGAGCACCTCCCTGTGGGGTCCTCCACTCATCCCACCAGGGCCGCGCCAGAGCCTGCAGGCTGGGCAGAGCTGGAAAAGAGAGCTACAGGCGCGCGCCTGCCTGCCAAGTAAAAGAGCCAGGCCAACCCGAGCTTGGCTTCCTTCCCAAGTCCCTTCAGCCCGAACCCAAAGGGGCCACCGGGAGAGGCTGCCTGAGGCAGTGATAGCAGCCACCTATCCGCGGACAGGGAGGTGAGGTGACAGCAGCACTGCTTCCCTGGTGGTGGGTCTGGCGGAGAGAACCCAAAGCCGCCTGTCCTTTCCACCCCTCGCCCATCCCATCTCCATCCCTACACATCCCCAAATGTGCCAGCAGCTCCAAACGCTTCAGCAGCACAGGCATCGGGGAGAGGTGCTCACTCAGTGGAGCATAGCTCGGAGGAGGACGTGGCACAGGCTGTCGCCTTGCCTCCCTGTCCACGGATGGGTGGGTACTATCACTGCCTTGGGCGGCCTCTCACAGTGGCCCCTTTGGGTTCGGGCTGGAGGGACTTGGGAAGTTATTGGGAGATAAAAGATGTCAGTAAGCTGAACTGTGAGACAAATAACTTTCAGGAAGACTTTCAGTATATCCTAAATAGAATAAACTCACAAACATAATCTAACTGGTTGTTTATTTTACCATGGTGTTATGTGCATTGGATTTTTGAAACGCTTTAAAATTCACATTTTCCAAGCTGGAGTCAGCTTTTTATTTTTCTTCTTCTTTTCTTCAAAGAGATTCAAAGCAAAAAAATAAAATAAAAAATCAACCAGCAAAGTTTTTTCTCACTATTTAGTATCTAGTTATATGGAAAAAGGGCTGTGCTCAGGAATTCATTAAAATATCCTTGCTGGGTTTCTTTCCTCACTAAGGCAATTCACGATTAACAGTCAATTGTGTGTCTGTCCTGTATGGAGCTCTGAAGATTTTCTTGCTAAAAGTACCTATTGGGAAGACATATTTCTTTTTTTTTTTTTAAACAAGTTTTATTCAGTTTTCCACATTTTAACATCTCTTTTTAGTGAACAGCATGATTACAGGTTTCACATATACATACAAATATGACCATAGTTACATATACAATTTTTGTTTCCCATTTCTTATCTACACAATGGTTTTATACATTTTCTGTTTTATTGTGCTATTCAAAAAATTCATTTCATTATTTTATTCATGTGTGTTAACTTCATAATCATTATACTTTAATACTTTTAACTGTCACATTTGACAGTACTTTTAACTGTCACGCTCTAAAATTCTAGTTTTTTAAAAAACTCCTTCTATAAATTGATTTCCCTGCTGAAAAATCAATATCAACCACCTCTAAGTTACATATTCATTGATTATCACCCCTTTTGAATCCCATGAAGCATTTAGCGTTATTATCTAAAACATTAAAATTAGTAATCTCTTTAAAGCTACATAGCATATATAAATCAGATTCTACATGGTTTCCCCCTTTTTAATTTTATAAAATTCCTACAATTTCAAAAGAAAAGGACATATTAATCTACTCATTTAAACAAAGAAACAATCCTCCTAAGATCAATTCCATTTCAGCTCTCCTCCTATATAATTTAATTTGTTTCAGTATATTTAATACACATATTCCATTCATATTTAATTAATTTTAAATATTTAATTTCATTATTCCATTGATATTTAAACAAAAAAACCCCAATATTCCAATCCTACAAATATTTCAATATATTTAATAAACGCATTTCATTATTTGTTATAATTTATCTCAATGCATAAAGGAGAAGAGCATTAAGTTCCAGTATTGAAAAATAACAATTCTGTTTTCCATCTTATCAATCTATATGTTCCTGTTTCATCACTATAAATTTGTTTATATTGCTCTCCAATACCTTGCAGAATCCCCTCTCTAAATATTGATCACCCATTATCTCCATGTCTGGTTAAGCAATTTTTCCCAATTTTTTTTAGAATTCCCATATTTCTTAATTCCCAAATCCTGTTTCTTGTCCCTTCTTTCCCCTTGTCTTTTCTCCTCTAATCTTTCACTCCATTTTTACCCCCTTTCTATTTGTAGCTCCCTTCCACCCTTTGAATTTCTGCTGATTCTTTTTCCCTTTTTAAATTTTTCAGATATTCTCCCCTTTATTGAATTTTTAAAATCTCCTATATTTATTTCCAACTCTTTTCCTCTTTCTTTCCAGGATTCTTTGATCTCGATGGTCATTAAAGATGGCCCCTTCAGTGATTTGCTCTGCCTCCTCTTCTGTCTTTTGTCTTTGTTGTTCATATACTGCAATCGCGTTTTCCATAAATTCAATAAATTTTGAAGCAAAACCCAGCAATTCACCTCATTCTTGTAATATTTCTTTCGTGTTTCTGGGTTCCATTTTTAATGTCAGAAGATATATCACCATTTTACCACTTTCAAATTAGCAATTTAATCCAAACAGTGTCTTTAAAATTAATTTCCAACAATCAACTTTTATTTTCTTCCTCTCAAGTTTTAACCCTCTGCTAATCCAATGCCAAGTCCATATCAGAATCAACAATTAATCCAAAGGCAGAATCTTCCGGTTTCTTTCTTTGTTACAATGTTTAAATTTTTCAAAGTTCTTGTTTTATTCTATCAATTTTCCTTCCAGTTTTAAGAAAGAGTCTTTTAAAAGAAAAACAAGTTAAATTTAACTTAGATGATACTCTTTGTTATGTTAAATCTTCACCCCCTTTTTTCATTCTTCTTCTCAGTTATTCAGAGCTTTTTAAACCACAGCTTTCAAAAAAAAAAGGTCAAATCCATTTGATATTAAATTTTCTCTTTAGCAATCTATAGTTCAGCTTTATCAGTGCCTATATAGAATCAATATATACTTATCCAAGCTGACTAGATGATTCCTTCTCCAGCTTTCACCTTTCATGGTTCAAAGCCCTGCTGCTGACAAAAGCAATTCACACCTTTTTTCTTCTCTCTTTCTTTTCACCACTTTAAATCCTTCCTTAAAAATTCTTTAAAATGTTAATCCTGGGGGTATTTTCCATTTATTTATATTGTCCCATTCCTCCTGCTGTTCGCTTCTTTCTCTCTTTCCTGCACAATCTTACTCCAGTCTAATCTTCCCCTTCAGGATGGCCATTTTAGAGCACCGCTTCAGGTGTCTTCAGGAGGGAGCAATTGCCAAGCTATGGAGGGGATTTGTGATTCCCCTCTATCCAGCTGAGAGTCTCCCCTTCCTCTGCTGCCCCTACAAGGCGGCTTCTGCCCCAAATCCAATCAATTGGGGCTTTCCAATGCTGAAGCATGTATATGCCAAAAACTTACCGGGGATCCTTTATGGCTTCCAGCCACAATCACTCAGATCACAGGCCCCCAGTCTTACCAACTACTCCTAGACGACAGAAGAGAATAGAAGCGGCACATCAACCAGCTTCGTTCTTGCACCCTCGAATGCAATAACACACCAGCGTCAAAAATAAATATCGACCAAAAAACAACTGAGGGAGGGGGGAATACAAAATAATAAAAAAGGGAGAGACAAACCTTCCATAACAAGGCAACAAACACTACACAAAGACTGTCAAAAAGAGTCAAATCAAAAAGAGCACTCACAGTTAGAGGAACCCCAAAAGAGAAGTCCGGGAGCAGAAGAATGAAGGCTTTCCTGGAAGGAGACAGCCAAGCCAGCTCAACCAACCCGGACAAACCAGGAGGGAGTGGTGGAGCCATCTCTACCGGCCTGAGAGACTCAGGTGGGAGCGGCAAGACTGACTCACCCTTCCAGGAGGTTCCATGGAGAAAACACAGAGAAAGTGATCCCGTCAGAACCGCTTGAAGACCACGCCAAGACTGAGCTGCACAGGTCAACCAGGACTCGAAAAAGCCCCACTTACCTGCAAGATTATGTGACGCACATTGGACTGAACCAAGGGGGGAGGGGTGTTACATATGGAACTTGGTAGGCTCCAAGTTCCCTATTCCGATTGGCCGAAAAGGCCTTTCTCAGATTGGCCATTAGAGAACCAATCCGATTGGCCCACCTGACGGCAGGAACTTTTAAAGTGGTGTCATTGGCCACAAGCCACGAGCAAGCCGCTATAAAAAGGGCTGCCGTAGCTTGGGCTCTTGTTCCATTACCATTGCTTTACTGAGTTAAATAAAAGAGTTGTTGTTGGAACCTGATCTCGCGCAACTTATTTCTGGACAGAACAGATATCTTAAGGAAATAATCCAGATTTAAGGAAAGGTCACATGCCCTCCAGAAAGGCAGTAAAAAAAATCAGTCCCAAGCTTGCATCCTGCTTCTTAGAAGTATACCCCAAAAGGACAGTGCCAGATAGTACTAAAGCAATGAAGTAAAGCAGTAAAGCACCCCGGATGGAAAAAAACAAACAAACCATAAGGCAGGAAAAAATTCAAACACAATACAAATAATTAAATCATAACAGCTGTTGTTTGTTGAAGCTGAATAGGGAAAATTATCCAATCAATAAACACAGGATTAAATGTCACCAAGCACAGAATTAACCTTCACCAAAAACCAGTTTTAGACCAAAACTCAAAAAGGGTAATTAAACTCATGTTTGAATGTCAATCTTTCTAGCTAGCCAAGAAGCCTTGCTGAATGTCACTCATCTTGGTTCCCTGTCACTAAAAGCTTTGCTTCATTATTCAATTATTGCTTCAAAGTGTTGATTGCCCAGGGAACTATTTCCTCCCAACAGCAGTATAAAAATCTTAAAACAACCCTTCCCCTTTAAGGAAGACAAGCATCAGAAGCTCTGGATACAGGAAGTCTAGGCGTACTGGCAAGAATGTAATAAGGGTGAAAAAAACAAAGGAAGATTGCTTCTGACTACCGGTTCTCCGAACTGCTTAGAAAGTTAACAAGGGGTTCTATAGAAACGGACAGAACCGGTAGAATTCCACCCCTGGCTAGGAGTCATAGTCTCCCAGTTTCTAGCCTGGTGCCTTTACCACTACATCAAACTGCTATCATATCTCTTACATTTTAGAAACTCATATTCTCCATTAAGCAATTTTTTTATTCTCTTTCCTGAAAGAAAAATTAAATTTAGTATGTGTAATTGCTTTGTATATTGATTTGAATGTTCTTGCCTTTATCACAGGATTTTAAAAGATAAAGATCTGGGCATTTTTTTTTTAAAGGTTTGATGCTGCTGCGGTATATTTATCTACAGATACTCTTCACTTAACAATCACAATTGCAATTGGCAACTTTGTTCCAAAATGGCACGATCAGTAGATAAGACATCACATGACTGCACCAGACTTGCAACCTCACATCTGTCATGGTTGTCAAATGAACCTCTGCAACTGTTAAGAGAGACATCATGTAATTCCAAGTTGTGCATTTAACTTCCAGTTTCCCAATTGAAATTGCCATCAGAAGTTTGCTGTGAAATGTGCAAATTGCATTCACATGACCACTGAGACCTGTTACAATCCACTGATGGCAAAGTGGTCAAATCTTGATCATATAACCACAGGGTTACTACAATAGTTATATGTGTGATATCTGATCACAAAGTTTCTGTTTCAATTCTACTGTAACTTAGAATAGTCAGAGACAGGACTGTTGTTAATTGAGAACTACCCACAAAAATTGTGATGGTCTGTCATTTCTTATCTGTTCTAATTCAGTTGGCAAGGTGAATTGAAATAGTCTTTGCTTATCACTTATTATAAAAATGAGCATTTGAGAAAGGCAGTCTCTGCCTGTCTCTCACCAAAGCCGTGAACCATCTGTTAACATCTCTCACCAGAGTATGTATCCTAAAGCTTTCAAATATCTTTATGGCAGTGGGGTGATGAATGGTGTTGTTTCAACAGGATTATATGAGCAATTAATGTTCTGTTATAAAGAAACAACTTCAGACTGACATTCTTGAAAGAACAAGCTGGAAAGAGAAAACAAGGGATTCTGAGGAAAAAAAGAGGGTCTGAAGAGAGTAATAGAATAAGAAACAGAAGTCTAAGACTTAAACTATAATGCAGTAAAAGAGTGAACAGAAAGTGGAGGAATGAGATCAGGAAAGGTTGTAGTGACAAAATAAGCATTTGGAGTAATAAAGTTTGATAAGTACAAAGAGGCCAAATACAATTCTAATTGGAAAAAAATAATTTAAAATAAGATGGAAAGGGAACAAATCTTTAGTAATGTAGTGGGAGAATAATGAAAATATATGTGCATATAGGAAATATCTCCTTTATATGTGAGGAAACTGATTTTTAATAAATATTTTATTTTGGTTATAAAAGCCCTACATCACCATGCCTGTTTGCAAACGTCTCTTATAAAAGAACATGTGACAACATAACTTGAGAAAATCCAATGGTGTAATATTGAAAGTTGTAATGCCTGATGACAACCAATTGTTCTACGACAAAGCTTTACAATGCTGCAAGATGCATTAACCTCAGGAGAATTATAAAAATAATAAAAGTACTGACAGGCAATTTCATTTCATCCCCACCCTTGACACACATATACAAACAAACCTTATTAAGCTTTTTACTTACTAGTATTGGGAAGGAAAGCCTACTTCTTTTGTGTTCAGCCACTTCTCTCTGGTAATAGCAATGTTTCTTTTGATTTTATGATGCTATATTGTCATATATATCTGCCACCTAGAAAGGAATTTTTTATATCCTAGAAATGTGCCTAATCTATTCAAAGAAGTTGTTGCATCTGCAAAGGAACCCATGATTCTTGCACAAGACTGATGGGTTACAGGACAGGATTCCTTTCCACATAATCCCAGCTTTGCTGCCAATTTAGTGTACATTGAAATAGTGTTTCTTCATTGTGAACTTTCATCTTACACTGATTATTTAATGTAAGTTACATTTATCAGGACCAGAAGCCCAAATAAGCAGGACAAAGTGACTTTCATTTAGGAATAACTAACAAGTGCAGTGTTTATATTTAAGGATTAACTAACAAGTGTAGTGCTTATACTTCCCAGTTAGCAGGATACACCAACATTTTGTTAACTTGCAAGGCACTCTCTAGATTAATTTTTCTCAGTTGGAGTTCTGCGGAAGCCCAGGATCTGTGACAACTCCCAAGATGTTTCATGAGAAATTGTGATTGAAACACATGCAGAGAGAGAGAGAGAGAGAGACAGAGAGAGACAGAGAGAGAGAGAGAGAGAGACAGAGAGAGAGAGACAGAGACAGAGACAGAGACAGAGACAGAGACAGAGACAGAGGTTTTGAACTTTTTTTTAGCTTTTTATCACACTTTCTATTTTTTTTATTTTTATTCTTTTAGTTTCTATAGTTAATTTAGTTTCTATAGTGCTTCATAAAATTATTTCAAATAACTGTTTAACAGGTAAAGAAGTATGCCCTTAAGTTTACATCCCTTCTAACATTTTACTGAATAATTGCTGTATTATTTCTATTGGGATTAACTGCCATTTATTCTTGTATGGAGGCTAATAGATATTTTGCTGAATCCCTAGTTCTCATTTGCTTTCTTAAATCTATATCAAAAGTCATTAGTGACCTATTTCCATCTCCAGCAATATCATATACAAATTAGAAATCATTCATTATTTTATACATTTCTTAAAATTGACCAAATGACATTCTGCTATTTCCCTTAATGTTTTCTCATTCAAAAGTTATTTACATTGAATCCATATTTAAAAATGGTATCTGATGACTTGTTTAAATTCAATCTCTTCTGTACTGAACAACAATTGTCAGAGAAATCTCCTGTCCTGCATAAACTACGTATCCTATTTTTCACTTCAGCTTTTTATTTCTCTCATCCATATTTTGCTTCTCTAAATCAAGCATTGCCCTAACCAGCAGGAATCATGGTTCCCTCTTTTGAGCAAAGAGATACTTCAATAAATTCAAGAAAATGCGAAATAAATTGCTAAATCCTAAACTCTTTTCTTCACTCTGTATCCCTAACTCATCTCATTCTTCCTCCACCATATCACTACTCCCATATAATGAATGTGAGCAATGCTCACAGAAGAATTATAAATTCTTTCTTTCAATTGAAAATGTTTATATATATGTGTGTGTGCACATACTATACAGTCCATGTGGTTTCTGCTGAGTAGTCAGCCTTTCACCTGGCTCATAAAGCCCCTGTAACACAGTACCAACTGATGGAAAGAGGATGTAAAATGGAGAGAAACACTTGCCATCCGTTGGTTAATGCGATGCTTCCGTTCTGTACTCCCTGTGTCCATTTTGCATACTCTCTATCCGTCCAGCATCCGTCCATTGACATTTCAACCGCTCAAAAAATTTTGAGCTGCACGAAACTTTTTGAGTGGAAAATGTATCCAACGCGTCCGTTCTGAATCCGCAACGCATACGGGGAACATCCGTTCTATATCCGTTGTCATCCGTTACGCGTCTGCTATATCCGCTAGGCATCCACTGCACATCCACGCAACTCACATCCGCTCCAGGGGAAAACGGACAGAGGGAGCAAGCGATATGGATGCGGAACGGACACAAAGCGTTAGTAGCACGGACAGAGAAAGGATGAAAGCGGCTGCAGCTCGCATACAAAGCATTAAAACAGAAAAAACGTTCGCAGAGGGGACTTATCTTGGATATTTAGGATGTCTGCAGGATGCCTAGAGGATGCAAAAGGACACCGAGCGGAAAACCGATATTTCCTATAAAAAGGGGGAGGAACTCACCTGGATCTCACTTTCAGTCCAGCAGCCCTGTGGTGCAGACCTCTTCAGCCTTGCTCTTGCTCTTGCTCTTCCACAGCATGCAGTCATCTCCACCATGGATCATCACACACTCCTTTTGGTAGCCACCATTGTTCCACAACAGTGCGAAGCCATCTACAGGCTCTTTCACCTGTTCTACAGGAAGAAAAGGAGGCATCCAAGAAGTGTCTAGGTCTGAAGTTGGATCGCCAGAAGAGCAGAGTACGGACTGTATAACAAGCTGATGGTGGAGCTGAGGAACGAAGACACTCGGGCATTCCAGAACTTCATGAGGATGCCGCCAGCCATGTTTGATGAAGTTGTGGAGCTGCTGAGACCCAGGTTGACCAAGCAGAGCACCAACTTCCGGCCCAGCCTGGACCCTGGGCTCAAGGTGGCACTGACTCTGCACCACCTGGCCTCAGGGACCACCTACAGGAGCATGCAGTACGGCTGGAGGGTGCCACACAACACCATAAGCATTGTGGTCAGTGTTTTGTTCGGAAACACACGAGGTAGACCGGGTTCCAACAACAAATACTTTTATTGTTAACAGTTAGTAACGGAACGCCGGCTGAAGCCGGGGCCAGCCCTTTTATACAGGCTGGCTTGCCTGCTTGCAGCCAATGGCAGCTATTTAGATTTGCCGCCTTTTTGGTATCTCTTTGGATTGGTTCCTAGTGAACCAATCCACTTGTCTTTTCCTTAGCCAATCAGAATGGTAGATTTGGAGTCATCCACTTTACATACAGAACACCCCTCCCTCCTTAGTTTAGTCCTACGTGGTGACGTAGTCTCGCAGGTAGGTGGGGCTTTTCCGGGCTCGACCTGACCTGCGCGGTTCATTTCCAGTGAGGACTTTGACCGGTTCGGATGGGGCTGCTGTGTCGTCCGTCCTCCTCTCTGGAACCGTCTGGAAGGGTGAGTCGGCCATTTTACCGCCGCCTGAGTTTCTTAGGCCGGCGGTTCTGCCGCTCCCTCCCGTTTCCTCGGGGCAGGTCAAGCTGGCTTGGCTGGCCCCTTCCGAAGATCTCTCTTCGTGGGTCTCTTCAAACGGTGAGTCTTTTGGTGGCTCTTTTTGGTCGTTTTGAATGTTAGTTTTATTTTTAAAAAGTTCTTTATTCGTTTCTCGCCTTTCCCCCCCCACCTCGGTTTGCATTTCGCCGTGTTCCTTTGTGAATGTTTTTAAGTCCGCGGTTCTTTCCACAATTCGAGATCGAAGCTGGTCTATATGCCGCTTCCATTCCCTCCCATCGTCTAATCTTATCCGGTAGGATTTGGGGCCTGTAAGTTGGGTAATTTGCCCGGGTAGCCATACCGGGTCCCCGGAGAAATTTTTAGCGTAAACTAAATCGTCTGTCTCAAATTGTCTGAACCGTGTTGAGGAGTCAGGGGGGTTCTCTGGGGTGAAATTTGGGTGTAACCTATCCAGGTGAGATCTTAATTTTCGCCCCAAAAGCAGTTCTGCTGGTGATTTATTTGTGATAGTACTAGGTGTTATGTGCTGCAGTGTGAGCAGCCGGTTTACTTTTTGTTGTGTATCTCCAGCATCCATTCGTTCTAACCCCTCTTTTGTAAACCGGACCATTCTCTCTGCCCTGCCGTTCGCAGCCGGGTGAGCCGGCGCGGTTAGTGCGTGTCTTATACCTAGGGAGGCTAGGTATTGCTCAAATGGTATACTGGTTAGCTGTGGTCCATTATCTGAAACGAGGATGTCAGGTATGCCATGGGTGGCAAACAGGCTGTCTAGTTGCTTAATTACGGCTTCTGTTGTCGTTGATGGCATGATTTTTACTTCAAGCCAATTGGAATAGGCATCAACGACAATCAGAAAAGTATGCCCCTTGGTAGGCCCCGCGAAGTCAATGTGTATTCTTGACCACGGTCCTCGAGGGGTTTCCCAGTCCTTAACGGGTGCTTTTGGTGGGGATGGTCTAATTGTTTGGCATTTGTGGCATGAGCTTACCCAATACTCTATGTCCTTATCAATACCCGGCCACCACACGTAACTCCTGGCGAGGCTTTTCATCTTCACCATTCCCGGGTGCCCTTCATGTAAAAGCCTAAGAACTCTGGGCTGCAGTTTAGCAGGGATTACCACCCGATCACCCCACAACAAACACCCCTTTTGGATGGAAAGTTCAGTCTGTCTGGCCCGGAAAGGTTTGGAGTTTTCAGTTTTTAGATTGTCCGGCCAGCCTTTACCTACCCAGCTAAGAACGCGGGCAGTCAATGAGTCTTTCGCGGTGGCTCTTGCGACATCATACGCTGAAATGGGTAGATCGGGGCATGTCTCGATTTGCAGCGCTGTCATCGTTGGTGCTGGGTCTGCGTCGGTTGTTGGCAAAGGCGCTCTGCTCAAAGCGTCCGCATGGGAAATTTGTTTCCCTGGTCGGTGTGTCAGAGTGTAGGAATAAGCCGCCAGGAACTCTGACCATCTCGTCATTCTGGGTGAAAGTATGTTAGGTGTTGGCTTGTTTCCCGCCAAAATCCCCATTAACGGCTTGTGATCCGTTATAATTCGAAAAGTCCTCCCATATACATATTCGTGGAAACGTTTTACTCCAGCGACAATTGCTAGAGCTTCCCTGTCCAATTGGCTATAATTCCGCTCAGTTTTTGATAGAGTCCTAGAATAATATGCGACGGGTGCTTCTCTGCCATCCGGTAGTTGGTGGCTCAGGACGGCACCTACTCCATATGGTGAGGCGTCGCAGGTCACTGTTAATGGCAGAGTGTCGCTAAATTGGATGAGAACGTTTGTTGATGTTAGCAGTCTTTTAATGTTTTGGAAGGCTTTTTTTTCCTTGTAACCCCAAGTCCAAGTAGCCTTTTTGTCTAGCAGGCGGTGTAGCGGTTCTGCTATAGTGGCTTTGTTTGGCAGGAATACATTATAGAAATTGATTAATCCTAAAAATGCCTGGAGTTCCGTTTTATTTTTAGGTTCAGGCGCGTCATTTATCGCCTTAATCTTTTTATCAGTGGGGTGGATGCCTTCTCCGTCTATTGAGTAGCCCAGGAATTCGACGTTGTTTTTAACTAGACAGCACTTCTCTCTTTTAACCTTGAGGCCAGATTCTCTAAACTTGGTCAGAACCTTTTTCAGTCTGTTCCTTAATTGTGTTTCATCTCTGGCCGAGATTAGGACGTCGTCGAAATAGGGAACGACTCCTTGTATGCCATTTAGAAGGCGTTCCATTAGACTCTGGAAGACGCCAGGGGCTACGCTTACTCCAAATTGGAGTCGGTGGCATTTGAATGCGCCCTTATGGGTGACAATAGTCTGCGCTTCTGCTGTTTCTGGGTCTACTGGGAGTTGCTGATAGGCTTGTGCCAAATCGAGTTTGGCGAAAACTTTGCCATTTCCCAGGGAATGGAGCAAATGCTGGACTACGGGCACCGGGTATGCGCTTGGTTGTAATACGTGGTTCAGGGTAGCCTTATAGTCACCACAGATTCTGATGGACCCGTCTGGTTTAATGGGTGTGACGATAGGCGTTTCCCACTTGGCATGGTCCACAGGTTCTAACACCCCTTGGGCTACTAATTTTTCCAGCTGTTCCTCTATTTTTGCCTTTAGTGCAAAAGGAACTCGCCTGGCTTTTATTCTTCGTGGGGCTATTTGGGGGTTTAAATTGAAAGAAATAGGGTTTCCCCGGTACTTGCCCAGTGATCCGTCAAACACGTCGTGGAATTCTCTGACGAGGTCGTCTTCCCAGCCGGCTGTGGTCACTCGATCGACCCCAGTCATCCCGATGCCCAATGGCGCGAACCACTCGATGCCCAGGAGGCTTGGTCTGTCTTGGTTGACTATGGTCAGTGGAAGCACTTTGATGTGGTTTTTGTAGGCAACTTGAAAATGTCCTTTGCCCATCACAGGGATTTGGTTTCCCTGATAGTCTTTGAGGGTTAGGTGCTGCTTCATCAAGTCTTTGGTCTTGATACCTGGGACTAACTGTTGAATTGTGTCCCATGATACCATGGAGAGGAAGGACCCCGAGTCCACTTCCATTTTGCAGTGTTTTCCCTCGATTTCTACGACGATTTTAATTTTTCTTCCACTTTCCGTCTGGGAGCTTTGGATAATGACAGTTTGGTGTGTATTGGCTCGCTTTTCTTGTTGCCATTTTCTTTCGGCTCGACTTGGCTCGGCTCGTGTTGGGGAATTTCTGCGTCTCGTCGGGCTGTAAGATTTTTTATTTCTGCAGACCTTCTCGATGTGCCCTCTCTTTCTGCAATGTCGGCAGATGGCATCGAGGAATCTGCATTCGGCTCGTGGGTGGTTTCCTCCGCAGCCAGCGCATTCCCGCCACTTTCTCCTTTCGCGCTCTTTCTTGTTTGTGAGCAAACGGTGGACCTCGTCGTCCTCCTCGCTTGATTCGTTTGTTTCGCCCGACTCTTCATAATGGGTCGTTGTGGCAGGATGCTTTTTCTCTTTGGTTGATGTTTCATCGCCGTGCGTGTTCATTTTCTTGAATGTTACTGCGGCTTTTTTCGTAGCTTCCGCGGCAGTGGCTTCCGCAATGGCTTCGGTAACGGTGATGTTGGGCTTGTTGAGCATTTTGCTCTGTGCGGTTGAGTCCCTCAGGCCCAACACCACGCGATCTCTCATTGCCTCGTCTATGTTTGAGAATTCACACTCACCCCCAATTTGTCTGAGTGCAGCGACGAAATCGGCAACGGTTTCTCCCTCTCTCTGGTCTCTTCGGTAGAATTCATGTCGCTTTATTAAATTAGACACCATCGGGGCGTAGTGTGCTTTCAGGAGTCTCTGTAATTCTGTCCACGTTAATTGTTTAACGTCCCGAGGCTTGGCGAGGGCTTTAGCCATTTTAAAGACGGTTGTTCCGCAGTGCGTCAGGAACACGGCTCTCTTTCGTTGTTCGGAAATGCCTTCCATTTCGTTGCTCTCCAAGTACATTTGGAAGCGATCAGCATAGGAATCCCAATCCTCTTCGTTGGGATTGAAGGGTGCGGGCGGTGCGTTGTTTCCAGACATCTTAGTTGCAGTCTGGGCTTCTATCACCACGTGCAGGTTTTTTGTTCCGTTCAGGACGATCCCACCTTCGTCGCCAGTGTTTTGTTCGGAAACACACGAGGTAGACCGGGTTCCAACAACAAATACTTTTATTGTTAACAGTTAGTAACGGAACTCCGGCTGAAGCCGGGGCCAGCCCTTTTATACAGGCTGGCTTGCCTGCTTGCAGCCAATGGCAGCTATTTAGATTTGCCGCCTTTTTGGTATCTCTTTGGATTGGTTCCTAGTGAACCAATCCACTTGTCTTTTCCTTAGCCAATCAGAATGGTAGATTTGGAGTCATCCACTTTACATACAGAACAGTCAGAGAAGTGGTGCAGGCCATCATCGAAGAAGACCTGGAGGAGCTCCTCCAGTGCCCCTCCACTGAAGAAGGATGGAAAAAAGTTGCAGAGCAGTGGTATCAGAAGTGGAACTTCCCCCATACCGTTGGAGCCATAGATGGGAAGCACGTGGCCTGCAAAGCTCCAGCCAAGTTCAGGGTGCACTTATCACAACTACAAGGGCTTCTTCAGCATCATCCTCTTCGCCATGGTTGATGCTGACTCCAAGTTCATGTACATCGATGCTTCAGGAAACAGGTCAGCTTCAGATGCCCAGATATACAACGCCAGTCACCTCAAGGAGGGGCTGGAACGCAACCTCATCATGGGCTTCCCAGATCCAGACCCCTTGCCCAATGACACACAAGTTGTGCCCTACTTCATTGTGGGGGATGAAGCCTTCTCCCTCAGAACCTACCTCATGAAGCCCTACACCTCCAGATGCCTCACCCGTGAAGAGAGGATCTTCAACTACAGGCTGTCCACGGCTTTGGCATCCTGGCCAACAGGTTCCAGGTACTTCTCACCACCATGCAGCATCGCCCACAGACCATGAGAAGCTTGCTGCATCCTGCACAATCTCATGCGCACCCACTACCCAGTCTTGCAGAACAGGCTCGTGGACCTCCAACAAGGCAATGGGGACATGGAGCCTGGTGAATGGAGGCAAGGGCGAAACCTGATAGATACTGTGGATGTGCAAGGCCCCAACAGAGGTTCACGTGAAGGGAAGAAGCAGTGAAATCTCCTGAAACACTGGTGCAACTCCCCAGGTGGAGCAGTGGAGTGGCAAGACAGGATGATAGATGCTTAATGGATGCTTCCTTCAGCCTGTCTCATCACATTGATGAGATTGGGCCATGTATGTTGGGTGGCCCTACAATGAACAGGGCATTTTATAAAGAGTTGTGTTTATGTTGAAATGTGTGGATCAATGATTAGAAATGATTAGATTGTTATTGATAATAAAGGGCCATAGGTGTGGCACCTGGGAGAGTGGACCATACAGTCCCACTATGCTTGCACTGGAGGTTTATCTATCCCACAGCTATTACCCATCTCACAGGTATCCTAACCCATCCCAAAGCTATTACCCATCCCAAAGGTATCCCTGCCCATCCCACAGCTATTACCCATCCCACAGGTATCCCTGCCCATCCCACTGCTATCTCAACCGATCCCACAAGCATGCAAAGGCTTAAACCATTTCTAAAAGTTTCCACCAAGACTTTATTTAATAAAATAAATGAAGCAAGTGTGTGAAGCAAAGATAATCTTTATTACTAACAAGCTGTAAAAGAAAAATGACCCAAGTGTCCCAAGCAAAGATAAAGTCAACAGGTAGCCACCCAGTCTCTGGCACTCTTCTTAGTCACTCTGAGGTGTGCCCAGTCTCAGGGCTGAAGGGTCCAGGTGCTGTGGAGGTGACTGCTGCTGGAGTGCTGGTCTGAGGCATCATTGGGGTGCCTGGCCCCGAGAGGACAACAGGGGACGGTGTGTGGAGGGAGCTCTCAGAGAGCTGGCTCAGTCCTGTGATGTTGAGAGCCCCTTCCTCCAGGACATGGGGGTGTCAGCCCCAATACCGATGACAGATGTTCTGAGGCCGGGCTTGGCCTGGGGTGGAGGAAGGAGCAGTGTCGTGGGGATGTCTGGTCTGCAGCTGAGCGAGGTGAGGCGTGGGTGGCATCTGTGGCATGGATGGCATCGGTGGTGTGGGTGGCATCGATGGCATTTGATGTACCTGTGCCTGGACTGGGAAGGGCTGCCTGTGCTACTGGAGCTCCTGGTAACCGTAGCCTTGGTAGGTGAGGGTCTGTGGAAAACCTTGGAAGGGCAGTGACATCACCTGGGGTGGAGGAGCAGACCTGGACTGGGTTGGAGCAGGTTCATCTGGGTCTGGAGGGTTGTGAAGAAGACCGGTGATCCTGTCCTTGATCACCTGGTACTGTGATTCGGACATGTTCATGAGGGTCTGGTTGAGGTAGGTGAGGAAGGGCTTGCGGTTGGAAGATGGTATGTTGGTGTGTACCAGCTGAGAGAGGAGATCTATGCTGCTTTTGATGGTGTCCCTGATCTCCAGCAGGACAGTGTGGCTCTGCCCCTCTGGTCTGCCTCTCTGCCTGCTTTCTGTGGAGGTGGAGCTGGGTGTGGGTGTGGGTTGGTCTGTGGTGGAAGTACCCTCTCCTTGCTCCCACTGTGTCAGGGGGTCCTCCACGCACTCCGCCACGGGAAGTACAGCTGTGTGTGGGGGGTCTCCGTCGTGGCACACTCCACAGATACCTGCCTGGACTCAGGAGCTGACTCTTGGCCAGAAGAGGACTGGTTCTCTGCGGGCTGCCTGAGAGAGAGGGTTGTCAGAGGGGCTGCTCCTTGGTGGCAGATCTCACCCTCCAAGAAGCTGCCCTTGGCCATCACATAGGTCTCTCAATCCGTCAGCTTGACCGTGGCCTGGCCAGATTTCTTGAGGTGCAGCTTCCCGTATCAGGTGTGCATCTGCTTCCACCACCTGAGGACCACCTCCAAAGTGTAGCCCAGGCTCTCTGCCTTCTATCTCCAAGCAGCCTGCTTCCTTTTGGTGTCTCGATAGAGCCTGTGTCCCTTCCACCAAAGATACTCGTTCTCCCTCAGCCATTTCAGCACCTCATCCTCATGTTCCTCTTCGATGGAGTACTGCCTCCTCTCCCATTCTCGTTCTTGCGTATGCCTCTTCCTCCCTCTGGCATGGCCATCTGGGCCCTCATCAGAGGGGCTTCGAGGTTGTAGGGGCTGCTCCACCACACCACCACCACCAGCAGCAGCAACAACAACAGTAGCAGCAAAAGCAGGACCAGCAGCACCAGCAGGACCAGAAGCACCAGCAGGACCAGGATCAGCAGCAGCAGGGTAAGCACCAGCAGCGCCAGCAGCACCAGCAGGACTAGGATCATCAGCAGCAGAGTAAGCACCAGCAGGACCAGGAGCACCAGCAGGACCAGGAGCACCAGCAGGACCAGGAGCACCAGGAGGACCAGGAGCACCAGGAGCACCAGCAGCACCAGCAGGACCAGGAGCACCAGGAGCACCAGCAGGACCAGCAGGACCAGCAGGACTAGGAGCAGCACCAGCAGAGTAAGCACCAGCAGAAGCACCAGCACCAGGAGCAGTACCAGCAGAGTAAGCACCAGCAGAAGCCCCAGCACCAGGAGCAGTGTCAGCAGAGTAAGCCCCAGCAGAAGCCCCAGCACCAGGAGTAGCACCAGCAGAAGCTCCAGCACCAGAAGAGTCAGTCCGAGCAGCCCAATCCCCAGCAGAAGCAGAGTCAGGGCCAGGGGGTGGGATTGTGGCCGTGTCCCTCTTGCCAGGGCTGGCAGCAGATGGCAGAGGCTTTCTCTTCTTCCCCATGGTTGTTGGCTGGCTGGCTGGCTGGAGCTGTGTCTGGCAGCAGGTCTTTCCTCTGAATGGTGACCTGCTTGCGAGCTGCTTCCCTTTATATCCGCTGGGCTGATGCAATGCATCCTCCCCGCATGCGCAGTGAATACTCTGCATCCGCTAGGCATCCGCTAGGCTTCCGCTAGGCTTCCGCTAGGCTTCCGCTCTGCATCGGCTTCATCCGCTCAGCATCCGCTCTGCATCCATTCCCTCCGCTGCGCGTCCACTTTGCTGTGCTCCCCCGGAAGCCCTGCGGATGTGCCATCCGCTCCCATCCACTTCCATCCGCTAGGCTTCCGTGGAGCATCCATTTTACATCCTGGCTACATCGTCCCCCTGTCCGTTCCTTTCTGTTGTTGTCCACTCTGCTTATGTAAATTCGGGGCACATTTGAGAGTGGATAACAACGGATGGAACATTTTCTCCTCTGCTGTGTCCTTTTTACAAACGTTTTGCATCTGTCGGCCAATGTGGCAGGCCCTTAAGAAACCCTAAGTCATGTAGGCCAATCCAGTGCTAATTTTATTGTAATGTTATAGTAGCAGGATCTTTTCCAGAGCTTTGATTTATGATGTAGATTATTTGGGGATTTTGGGGATGCTTTATGGTTGTTGTTTTTTGTTGTTTTCTCTTTGATGTATTATATTTTATCTCACTATAAGCAATTAAGAATCTGGTTGGACTGCAATGAAATAGAAGTTTTTAAAAAACAAGATAAAAATATTAAGCACATCAATTCAGATGGAATTCCCTCTGATCTTGGAGCTGGTGCCAAATACTTTTGTTTATGATGATAGCCAACATCAAATAAATGACCTGTGCCTTATTAGGAAAAGGCATTTAAAGCAAATTATCTAACAAGTGCTTAGATAGCCAACATCAAGTAAATGACCTGTGCCTTATTAGGAAAAGGCATTTAAAGCAAATTATGTAACAAGTGCTTAGATAAATTCTGAAGATACAGTAATTTAAATTGTATCCACAGAGCTGGATTTTCAAACTGAAAATTGTTTTCCATTATTCCTTTCTATTTCTTACTGCTCAGTAGGATAAATTTTATGTTTTGGTGAGTATGAGAGCAAATGTGCAAATTTACTGGAAGTCCTATATAATTCAAGGAAGCAATGCAAAGACTTGAGATACATGTATATTTGTAGGGGGGAGATTTAGGAAAATCCCATGTGAAAAATAAATGCATTAAAGTGATTTAAAATAAGAAACTATTTTTTCCTGCAAAGTTACGACAATGATTTGTTTGTGTTCATAAGACAAGGTAATAAGTATAGTGCCTCTCGTCTACAAAATAAAGCACGATTCTTGATTGTAGTGAGTATAAATTTGATTAAAAGATCAGTAAGTAATAAACATAGCTTCTCTTCCATCTTCCATTTTTCCTCTTAAATAATTCAAAAACATTATCTATGAAAGATAGCAGACCTAGGAAAATTAAAGAAGCTGGAATTTTAAACCCATAATATAGGTGGAGTTGTCATCCCACTTAAGCAGAATATTCATGTAGCATCTTCAAGTATCATAGCTGGGATTTTGGTTTTTTGGGGTTTTTTTTGTTTTGTTTTGTTTTGTTCCAAGACAGTGTTCACTCCTGACAACTGCCTGGGCAAGTCCCTACAATTTTGTGGTAAGGTTTTTCAAACGCAATTTGCCATTGCCTCCTTCCTACAGATGAGGCAAGATTAGGTCACCCAATGGCTTTGTGCCCAAGTTGAGACTGGAACAGTTCTTTATTCCCTTCAGTATTATTTTCTTGTATTCCTTCCCCCCTTTGGTTTTGTTTTTGTCGTTTTTTATTGTTTGAGGTTGCGCGGTCGTAATTCGCTCGACATTTCGGGAACGAAGCTGGTCTATGTGCCGCTTCCATTCCCTGCCATCATCTACGGTTAGACGGTAGGACTGGGGGCCTGTTATTTGTGTGATTGTGGCTGGAAGCCAGAGAGGGTCCCCAGTAAAATTTTTCGTGTAGACTAGGTCGCCGATTTCAAATGTGCGGAAATGGCTGGAGGAGTCGGGGGGTTTCTCAAAGGTGTAGTTTGGATGTAACCTATCCAAATGTGATCTAAATTTCCTCCCCATTAACAATTCTGCTGGGCTCTTGTTAGTTACAGTACTGGGGGTGATATGTTGGAGGGTGAGTAAACGGTTCAATTTATCCTGAACATCCCCTGGGTCCATTTATTCCAAACCCTCCTTGGTAAACCTGACCATTCTCTCAGCCTTACCATTTGCCACCGGGTGAGCTGGTGCGGTAAGTGCATGGCGTATACCTAAAGAGGCTAGGTACTGTTCAAATTGTATAGCAGTTAGTTGTGGCCCATTGTCGGACACTAGGACGTCTGGCAACCCATGGGTTGAGAATAGTTTGTTGAGTTGCTTGATAACAGCGTCAGTGTTGTACATGACATTACTGCGACTTCCAGCCAATTTGCGTATGCATCTACAACGATCAAAAATGTATGCCCCTTATTAGGACCCGCAAAGTCAATATGGATTCGAAACCAGGGGCCTCGTGGAGTCTCCCAGTCCCTTATAGGTGCTTGTGGTAGTGATGGCCTGGTTTTCTGGCATTTATTGCATGTAACAACCCAATATTCAATATCTCTGTCTAACCCAGGCCACCAGACATAGCTCCTAGCCAGGCTTTCCTGGGTTAAAAAAAAAAACAGACCAACAGTCTGTTGCTCAGTGGTCCAAAGTCCTCTTTTCTGATGAGAGCAACTTTTGCATCTCATTTGGAAACCAAGGACCCAGAGTCTGGAGGAAGAATGGAGAGGCACACACTGCAAAATGCTTGAAGTCCAGTGTGAAGTTTCCACAGTCTGTGTTGATTTGGGGAGCCATGTCATCTGTTGGTATTGGTCCACTGTGCTTCATTAGGTCCAGGGTCTGTGCATCTGTCTACCAGGAGATTTTGGAGCACTTCATGCTTCCTTCCACAGACGAGCTTTATGGGGATGCTGACTTCATTTTCTAGCAGGACTTGACACCTGCCCACACTGCCAAAAGCACCAAAACCTGGTTCAATGATTGTGGGAATATTGTGCTTGATTGTCCAGCAAACTTGACTGACCTGAACCCCATAGATTCTCTATGGGGCATTACCAAGAGAAAGAGGAGAGACATGAGACCGAACAATGCAGAAGAGCTGAAGGATGCTATTGAAGCATCCTGGTCTTCCATGACACCTCAGCAGTGCCACAGGCTGATAGCTTCCATGCCATGCCTCATTGAAGCAGTAATTGCTGACAAAGGGGCCCAAACCAAGTACTGAGTACAAATGCATGCTTATACTTTTCAGAGATCTGATATTATTCTATGTACAATCCTTGTTTTGTTGATTGCATGTAATATTTTAATTTTATGAGGTTGTGGATTTGGGGTTTTCATAAGCTGTAAGCCATAATCGTCACAATTATGACAAATCATGGCTTGAACTATCTTGCACTGCATGTAATGAGTCTATCTCATATATTAGTTTCACCTTTTAAATTGCATACTGAAATAAATGAACTTTTGCACAATATTCTAATTTTTCGAGTTTCATCTGTTGAGTGTATTCCAGAGAGGCAGTGGTGAGGCCAACCATCATAATAACAAGGTCTTCCTGCTCCAGGTACAACTGGAGGTACAACTGGAGGTACAACTCCAGGTACAACTTGCATCAACTGAAGATGGGCAAAGGTGACCTAACTCTGAAGGTTTATGACTTCACTTATCCGGGTAAAAGAAGTATACATGATGAACACATTGGCATCTCTGCATGGGAGCAGCCAAGTAAAATAGGACAAAAAGTTTTCATTGTCTGGAACAACTTATCACCCAGATTAAAACATCAGGATGAGGTAAGCTGCAAAGTGTGGAACCTATCTTTTTAAACCAATTAGCTTAATCTACTTTGGTCCCATATTCTCATACATTACATGCAATACAGTTAAGAAATAAATAATAATAAAGTATTTTAAGCACCTTAGAACACTTAAGATATTAAGTTTGTTGCTAATTATCACAGCTAGCAGGAGAACATTAGGCCAGATCTTATGATGTCCACCTTGTAAGACAGTTCAGACAGTAAGCAGGTGAAGATAAATTAATTCTACTTTTTTGAAGGTTACATCAACAGAATGTTGCAAGGCTACATTTCTTCCCATCTTATTTACAACCAAAGAAGCTAGGGAAGATCCCTTCTGAGCTATTTGCCATGCACACATTCCTGGTGCTCACTAAGCTGCTGTTTATGTGATTGTTTTCCTGGGTGCAGTTCTTCCCTTGTTTCCCAATGTCATTCCCACAGATCAGTTTATGTAATTAGTAATGATGAACTAGAGTTTCCCTCAGGTTAACAGTGAAAAGTGATGGAAGGATTTCTTGGTGCTTTTCATAGTTTTTGTCCAAACTTTTTGTCCTACATTGGCTGGAGATTCCCATGCAGAGTTGCCAATGTGTTTGCCATGTTTCTTTGTGTGTGTGTGTGTGTGTTCATGTTTCTTTTGCCCAAATAAGTGAAGGAACAAACTTCCTTCAAGGAGATCTTATTCCTTTTGTGTTTTTCACCTAGTAGCAAATCAAGCTGCAGTCTTTAGAGAAAAACAGCTTCTTTGGCAGGAGTGTCAAACTGGATTTCTTCAAGAGCTGGATCAGCATTGTACTTCTCTTCCATAGGCTGGTGGATGAGGGGAGATAGGACGCACTCTCTGATAGGACGCAGAGAGAGAGAGAGAGAGAGAGAGAGAGAGAGAGAGAGAGAGAGGGAGGGAGGGAGGGAGGGAGAGAGAGAGAGAGAGAGAGAGAGAGAGACCATTTTCCACCTGGAGGGCCTCCTGCAGCACTTTGCTGGCCAAAATGGCCTCGATTTGGCTGCCAGAGGCATTGTGGGCTGGTCCTTTGCTATTTCTAGGCTGGCTCCACAGGTCAGATTTAAGCACCCTGGAGGTCGGATCCGGTGCATGGGATATGAGTTGACACTCCTGTCCTATGGCAATAGGGTATCCACATAAAGTTTATTTTCTATTGTAAGCCTTTGATATTAATTAAGATCATGTGACCATTAATCCAAATATTTCCTTGGTAGATTCACTGTCATGGATAGAGGAATCAGATTCCTAAACTGGATTAGAAACTTTTTGCTGCAAAGCTAATATTTGGGTGGAGTGGGACAAGCAGACTGAAATCCTATGCAAATAATCTTACAATTTTACAATGACTTATAGTTTTAGTTGTAAGTCATGATGGTCATAAACTGGGTCATCACATCATTAAACCTCAGTCTGGAACCCACATTACGTATCCGATATTAACACAGTTGAGAAAGTCCAGAAATATTTCACAAGAAGAGTTCTACACTCCTATACTTGTTGCAGAATACCTTATGCCACCAGACTTGAAATTCTAGACCTAGGAAAATAGAACTACTCTGTCTTCGATCCAATCTAAGTATAGAAAATAAAATCATACATTGCAATGTTCTACCTGTCAATGAATATTTCAGCAACAACCATAACAATACAAGAGCACACAATAGATACAAACAGAAACTATTCTCTTGCAATAATTTTAATCTTAAGCAGGGGGTTTTCCCCTTCCCATATAAATTTTGTCACTACTCTATTCAATTACTAAAAAAAATTCTTATCTAATTTTATAGTGACCGTCTGAAATAAATGTAACCACCTAAGAGGTTCATTTTTATTGCTGCAATCTTTCCTGCTAAAGATAACTGTAATTTATCCATATTTCTAAATCTTTTTCCATTTGACTCATTCATAATTATTTTCTTTTAATGACGAGAATCTTGATGTCAGCCAAATACCTAAGTATTTAATATTATTCATAATTTGCAGCCCTATTTCCTTTTCTAATTCCCCCTTTTGGTGGTCAGTTAAATTTTTAACTAACATTTTGGTCTTATTTTTATTAATCTTGAGTCCTGCTACCCTGCCAAATTCTTTTGTTTCTTTTAATAAAATTTTCCCACTCTCATTTGGGTTTTCTATGAAGAATACCATATTGTCCGCAAATGCTTGTATTTTGTATTCTTCCTTCTTTATTTTAGTTCCTATAATTTCCTCATTCTTCCTAATTTGTATTGACAAGATTTCTATTGCAAGAATAAAGATCAGAGGTGACATTGGACATCCCTGTCTCACTCCTTTCGCTATATTGAGTCTTTTGACAAAGTTACTATTATTTATTACACTTGCTTTCAAATGCTGGTCCAAATTTCATTTCTATTATTTTCTTTAAAAAAATTCCCAATTTAAATTATCAAAGGCTTTCTGTGCTTCCAGAAAAATCAATGCTGCTAATTTCTCTGGATATGCTTCATAATATTCCAGTATATCCATTACCATCCTAATGTTATTTCTAATTTGTCTTTTAGAGAGGAAACTGTTTTGATCTACATGTATTCCATTCAGAATTATTTTCATTCTTTCTGCCATGATTGTCATCAGTATTTTATAATCAGCATCTAGCAAGAAGATTGAATTTGGGAATGGTCGGTACCTTCCTTCGGTATCAAAGTTATATACAATTCTGCTCACAATTTGGGCAATTTGGCTTCTAATAATGCTTCATCTGTAGCAACAATGGTTCCATAGCTTCAAACATAATCTTTTAAAAATCCGCTGGAATCCCATCTGGCCTTGGTGTCTTGTTTTTCTGTTTATCAACGGCTCTCTTCATTTCTATTTGAGTAATTTCTTTATTTAATAATTCCCTACTCTCTTCTGAGATTGGAGGTAAGTTTTTCTCTTTTAGATACCGTTCTTTCTTTCCCCTTTCTATTTTATTCTTATTTCATAGTTTTTCAGAGTAGTTTTGTATAATCCCCCCCCCTCAATTTGGTTTTGTGGATTCACCTTATCATCTTGTAATATTTGTATTAATCCTTTTCTCTTTCCTTCCTTAATTTGTAGACCAACCATCTTCCTGGCTTGTTTGCTTATTCAAAAAAATTCTGCCTAATTAATTTCAATTTTTTTGCATACTCTTCCTAATTTAATTTATGTTTAATCAATTCTCTTTCCATTTTATTTATATCATTTTGTGGGTTCTCCTGTAGGGCTTTTTCTATTCTTTTTAATTTTTCTTCCAATTCATTTTGTTTTTTCCTTTTTTCTTTGTTTTGTCTGGCTATATAGGCAATTGTTTTCCTCTTATGTAGGCTTTTGCGGTGTCCCATAAATTTTGTATAAAATTTATGGGATATTTATATTCCATAAATTTTCATTTCTTCATTGTTGTTTTCTTTAAGGAAAAGTTCCATTTCTTTTTTAATAAGTTGTGTATATTCTTTTTCATTTAGAATCTGTATTTCTAATCTCCATCTTCTATTTTTTCTATCATAATCTTTCCAAATTAGTTGTAGGGACTGTGATCTGCCCAAGTATTGAATAATATATCTATATTTTTTATCTCATTTTCCAGTTCTTTATTCATCCAAATCACTTCTATTATATAAAGCAATTGGTGTGGATCTGCTTTCTTCCCCATTTCTTTCTCCAACTATCTCTTAAATTTAAATTGTGAGCTATATAAAAAAAAAGATTTCAGTAGTATTTCACCTTTTTTTTGTTACTTTTGTAATCTCATTTGATGTTTATCACTGATATTTTCCTGTCTTGATTCTATTATTTTTTTTCATGAACTCTACTATAAAATTCTTTTTGACTATTGTTTGGGGCGGAAATTTTTTGTTGAATTTTAATTTCTATTATTAATATTCTACCACTATCATCAGCATAAATTTGTATTGCTTTTATTTTTCTTTGCTCTATCTCTTTTTTTTTTAATCTGCCAGTGAAATAAATAATATTCCTAATTTTGGGGGAAAGACTTTTGCTGATTTCCTTGCATGGTCCAGTGAGGTGTATGGGGCGAGTGGGGCAAGTTTCCTATTCTGCCCTTTCCCCCCTCCCCTCACTACCTTGTGTTGTTTGCAATGCAAGTGACAAAGCCTAGTGTTCCTGCGGGCCATGTGGGCAGCACAGCCTTGTGTTCCCATGCAGCCTGGATTAATTAGTTAGTTTACTTTATTGTCATTGTACTTTGAACAACAAAATTAAACACCATCTTCAGTGCACATCATGACCATGAAAATAAACACAAACACACATCCTTCAGACTCCACATTTATTGCTTGGGGGTGCTTTGGAGGTGACAGTTCTCTGCGAACCACCAATTTTTTTTGTGAACCACCAATGGTCCCAGCCCTCTAGTTGATGACCACTGATCTAGAATGTGGCTCAAAAGGCACTTAGACATATACATTGCTTTACAGCTCTCTCTAAGCAGTTTACAAAGTCAGTATATTACTCCAAATAAACTGAGACCTCATTTTACTGACTTAAAAACAATGAAAGTCAGCCTTGAGAACAAGTAGATTAATTCCAGTGAAATAATAAGTAAATGTTTTTGAAAGTAAATAGACAATAATAGGACAACCAATTGTCTGAAAATGTTCGTAGATGGAATGACAGTAAACAAGGTTCATGATTGCTGCTTTCACTGTGGGTTTAATCTTTATTTACAACATTTAAATTGGCTTCTGTGCCTCTGCAGCTGAGAATACATTCACCTAGTAGTTCTTTTTTTTTTTTTTAATGATCTTCTTTCATTACAGCTGTGGCAATGTGTTTTTTAAAAAAACCATAATGACTTTATACTTCCTTGTTTCTCTGCATTTAATACATAAAAATTGCACTTGAAAATCTTCAATACAGATACCAAAAATGACTTGAAAACTTATATAAGAGTTTGTATTCACTTTACTTGCATTCACTAACACAAGAAAGAAAACTATCCAGCTTCTTGTATTTTACTGAATTAATCTTCAACAAATGCTTGATGCTTGAAATCTTCCTTTACAACCTTCTTGTGCTTTGAGGGCTTTAGTTTCCTGGTTTAACAAATCTTTATCCATCTCTGTTGACAGATTTTTGTGCTATATAAGAGATGCCTTTCAAGATGTTTTCTGTCTTAACCTATTTGAGTTCTATACTCCAGTTACCTTCAGGTGTTTAGCCAATAGATCATTGTATAATTACCTTTATTCCTGATATACAATGCTACACAACCTCCTATCTTGTATTGTGTGTCCTCTGAAATAATTGTGTACCCATCATTGATTCCATTGGTGGGATTTATCCTACCACACTTCAGTAATCTGTATTATATGGTACTTGACTTTGTGCATAAAATTTACATTGCTTGTTACCCAAACATTATGCATTACTATTAAAAACAATTAAGATAATGAGTAGATTCTTTGTGTTCAGTCCCTCTTGTCCCTTACGTTTCTTTATTCATTAGATGTATATTCTGTCTTTTGTACCAGAAACTCGAAATAGTTTTCTTATTACTTACCCTTTCTTATTATTTCCCTTAAAAACAAGACTGTGAGATTGGTTGCTTAGGAAATAATAACCCTGAGAGCTTCTATGCCTGACAGTGATCAACCCCTTTATCTCCAAATTCTAATGCAATACCTCAATAACCACACTGAGGAAATGATTAGTCACAAGGACAGGTGTTATGCTAAGCTGATTCCTGTCCACCTGAAACCAGCTGTACAAAAAAAAAATCTGGATGGTAGGAATAATTAGCAAAGAGAACCAGAAAATGAATTTTACAAAGAGACAAAGGAATAAATAAATATACATACACGTATATGTATACGTATACATATACACATACACACACATATACACACACACTCACACACTTACTTATATATGTAAAATTCAAATAAAGTTTGTCTTTAATAACCATGAATCTTCCAATGGGATATCTAAAAACTTATCCCTATTATAGCAACCTGACCCATCCAGTCAGACAGAAAAGAATGTTAGGGATGCTGTCAGCTAAAGAATTTTGACTGATAGGATCTAGGAGAAGACCTTTTCTGCCATTATCCTGGCCCTCTGGAATATTGCCCCCTGAGATAAGGTTATTTCTCTCCCCCCCCCCCCCCCAAATCTTCTGGCCTTCCAGAACAGCATCAAGACCTGGCTCAAGCAACTAGCATGGGAATTCAAGGGCAGTATTGCGACCTGATGGTAAGTGGTCTAAGGACACTCTGTCCATCTTTTAACTCGATTTTCTTAATTTTGTTTTTAAGTTTGTCTTTTTATATGGAAGTTATATAACTTATATAATGTTATATGGCATATTGAAAAAAACTGAGTATAACATTGGAGCAATTCACAAAGATATTATAAACATGAAATTGTTTTTGGTTGATGTTCCAGATAAAAACAGCAGAAACAATTTAGGGATTGGAAGCATTCAAAACAATGCAGAGAATAATGACTTATTAGAAGATCTTATTCTAAAAATTAATGGATTTGTACTTTATACTCATCTCACCAAGAAAGATACACAACATGTCCATAGAATATATATGAGTGGGGGGAAAAACACAACATGTTACATTCAACTGAGAGATTGATTTTGCATGAAACTTAAGGGCCTGTCACATTGGCCGACGGATGCAAAACGTTTGTAAAAAGGACACAGTGGACGAGAAAATGTTCCATCCGTTGTTATCCGCTCTCAAAAGTGCCCCGAATTTGCATAAGCAGAGTGGACAACAACAGAAAGGAACGGACAGGGGGACGATGTAGCCAGGATGTAAAATGGATGCTCCACGGAAGCCTAGCGGATGGAAGTGGATGGGAGCAGATGGCACATCCGCAGGGCTTCCGGAGGAGCACAGCAAAGTGGACGCACAGCAGAAAGAGCGGATGCAGAGCGGATGAAGCGGATGCAGAGCAGAAGCCTAGTGGATGCAGAGCGTTCACTGTGCATGCGGGGAGGATGCATTGTGTCAGCCTCGCGGATATAAAGGGAAGCAGCTCGCAAGCAGGTCACCATTCAGAGGAAAGACCTGCTGCCAGACACAGCTCCAGCCAGCCAGCCAGCCAACAATCATGGGGAAGAAGAGAAAGCCCCTGCCATCTGCTGCAAGCCCTGGCAAGAGGGACATGGCCACCATCCCACCCCCTGGCCCTGACTCTGCTTCTGCTGGGGCTTCTGCTGCTCGGACTGACTCTTCTGGTGCTGGAGCTTCTGCTGGCATGGCTCCTGGTGCTGGGGCTTCTGCTGGGGCTTACTCTGCTGGTGCTGCTCCTGGTGCTGGGGCTTCTGCTGGGGCTTACTCTGCTGATGCTGCTCCTGGTGCTGGGGCTTCTGCTGGTGCTTACTCTGCTGGCGCTGCTCCTGGTCCTGCTGGTCCTGCTAGTGCTGCTGGTTCTCCTGGTCCTGCTGCTGCTGCTGGTGCTCCTGGTCCTGCTGGTGCTCCTGGTCCTGCTGGTCCTGCTGGTCCTGCTGGTGCTTACTCTGCTGCTGTTCATTCTGGTCCTGCTGGTCCTGCTGGTCCTGCTGGTGCTGCTAGTGCTGGTGGTGCTCCTGCTGCTGCTGCTGCTGGTGGTGGTGGTGTGGTGGAGCAGCCCCTACAACCTTGAAGCCCCTCTGATGAGAGCCCAGATAGCCCTGCCAGAGGGAGGAAGAGGCATACACGAGAACGAGAATGGGAGAGGAGGCAGTACTCCATCGAAGAGAAACATGAGGATGAGGTGCTGGAATGGCTGAGGGAGAATGAGTATCTTTGGTGGAAGGGACACAGGGTCTATCCAAAAGGAAGCAGGCTGCTTGGAGAGAGAAGGAGGAGAACCTGGGCTAAACTTAGGAGGTGCTCCTCGGCTGGTGGAAGCACATGCACACCTGGTACGGAAAGCTGAACCTCAAGAAATCTGGCCAGGCCACGGTCAAGCTGACGGACTGAGAGACCTACGTGATGGCCAAGTGCAGCTTCTTGGAGGGTGAGATCCGCCACCGAGGAGCACCCCTTCTGAGAACCCTCTCTCTCAGGCAGCCCGCAAAAACTTTTTGAGCGGATGAAATGTCAATAGACGGATGCTGGACGGATAGAGAGTATGCAAAACGGACGCAGAGAGTACAGAACGGATGCATCACGTTAACCAATGGATGGCAAGTGTTTCTCTCCGTTTTACATCCTCTTTCCATCCGTTGCTTCTGTGTGACAGGGGCTTTCGTCTGATCTACTTTGAAGGGCTGAGACAATGTTGCAGTGATAATGGATGGGTAATGGAACAGTCTAGATAGAGAAGAAATGGCAGGTGAAAGAGGGTTGAAATCTTTCTTGTCCCATGAGCTTTCTCCTTTCTGAAGCTGCTAAGTTCTCTGGTGCAACTATGGTGTTCAGCCCCTGTCACACTGCACCAGGAGGATGTAAAACGGAGAGAAACACTTGCCATCAGTTGGTTAACGCGATGCATCTGTTCTGTACTCACTGCATCTGTTTTTCATACTCTCTATCCGTCTAGCATCCGTCTACTGACATTTCATCCGCTCAAAAAGTTTTGAGCTGCACAAAACTTTTTGAGCGGAAAAAGTATCCAACGCATCCGTTCTATATCCTTTACACATACGGGGAACATCCGTTGTCATCCGTTACACGTCCGCTATATCTGCTATATCATGTCCGCTATATCTGATCGTGAGAAGAGCTGAGTACGGACTGTATAACAAGCTGATGGTGCAGCTGATGAACGAAGACTCTCGTGCATTCCAGAACTTCATGAGGATGCCGCCAGCCATGTTTGACAAAGTTGTGGAGCAGCTGACACCCAGGTTGACCAAGACAAACACCAACCTCCAGCCTAGCCTGGGCCCAGGGCTCAAGGTGGCACTGACTCTGCGCCACCTGGCCTCAGGGACCACCTACAGGAGCATGCAGTACGGCTGGAGGGTGCCACACAACACCATAAGCATTGTGGTCAGAGAAGTGGTGCAGGCCATCATCGAAGAATACCTGGAGGAGCTCCTCCAGTGCCCCTCCACTAAAGAAGGCTGGAAGAAAGTTGCAGAGCAGTGGTATCAGAAGTGGAACTTCCCCCACACTGTTGGAGCCATTGATGGGAAGCACGTGGCCTGCAAAGCTCCAGCCAAGTCAAGGTCCACTTATCACAACTACAAGGACTTCTTCAGCATCATCCTCTTCGCCATGGTCGATGCTGACTACAAGTTCATGTACATCGATGCGTCAGGCAACGGGTCATCTTCAGATGCCCAGGTATACAACGCCAGTCACCTCAAGGAGGGGCTGGAACGCAACCTCATCATGGGCTTCCCGGATCCAGAACCCCTGCCCAATGACATACAAGTTGTGCCCTACTTCATCGTGGGGGATGACACCTTCTCCCTCAGAACCTACCTCATGATGCCCTACACCTCCAGATGCCTCACCCGTGAAGAGAGGATCTTCAACTACAGGCTGTCCAGGGCAAGGCGGGTGGTGGAGAACGCCTTTGGCATCCTGGCCAACAGGTTCCAGGTACTTCTCACCACCATGCAGCATCGCCCACAGACCGTGAGAAGTTTGCTGCATCCTGCACAATCTCATGCGCACCCGCTACCCAGTCTTGCAGAACAGGCTTGTGGACCTCCAACAAGGCAATGGGGACATGGAGCCTGGGGAATGGAGGCAAGGGCAAAACCTGATAGATACTGTGGATGTGCAAGGCCCCAACAGAGCTTCACATGAAGGGAAGAAGCAGCGCAACCTCCTGAAACACTGGTGCAACTCCCCAGGTGGAGCAGTGGAGTGGCAAGACAGGATGATAGATGCTTAATGGATGCTGCCTTCAGCCTGTGTCATCACACTGATGAGATTGGGCCATGTATGTTGGGTGGCCCTACAATGAACAAGGCATTTAATAAAGAGTTGTGTTTATGTTGAAATGTCTGGATCAATGATTAAATTGTTATTGAAATTAAAGGGCCATAGATGTGGCACCTGGGAGGGTGGACCATACAGTCCCACAATGCTTGCACTGGAGGCTTATCTATCCCACTGCTATCCTTACCCATCCCACAGGTATCCCTGCCCATCCCACTGCTATCCTAACCCATCCCACAGCTATTACCCATCCCCCAGGTATCCCTGCCCATCCCACTGCTATCCTTACCCATCCCACAAGCATGCAAAGGCTTAAACCATTTCTAACAGTTTCCACCAAGACTTAATTTTCTTGTTCTACGGGGTGGGAAACAATTCCTGAACTCAGTGATTTTCTAATTCTATTCTGATTGAAAAAGATTGAAGTTGGCAGCTCCAGCATTGCTTCCTTATCATTGAAGGTTTTTTTTCAACCTGTAGTTTATTTGAAAAATAAATAAATATACCAATTTGATCTAATGATTAACTGAGATACAATAAAACTAAGGTAAATCACCATGATGCAAAAGAGATACTGAGGGCCTAGAAAGAGTGCAGAGAAGATCAAGGAAGATGATAAAGGGTTGAAGACTAAATTGCACGATGGTTATAGAAACTAGGTTTGTTTAGCCTAAGGAAGAGAAGTTTCTGGGAAGATATGTTAGATGTTTTCTCATGCTTCAAGAACTGTCTCAGGGAAGAGAGAAGAGGTGGTATTCAGCAGGTTCTGACCAGTTCTGGAGAACTGGTAGCGGAAATTTTGAGTAGTTAGGAGAACTGATAGTAACCTTCCCCCAGGAGTGGGGAGGGAATGGAAATTTTGCAGTATCCTTCCCACACCCATCAAGCCATGCCACAGAATCAGTCGTAAACAAAATTGAATCCCACCACTGGAAGAGAACATCAATTTATTCTTCATAGTGCCTGAGGGCAGGCCAAGAAGCATTGGGTAAAAGCTCATCAGAGGGAGATACAACCTCTCATACTTAAGAACTATTGATAAGAATGATAAAAATTGATAAGAATGATAAAATGAGCATTTTAATACTTTAAGATAGCAAAATAGAACAAAAAGAACTGGAGAAAAATTACAAAGACCTGCAAATAGAAGTAGAACAACTATGACAAAGGAAAGCCAAGTTAGTACCAACAGTATAGTATAAGGCCTTGGATGCAACTCCAAATATCTGCAGCATCACTTGCACATCATCATTGACAGAATCACCATCAGTCAATTGCAAAAGGAAGCTTTGCAATTGACCCACATACAAACTCAATACAGAAGCCTGATGATGGCAGATGAGACATCCTGTAACAATAATATCTGTCAAATCTTGGGAACAATTTGATAGATGGACAAAAATGCTAAATCCGGACTAAACATCTAGCTGACTGAGTGACCAAACATAACAATTTATTGATCTCTATGGACCAATTTCTCCAAACAAATGCATAGTGTTGATCCTGTCAGTGGGTTATATAGACTTTTAATCAAATGGTAGGTTAGTATCAGGGGTGGGATTCTACCGATTCAGACTGGTTCAGGTGAATTGGATGTTAAAGTTACATCTGATTCACCGAACTGGTATTTCAATGACCAGTTGTCCCTGCCCTCCTTTCCCCTCCCAGGAGTCTCCACATGGTCCATTTTCAATGGAGGTAAGTGCAGGGTCCACGTGGAGGCTCTGGAAGGGGTAAAAATGGGCCTTCTAGAAGTCCAGAAACAGGCCTGTTTCCAGCTTCTGGAAAACCTCCAGAGCCTGGGGGAGGCAATTTTTGCCCTCCCAGAGGCCCGGGGGAGGCATCTGGACCCTTGAGAGGTTGAAAACAGCCTCCCCTGGGCTCTGGAAATACACCAAAAGCTGGAAACAGGAAGTTCTTGTAGGTCACGTCCACCAAGGCCATGACCACCCAGCAACTGGCAGTGAACCAATTGTTGAGATTTTTGAATCTTTCCCCTGATTAGTATATTGATCCCAGTCCAAGACTTTGTTATTATAGCACTCTAAATGTACCCTTTCTGCGGTGTTGCTTTTTTTCTCTGGTCTATCTGCTGAGACTGAGCTCAATCTTGCAAGTCTGATTATATCGTACTTCTCCTTCTATTTATAATTCAGTGAATTAGAGAGGTGTCTGAACTTTTTACATCTATCTATTGAGGATTTAAATACATATTTTGCTCCCTTTCACCTTGACAATGAAGCTGGCATAACTCCATCAAGATCATCTCTTACCTGTTGCTTGAAAAGTGCAAAATTCTGGATGGAAGAGAACAGTTTGTCATTGAAACAAAACAAAACTAAGCTACTGTTGTACATCTAGACATGCCCATTTTAGTCATATGCCATGGATGTGCACATAAAAAATAAAGACACAAACAGATGTGTCACTGATCTATTTTCACAGCATGAAAATAATATCCATTTATTATTCTGTGGAAAAACACAGTTTATCAGAGTATTATATAACATGGTTCATTGCCTAGGCTAAGAAATTAAATTATAAATTTCAAACTATTTTAAACATTGCACTTAGAATGTACATATGGATATGAATTATGAGAGGAAAAATCATTAATCTATAACATAAAAAGATTAGGCATCTTTCTCGTTTTTATCAAATCGGTCCAATAAAGCTCTTAATATATTTCCAGGTAGTTTCTGGTGTCTGTCTCGGAGATTTTCAATTGCAATCTTTGTCTGTTAAATACAGAAGAAGATAGCATAAATCAATACCATTTTTAAAAATACATTCACAGATCATTTCTCAGAAAGGTTTTCTTATCTTTTCATAAGAACTTCCTGTAACTTAACTTTATTGGTCTGTGTCTTATATTATTAGACAATAAGAATTAGTATGGCCTCCTTTAAAACTTAGTCTGATATTTCTGAAATCAATGTAACTAACCAACCATAAAATAGGTAACTATTCAGGCAAGAATTCTTAACAAATCCATGCTCTGCCACCCATAATGTCCAAAGTGTTTAGAGATTTAGACTTTTATTATCTGCTTTAGCCTTTTTCAATCTCAAATTAACATTTCATGTTGTCATTTCGTTTCTTCTTCTTCTTTGGAGATACTGATAGTATTTTCCCTTCTCCAATCAACTGAAGTTTTCCTTATTTTTCAACACAGGTAACTATCCAAATATCTGCATTTCGTGGATTTTATGTTGAATAAATGTAAATATATTTAGAAGAGATATGCAAATAGCAAAGGAAGGATTATCATTTTGTGATAGATGTCACACATTTGCAGGAAAGGGAAGGAACTGGCAGAGTGATGGCCAAAGTTTTAGATTCTGTGAATACTTTTGACCTGAAGTTTGGAAGGAAGGCCATGAGGACAGAAGAGATATGGAGAGATGTAAATGAGCTGCGGAAATTGATGAAAATTATTTTTATTTTCCATTAAAGGAAATTTTAACAAGTACAATGCTAATTTTTGTGTGGTATTATTCAAATTCTTAGTTTTAATTTTTCTTAATTTCATGATAATCAATAAAAATTTACTTGAAAGAATGAATTTCACACATTGTTTCAAATATAAAATAACTATCCCCACTGAATGGATTTCAAAACTAAAATGTTATCCAGAAAAAAACCAATATATATAAGAGGCTACTTTTTGTGAAATGTTTATTTACTTTTTCAGCTAGCTCCTTAGAAGTTAGATTTGGGTCATAGGGAATGGGTTCTCCAATGTAGGTGCGGAGTTTGACGGGAAACCCGCCATATATTGGGAGGACAAGAAATCGAAAGTGTTCATACAGCCATTTTGATAGCCCTGTAGAGGAAATAAAACAAAGTGGAAGATAAAGTTATCTATGACACCAAAACAGAAAAAAAACACAGCAAAATAATATTTAAATTAAACCCACTCAGTGGGGAAAACATTTTCTTTGCTGTTGTGGCCAAGACCCTCAAATGATGGATGAATCTGTGATGCCAAGGTGGCAAGTAAAACACTGCAGAAAATTGTGACTGCTTTTATTTCAGGTTTTGGTGCTGTTATCTCCTTTTCTTTCCTTCCATCTTCCCCATCATTACAGACTTTTTCAGAGAAGTAGGTCTTTGTATAAGGAGTCCTAAGTAGGATAATTTGAGCCCTGCTATTTGTACACTGAGTGAGAACTCTGGGTTGATTTGTTTGATGATTCATTTGCTGGATGATTCAGTTTGATTCATGTGATTAATTTTTCTTTTTGTTGTCTACAATATTTTCAGGAGTATTCTTCAACACCAAAGTCCAAAGGTGTCAATACTCTTTCTATCCTGTTTCTTCAAAACCAAAAAGCTAGAAAATAACTGATCTTTTTCGAAGACACTGTAACTGATATATAATTACTCAGGTAAGGGACCACCCTAGAAACAGCATGCAGTCTTCCCAGATGTGGTTTCAGTGGCAGAGGGTTGCAGGATGGGGACAGAGTAGAGGGGGAAATTGATCTTTCTCTTCCAGTCAACTTACTAGCTATCTGTAAATGTGGAAATGTGAAAATTGCTGTTTTGTTCCTAATATGTAAGAAAACATAATTGCCTGGGCATTTGGTTCCTAAGGGAAAAAACAATATTTCCTTTCTTGTTAGACCATGAAGTCATTTTGCCCAAATGGACAACTGATCTTAACACCTTTACCTGATTCAACTTTGAGCTACTTCATCTCTCCACTGATCCATAAGCATTTACACACAAACATATACACATGTATACACACAGAGAGAGGGGAACCACATATAATGATTGAGGGTTAGATAATTAATTATATAGGAAGGAATCTGAAAATGAAACTCACATGTGTTTCCAACTGTCCTGTATGCTTCACGGAGATTTTCTGTAAACATAGGGATGATTGGCTAGAAAAAAAAATAGGGAAAAAAAAAACAAGAATAAAAACTGATATGAGAAAGGATTTGGTTTAGCTTGGGATTGTTAAGAAAAACCAGTTTTAAGGCAAATTGGATTTGGTTGTCGTTTTCTGATCTTCCAGAATAAATGCCAATGTTATATATTAATGGAATAGGTATTATTATATGTTGAAACATGCACAAGCTGTTGACAAGATTTTCATCAGAAAATTTTTTACTGACAATGCTATATTATAAAATATTTGTCTTAAAATGGCCCATTTCACTATGGTTGTATGTTCTGATGAGCTCTGCATATAGAAATTGGATTGATTTATTTAGATATATCAGCTGCCAAATCAAAAGATGTCCATATAGATAGACCTTGACTTTTGACTGTAACAGAGCCCAAAATTACAGCTATAGGTTGTTACAGTTACAAATCAGGCACCCTTATGACCAGAAATAAAATTCTGGCTTTTTCCATGCAGTCTATCATCCAGATCATGGTTGTCCAAAAGGACTAAATAAGCATTTGATGAAAAGTGAAATGTCATCAAGGAAAAACAAAGAATGTTCAGTTGCCTCTTGAAAAAACACCTTTGAGACTTTCATGGCAGTCATTAAACAAACATTGTGGTTGTTAAAGCCCCTGTCACACTGCACCAACGGATGGAAAGAGGATGTAAAACGGAGAAAAACACTTGCCATCTGTTGGTTAACACGATGCTTCCGTTCTGTACTCACTGCCTCCGTTTTGCTTCCTCTCTATCCGTCCAGCATCCGTCTATTGACATTTCATCCGCTCAGAAGGTTTTGAGCTGCTCAAAACTTTTGAGCGGAAAATGTATCCAATGCATCCGTTCTGCATCCGCTAGGCATACGGGGGACATCCGTTCTGCATCTGTTATGCATCTGCTATATCCGCTAGGCATCTACTGTGCATCCGCGCAACTCAAATCCGTTCCAGCAGTAAACGGACGCAGGGAGGAAGCGGAACGGATGCGCAGCGTTAGTAGCATGGACGGAGAAAGGATGAAAGCGGATGCAGCTACGCATCTGCGTCATCCACTACGCATCCTCTCTGCATCCGCTCTGCATCCTCTACGCATCTGCTCTGCATCCGCTCTGCATCCTCTACGCATCCTCTACGCATCCGCTCTGCATCCTCTACGCATCCTCTCTGCATCCGCTCTGCATCCTCTATGCATCCTCTACGCATCCTCTACGCATCCGCTCTGCATCCACTCTGCATCCGCTTCCATCTGCTTCCATCCGCTAGGTTTCCGTTCCGCATCCGCTTTCCATACGCTCTGCGTCCTCTCCCCGTCCGTTCCTTTCCATGTTATCCACTCTGCTTATGCAAATTTTTGCCCCTTTTGAGAGCAGATAACAACAGATGGAACATTTTTCTCATCCGCTGTGTCCTTTTTACAAATGTTTTCCATCCGTTGGGCAGTGTGACAGGGCCTTAAGCAAATGTTGTAGTCATGAAGGGGTTAATGGTTTTTGCTTGAAGCTAGCAAAAAATGCTAGAAAACAGCAAAAAACCCTTTGTAAACTAGACTCATGTGACTGTGGAATGCTGTGCTGAGTCCAAGAGATGAAATGCCTAATAGGCTATCACATGACCTCAGAAGAGAAGTGCGACCATTTATATTGCCAGACATTCTTTATGGGCTAGAAAGCACCCATTCCATGGCTGCCACAACTTTGAACAGTGATAAAATGATGAGCTGTTAAACAACAATTATCTGTAGCATTAAAGCAGTGTAAAACAATCAAAGCTCCATAAATAAATACAGAGCATTGGAGAGAGAAAAAACCAATCAAACATTTTTCATGTGTTGCGTTCACAAATTACATTGGACTCTGAAAAGCCAAGTTTTTATACCTTTTCAAAAAGATGTTAAGGTTGGGCCAGAAAAACCTCCAAGAGGATAACATTCCAAATGGCAACAGAGAAAGCATGGCTCTGAGATCCCACAAGGTGGCACTGAATAATCACTTCCTTACTTTTGTAGGACAAGTAGAGATAATTGCAAAGAGGCATTTAAAAAAAAAAACAGACCTAAACTTTCTAGGGTAGCAGTTGACGCTGGTGGGCCATGAAAAAAATTTGGTGGGCAGGAGAGGAATCTCACCCCCAGAGCATCCCCCCAAAGCAATTAATCCAGGCTGCAGAGGAACACAAGGCTGCACCATCCACATGGCCCACGGGAACCCTCCCCACCCACTCACTCCTTACCTGGCAAACTTGCCTGCTAAATTGCTATTTTTCCTTTTTCAGACCATCAGCTGTTCTGCTGTGCCAGGAGATTTAGATTTTAGGAGATTTAGGAGATTTAGGAAGCAGGAAATGATTTGATTTCTTGCTTTCTAGCTAGTTTTTAGATCTTCAGCTCTGCTTTTATACACAGCCGAACCTCCCTTTGGACTGTAGGTTCTATTATTCAGTGCAGACTCAAGGCAAGCAAATTCTATGTGACAGACTAAGCTGGCCAATGGCAGATAGATAGATTTCTGAATGAATCTGTGATTCTGTGAGCAACTCAATCTGCCTGCCTGCTTTCCCTGATTTTGGATAAAAGTTATGCTTTTTCAAAATAAAAAATTCAATATTTACTTACATGGTGTGTTGTGAGTTAATTTTGTGAGTTTGCTTGCTAGCAAATTTTATGTGACAGATTGAGCTAGCCAATGGCAGATAGATCTCTGAAAGAATCTGTGACTATGTGAGCAACTCAATCTGCCTGCCTGCTTTGCCTGATTTTGGATAAAAGTTGCTCTTTTTATTAAAAAAATCAATATTTATATAATTATTTTTAAATATTTACATACAAGCCATGCCCAGCCAGTCACATGACCACCAAGCCACACCTACAAATTAGGCCGTGCCCACAGAACCGGTTGGTGGTTCCTGGGATTTAAAATTATGAGTTTGGTGGTCCCTGAGGTCCAAAAGGTTGGTGAACCCTGGACTAGGGCAGTGATGGCTAACCTTTTTGGCACTGAGTGCCCAAAGCATGTGTGTGCACATCCCCAAAATGCAATACATATGCGGCTTATGTATGTGGCCCATATCTGCATATGCCCTGCTCCCCGCATGTGTGTATGTCTCCTCGCATATGCACATGTCCCCTGCACATGTACCCCCCTATGTGTCCCCCACACATGAGCCCCACCCCCATGTATGCACACAGGTCCTCCACACATGCAGTCATCGCCTGCACATGAGCCCCACTCTCATGCATGTGCGGCAGAGACTCGAAGACCAGCTGACCAGTGGGAGGCATGTGCACATGCATGGCAGAGTTAAGCTGGGGTGACAGTTTGCATGCCCACAGAGAGAATTCTGTGTACCACCTCTGGCACACATGCCATAGGTTCACCATCATGGCTTTACAGGAGACAAGAAGCAGCATGGTTTGCACTCAGAACTAAAGCAGAAGCATTGGAAGGATGGAACAAGGTGCTGGTAGAGCCACATTCCAGACTATATTTAGTTTCCAAGTCGTTATCATAGGCGGCTCCATCTATAACTTTTAGAGAATACTCCAATATTACTAAAGTGCATTTATAGATCTCTTTGTACATGATCACTTACCACTTTGTTTTTTAAAGCCAGTTTAGCAAATCCACTATGGGTACTCCACTCCAGATTGTAGTTTTCATTACTAAAATTTTGCTCTCTCAATCCACCAGGTGCTATTCCTAGTAAGTAGCCTCTCTCCAGAATGTCAGCACAGAATGTTTGTTTGCCTTCAATGCAACCTACTACATCAAGACATAGTTTTATACCTGTAAATTTGGAGGAAATAAAACATTGTATATGAATATAATTTATAGCAATAGCAATAGCACTTAGATGTATATACCACTTTACAATGCTTTACTGTCCTCTCTAAGAAGTTTACAGAATCAGCCTACATCCCCCAACAAATTGGGGCCCATTTTTCCACCTTGGAAGAATAAACAGCTGAGTCAATTTTGAGCCTGTTGAGATTTGAACTGCCAAACTGCTGGCAACCAGTAGAAGTAGCCTGCAATACTGCACTCCAACCACTGCACCACCGTGGCTTGTAACAAATATATTATCCAAATGCCATTATTCCAGTGATATTGTTCTATTACATTTTCATAATAGGACAACCCTCAATTCTATCTTACCACTCTGAATAGAATTAAGGGTAGATAAAGGTGAGATACAGTGTGATAATCTCTGTCCTTATTTCAATTTAGTGTGAATGTTGGAGTTGTTTTCAGTGGAATTCATTATTAATACTTCCTCTTCCCACTTTTACTCAGGGATTTAGGAGCATGCCACAATGAAGGATATGCCTTACATTTTCTGTTCAGTGGAAACCAAACTAAACAAATGTTAGAGGGATATAGAAATCTTCCTTGTAACACATTTTTCTTGACATAGAAGTTGACTTCTGGCAACTTTCTGGACAAATCCCAGCAATTTTGTTGGCAAGATTTCAGAAGTGGTTTGTCATCATCTGTTTCCTAGGGCTCAGATGAAGGGACTGGCTCAAGATCATGCTTGCCATTTTTTTTCCAAAGATGGGACTAGAACTCATAGTCTCCCAGTTACTAGCCTGGTAACTTAAACACTACACTAAACTGCTCTCCTGACATATTGTTAACTACAGGTCAAACAAAGTCAAAAAATTTTGGAAGACAGCAGGAGATTTTCTTTGTAACTTATCCTCTCTTTCTGTATCCCATTCATAGTCTGCTGAATTCATTCAGATTCATCTGCATCTTCCTTCCCAGGTATAGTGGTAACTTGTTACTCTACCATTTTGAAGCTCATAGAATTTGGAACACAACACATTTTGTCATGAAAATTTTGACTCAATATTCATTGTTTGTTTGATACTTGAAATTGTTGGTATCTTATTACATTATTCCTTATGGTAAAAATTTGTTTGGTACTCATCATTTTTGGTACTCATTGCATGTCCCAGAACCGATGAATGATGGTACCAATATACCACTGTATAAGAACATATTTAGATATATTTAAATCAGCAGTTGAAATCAAACTTTCTCTTTCTAGGACAAAATCAGAATTTCCTGAAAAAGAACCATTCTCTTTATTATTTCTTCTTGCACCTTTGGGGATGAAGTGAACAAATTATTTTCAAGTGTCTTTTTCTCAGAAAGGAAATATTCTGATAGCTGAACTGGTCCCTGTGGTCAGAGGTGGGTTGACTCTTGCCACTCAGTACTTCTTTTAATGAAAGAAAAAGGTGAAATTTCAATTTGACTTTTCCTTCTTGGAAATAATTTATTTTTCAATGGTGCAAAAAACCTTAGTTCACTTAATCTTGTCTGGAAGGACAATGGCTCAAATAACAAATCTCCATTTGATTCCCCAAAGAAGAAAACTGAACTTCTAGTCATTGGCAAGCTATTTGGGGACATTCAAAAAGACTTTCCAAACTACTTTAGTTATAGCACTACTGTATATCATATTTTCTAAGTAGCTTGCAAATTACAAAAGAGCATAACCTGCCAATGTGGATCTTAATAAGGTCCCTGCAAGAAGTGGAAACAATTTTTTTGGATACAGTGAGTCTTTGGACCACTTCACTCTTGGATAAAGAATATCTTAGCTCTTGTCAATCTGGCAATCTAGGGGGTAACCAGATGACAGGTTAGATCTGCTTGGCATGCTGAATGCAGTTTGCCAAGTTTAAATTAAAACTTTAAAAGATATATTACTAAGCAGAAGATGACAAACTAAAGCTAGTGGAATATAGTTGATTTTCTGGACCATAAGTTGCAAAGCTCTAATTGTCTCTTTGAAACATTTTGCATATCTTTGAAGGCAAGCTGATTGTCAGACACCGGCATCACACTAGAAAAGTGATTTATTTAGAGTAATTGGCTATTATTTAAAGCAACTACCTCTTGCAGATGCAGCAACCATTCACAGTTACAATAGCAATGAAAAAGTAATTTTGCAACGAGTTCTTACAGATTTGTAAAGCAAAGGAAAGCTGAAGTAAGATCATAAATACAGTCATTTAGCTACCACTTTGTTAATAACCAATTTGCTAGTCCTAACTGCTAGTGGTAACTACAAAAGAACCACCGATAATTTTAAATATATTTTATTTATTTTATTTGTCAAGCAATTATAAGATAACAGGTATAAGTATAAACATGATTATGAATAGATGAAATGGATACGAATAAGAAAAATAAAAAGAAACGATAGGACAGGGATGGTAGGCACATTGGTGTCCTTATGCACACCCTCTACAGACCTCTTTGGAAAGGGGTGAGGTCAATCGTAGGCAGTCTAAAGATAAAATTTTTGGGGTTTGGGGAAGAAACCACAGAGTCAAGGAGAGCAGGGGTCCCCAACCACCAGGCCCCGGACTGGAGCGGTCCGTGGATCATTCTGTACCGGGCCGCAAAGAATGAATAATCGTGATTAAAATATATATTTTATATTAGCTAAAGCTAGGAAGCCCTTTACTATTGGGGAAGAATTGATTTTGCTGGTCCTTGAAAAAGTGTTTCTGTGTGAAACTGATCACTGGTACAAAAAATGTTGGGAACCACTGAGGTAGAGTATTCCAGACATTGACCACTCTGTTGCTGAAGTCGTATTTCCTGCAATCAAGTTTAGTGCTGTTAACCTTGAGTTTGTATCTATTGTGTACTTTTGTACTGTATGGTTGAAGCTGAAGTATTCATTGACCGATAGGACATTGCAATATATAATTTCATGTATTCTACTTAGATCGGACTGAAGGCAGCGTAGTTCTAGATTTTCTAGGTCTAGAATTTCAAGTCTGGTGGCATAAGGTATTCTATAATGACTAGAGGAGTGGAGAACTCTTCTTGTTAAAATTAAAATTAAATTGTTAAAGTTAAAATACCTTACCTGGTACTAAATAAAAAAAACAATGAACCACTGAGTGGATTATTCTTCCAGTATTTTTATATATTTTAGCTATAAACAAGATATAGTCAAAAACTACTGCACCATGGTAATAAACAATCAGTCCTGGTCCTTCTGGTATATTCTCTGTACCAATGATCTCATAACCTGAAAAAAGTAATTTTTTGTTTTTAAAAGATTCATGAAGATAAAACAAATTCATTTAGAATAGAGAAAATGCATAATACAAAATGTGTTGGGTACTTTTCTTAACCAGATATTTCCCAAATATTTTGTGATATCTACCAGCAATTTTAGATGGCAAAATTAAATCTCTGTAAGAATACTGGGAATCATGTTCTAAACTTATCTGGCAGATTAAAACAAATGATACTGTAAGTGTGAATGGTTGCTGCAAGAGGCAGTTGCTATAGATGATTACTATAATCTTTTTTTTTAAATCACTTTCCTAGTGTGATGCCAGTGTCTGATAATCAGGGGCAATTCAGGCAAGTAAGTGGTATGAGGAAAAAAAGCCATCTGGCAGCCATTCCTTTCATCAAGTCCCACAGGGTTCAATTTTCTCTACTATTTAACATAAAACTAATTCTGGAGGTCATCTGTCAGTTTTGAGTAATGTATCATTAACATTGTTATGAAACCCAATTGTACTCATAACCTTTGCAGAGGACTCTATTCATACATGCTGTTCTCAAGTTATAATCATAACTAGCCTGGAATTATAGTCATAAGTCACAGTGTTTCTTAAGATGCTATCATGTGACCACATCTGACTTTATGACTTTTTTGTAACAGTTGTTAAACAAATCCATTTTATCCAAACTTGGATAGCGCTGAACCCCAGCAAAATGGAGTTACTGTTTTTAGGTTAACTTTCATGGATAGAAATATTCCATATCTGAAATGTTGGCTTTAGAATTTATACTTAAATTTGACACAATTTGTGTTAACTACAGTGTTCAAATATTTTTAAACTTTAATACAGAAATTTTTTGACTAGAAATTAGGCATGAAATATTTGACAATACTCTATTCCTAATGATGTATCTGAGATTCATTGGTAATTCATCCTTATTATACTGTTTAATTTGGCTTTTCATTTGCCTATTATAATCATTATGATTATCTTTGTAATCTATTTTTCCATTGTTTAAATTTATATCTGTATTAATATAATTAATTTAGTTTCTTGAAAAATATAACAGTTTGTAAAAATACATCTCTCTCACCTTCTTCCACATGATCAAAGTATCTGAACTTCGTTGAGATTTGGATGGAACAAAGAGAATAAGATTAAATCCCAACAAGATGGAGTTTTTGTTTTCAATTTCTTGAGGTTCTCCGACTGCTTTGGGGCTGACTTTTAGTTTATATTCTTTTACCACTTATGACTATATTTATGTGGCACCATTTAGATGCAAATATCAAATAGATAATACAAATTTTACATAGCACATTGCTTCAAGAAATCTGTGGGCCACATACAAGTGAAGACTCTGGCTGGAATAAATTGTCTGCCCTCTTGATTATCTTGGGACTATTCAAGTAACTACTTACCATGCCATATCTTTCCGCATAAAGTCACCAAATTTGCTATCCTTTGCTTTGGTTTGTTCCATAACTCATTGTAAACATCTCCTTTTATGTTATATTTTTTCTTCCAAATATATAAACAAAATGTGCATGTGTAGCAAATTAAAACAATAGCTGAAGGTACATAATATATAAGCAGAAAAAATACAAGTAATATCAATAGAGGCTGAAGTACAGAGTTCACAAAGTCCTCCATGTAACCAAAACCAATCCAGTCTTTTAGCATGTGAAGAAACCATGTCACAGATTCATATTCTGATGTATTCAACATAGTAGCTTTCCTTTCATTCATGTCAAACAGAAAAAACAGAGAAAGAAAATTATGGTTTATTTTGTGTGAGAGAAATGGTGTTATTTATCAGCTTGTCTTATAAACATAGACAAACACATCATTATTCTTTTTAAATTCATACTTTTTAAACCATTTTATAGTACTTAATTTTTATAGGTTTTGTAGGTTCCCTTCCCTTTCATACACCTTCATACACGCACACACCTTCAAATGGTTCTTAGAATATATAGTATAAGGCTTCCAGTTGATACGCACTATTGTTTTATTATAAACCTAGTTCTGCTTAAAAAAAGAAATAAAAAATGGAAAAGAATGCTGGAAAATAACATTTAAAAAATTCCTTGTGCATACAATTTGAACTATAATTTTTCTAAATACTTGTTATAAAACTGATAATAAATGGCTTTTCCTAATCAGACATAATCTATTTATTTGACTTTGTCTAAAATTCTAAACAAAACTACTTGGCACATGTGGTATGATCAACAAAAATTATTTTGGAATTACAATTATGTCCCTAACATTATTCTTTTAAATGTATCCATGTACTAAAATTCTATCTTACTGCAGTCTAATCAAACTCTCAGTGGTTTATGATAAAATAAAATATATCAAAGAGTAAATAACACATAAACAAAGCATAAAATTCCAAACAAATGGATTCACATGCTAAAACTTTGTCTTCAGCTTCTTTAGGAAGATGTTTGGAGTAAGATTTGAAATCATCTCAGGCATCCGGCTGCTTCAGAGGGCCATTGCCATCACTGAACAAAATGTACTGCCTCTGTGACATCTGTGAGACAGACGGGGAAGAAACTCACCAACAAAGTGCGAGCAAGTGGTTAGAAAAGGAGAATTGAACTCATTGGTTAGATCACATTGCAATGAACAAGGACATGATTTCAATTTTGCAGCTACTGTGACTGTTGGCTGAGTAGGGACAAAAATAGCCAGAGGAATAGCCTGGGAAATGAGTCCCTTGTCAGACAACAGCAATGCTGATTTGTCTGAATTTTTTTTCTGCTCCAGGGCTGCAATTACTAGATATTAGGTTATCCAAATATACTGTTGTCTGTTAGCAACATAAAAAGTTACACCTACAGTATATCCATGTGAGTATATACCATGAATTGATATGTCTAACCTCGTAGAGCAAGTAGATATTCTTAGGGAAAGGCAGTCCCACAGATAGGCTAGCCTTGTGCCATTTGGATTTTTTTTGGAAAGAGATTGAGTTCTCTTTCAAACTTCCATTTTTTTCTGCTCAGCATAACTAATTTATATTTTCATAAAATTTGCTATGATAGGTTTTATATTGAAATAATCTCCTCTGTAGAAAAATGGCAAATTAAATTGTGGTATTATACATCAACATAAAAAATAATTGTATCTTTGAAAATAAGTTTGATACAGAGTTTAATTCCATTCCTTAATTCTAATACTATTTGTAGATTATAACTGTACACATGGATCTTGTCTGTATTCAAAGTTTGGGTTTCTTTGAACATAAGGTTTTAATATCTAAGTTATTTATTAAAGAAGAAAAAAATGTTTGTGTTACACAGGCCTTTTTATTATTTTTTAAATTGCTGACTCACATTCTGTGATTGATGCTAATTATTGCATATTTATCATATTCAATTATATTCTGAAGTCTTAAAAGGAGATGATATTTTATTGGCATCAATGTTAATGTTATTTTGAAATAATTTTTCAATCTTGTATTATTCATAAATCTATTAAAATTTATTTTTCATTTTTTTCTGTTTTTAAATATCTTACTATAATAATGCTAAATAAAAAATAAAAAATAAATCTTGAAATGTGAACAATCTGAGCATATTATATATCGTTGGACAACATGGCTTTTTTTGTGGATAGCGGTGGTGCAAAAATGTCATATGTCTTACCATCTGACGACCATCTCTGATAAAAGGACTGGAACAACACAGCTGGAGAAAATCCAACCACAATCCCAGTGATGTAATATTGAATGTGTCAATTCACCAATATTAGAGCTCACTAGCTCACTAGCACTTGCTTTTGGAAAAAGGCCTTGATCTCAGCAAAATAAGGACAATAATAAAAGTATGGACAAGCAATTCACATTTGCTCTCCACGCTTCACATATGGAAGGCACATACTCGCACGCACACATGCACACACACACACACAAACCCCATATTTCTTTTTGCTTACTATTTTTGGAAAAGCCTCTTTTGCCTTCAGTCACTCCATTCAGCTAACAGCAGCTTTTTCTTTTGATTTTGTGATGTCATTTATATTCTTGTATCTATTTCCTGCCCACCTAGAGATTATTTCCACACTAGAAGGTGGAGACAAGCTTAAGGTACCTGCCTAAACTACCTGAAAATTATGGTAGAGTATCTTTGTTCATGGTTGTCCTAAAGCTGTTACAACCCACAGTGGAGCCCATTTTTCTCCTATTGAACTATTGCAGAAGGTTATGATGGATCATAGAAAGTCAAAATTCATTCCTGCTTATCCTAGCTTTATTTCCAGACAATTCTCTACACTGAATAAAACAATGTTTCTTTAATCCATGTTCTATTCATTATTTTACATAAGCCTCTTTTGCAAGGGATAGAATTAGTATAAGGTGATTTTCATTAAGGATTTATCAAATGTCAATACAGTTTAGTTCTTCCTACCTTTTTTTAGCTCACCTTTATTTTGGGCCATCTCAGGATGGCTTATATAGCTAATACTCCTATGTCCTCTTTTCCTCAGAATAACAACAACATCGAACCTAAGCCCTTATGATGTGGGTGAACCCATTTCTTCACCTAGTTGATTGTTAATGTTGTTATAAGTTTGTTGCTTGGCTGCTATTTATATTATTTATTCTTTTTATTGCTTCTATTTTGTATTTAATTGTTAGCTGCCCAGAATCATGTAAAAATTAAGAAACAAAACAATAAAACAGAACAAAACTATAAAATAATAAAATAAAACTATAACAAAAGAAAAGAAGAAAACAAAAGAAAGCAATAAAATGAGTTTGTCTAAGAGAGAATGGTTGGCCCCAAATCACTCATCTTGCTTTCTTGTCTAAGAGACAGTTGGAAATCACAATCTACAAATTTCTAATCCAGGACTTGAGCCACTTTAGCCATCTGTCTTTTAATACATATACAGGTAGTTCTTTACTTACTAATTTGTTTAGTGACCATTTAAAGTTACAACAGCACTGCAAAAAGTGATTTATGACAATTTTTCACACTGAATACTGTTGCAGCATTCCCAGGATCATGTAATCAAAATTTGAGCTTGGCAACTGGTATATATTTATGACAGTTGCACTGTCCCAGGATCATCCCAGCTAGCTCTCAACAATGTCAATGGGGAAGCAAGATTTACTTAATGACTACATGATTCACTAAACAACTACAGTGATTGCTTAACAGCTATGGTAAAAAAGGTCATAAAATGGAACAAAATTCACAATTGCCTTGCTTAGCTTGTTGCATTCAATTAAAAGTTGATGACTAGCAGTATTTCTTAGTTGCAGTTATGACTAAGCTCTATGTTAACTTGCAAGGCACCCTATGGATTAGTGACCCGAAGTTGCACAAAATAATGTAAGCTGCTTGGGTAGAAGTGGACTTTGGTTGTACTTATAAAATTCTATCCAAAATCATCAACACTGTTATTGTCCTTGTTAATAGATGATAAGCAATGCTGTGTATGCCTATAAGACTACCTGTATATTACCCAAAAAACATGATGGATAGTAAAGGTCAATATCTCTGGGCCTTTATCTATGGAAACTAATATAATTTCAGCATAAGTCTATTCATAGTACACTTGCATATTAAGGATGATTAACCAGACTGCTAATAGTGAAAGACTGACATAGGATTAGTAAAGACTTAGCGAGGGCTTCAAGATCGATGAGTGGTTCTGAATTTGAGCCAACTCAGTTTTTGTGAATTGTTTAATGTGCACTTAGGGTTGAATTAGTGACTAATAGATGCTAAAAATTTGGTATTATTAAAATAGCACTAATAGAAGAATGGTGTTATTGTTCCCTGTTTAATGGAAAAGGTAACAGGCAAATACAAAAACCACAGAATGATTAGCTTATTCAGTGTAAATAAATGAATGAGAGCAATTTTGGTTAGTGGTGAAGCAATTTTGGCACTAGGCTAGAAACAAGGGCACCATGAGTTAGGCACAAAGTCAATGGTCTTGGGCCAATAATTTTCTTTCAACCCTAGGAAACAGCCAATATTAAACATTTTTTTTTAAAACAAAAACTTGCCAAGAAAATTTCAGGCAGTCATAAGGTTAACTTGTTAAATGTAAATAAATATGCAATACTCTACTGGTGAAACTAAAATTATGTTGAATCAAGAATGTGAATCATTTTGTTTTTAATCTGATACCTGAGAAGCTGTCAAAGAGAAGATGGGGTTGACCTATTTTGCAAAGCACCTGAGAGCAGGACATGAAGTAACAGGTGGAAAGATCACTAAAGAGAGGTCTAATCTAGAATTAAGGAAAAATTTCCTGACAGTGAGAACAGTTAATCATTCAAACAGTTTGCTTCCCAAAGTTGTGGATGCTCCATCCCTGAAGTTTTTAAGAAGAGCCATTTGTCAGGAACGGTATAGCGATGTGATGGCAAACCTATGGTATGTGTGCTAGAAATGGCATGCAGAGCCATCTCTCCAGGCACATCAACCATCGTCTGTTTCTCTTATGGTTTCTGGCATGTCCATGAGTGCCGACCAGCTAATTTTCACATGCGCATGCACATCACAAACCAGAAGACCAGATGACCAGCATGCATGTATGCATGCATGCCCCGGAAACCAGAAGTTCAATTTCCTGGTGCCCACATGCGTACTGGGGAGCTGCTCTTCCAGTTTCCGGTGCTCCCGCATGAATACACGGGAGAACTGCTCTTCCAGTTTCTGGCACTTCCCCAAGCACACACACACCCATTTCAGCAGTTGGTACCAAAAAAATTCACCAACAGTGGTATAAGGTCTCCTGTTTGAGCAGGGTATTAGATTAGAAGACTTCCAAGGTCCCTTACAACAATGTTATTGTATATTCTACGTACTGTGGAGAACCCAAAAGATTTTTGGCAAATGCTGGGTAGATTGCATTGTAAAGTATGGAGTAGGGTTCTGAAAATTGATGAAGTTGTTTTTGATGAGAAAATTTGAATGTATGATTTTATATAAAAAAAGAAAATTGTAGTTGGTTTGCAATGAAAGAATATCACATCAGTCATCCAAATATTTTATCTCAATACAGGTGGTCCTTGACTTACAACCACAATTAAGCCTAAAATTTATGTTGCTAAGCAAGACAGTGGTTGTGAAATTTGCCCCGTTTTTTAATCTTTCTTGCCACCATTGTTAAGTGAATCACTGCAGTTGTTAAGTTAGTAACATGGTGGTTAAGTGAACCTGGCTTCTCCAGATTCTTGTCTTTGCTTCTTAGAAGGTCACAAAGTGTGAACCTAGGGCACTACAACTGTCATAATATGAGTCAGTTGCCAAGCATATGACTTTTGATCACATGACCATCAAGCTGCTACAATGCTCATAAGGGTGAAAAACAGTCATAAGTCACTTTTTTTCAGCATCATTGTAACTTTGAATAGTCATAAAATGAACTGTTGTAAGTTGAGGATTACCTGAACTGTCTTCCAGATGTGCACATATAAAATGTTTCAGAAAGACTGATCAGGCTCATTGGAGTTGCCAATCACAAACCTTTCTACTCACCGATACGAGTGAAAATGAACTGTGAGGCAAGTTTCAAAATATCCACAGTGACTTAATTGAGGAGTAGGATGGGGTCTAAATGATGTTCTCATCAATACTTTCTGTTAAACAGAGCTGAAGCAAGAAAAAGCAAACATTTAAAAGTGAACTCCTGGTGGTAAATCTGGCACAAGTGGCAGAAGTTCAGGTTTTATAACGAACATCATAGAACAACAGTAGTACAAACATCAGGAATGAATGACTGCTTTGTCCTCCCATGATTCTGTGGATGCCCCAAACACGCAAGTTAGACAAGCCTCTTTGTCCAATTATATTATTACCAGAGATTCCAATCTATAACATTGTTAAATAAATGACAAAAAAGCTTAGATATCTCAGAAACCAATATTTTTTCAACTCTCCCACCATAATGCCTCCAAATAATCAAATACCTGACCAGAGATAATGATGAAGTTATGGTTTCATTTTATGTCACATTGCTCTTTACACCCACAGATTCAGAAGACAGCACTGCAACACAGCACACCCAGATTGAAATAGCCAGAATCTTGGAAAAAACTGAAGCAATTTTGTTTCTTGTGAATTGAATAGCTTGAGAGTCAAGGATTTACAACATGCCCTGAATCACACTTTGCAACCCAGAAGCATTATTCAGCAGGTTCTGACCAGCTCTGGAGAACCAGTAGCAGAAATTTTGAGTAGTTTGGAAAACCGGCAATGTATCTAGAGATACTGTATATCTCTGACTGGAGATATACAGTATCCTTCTCTTGCCACGCCCACCAAAGCCACCCACAGAACCTGTGGGAAAAAAATTTGAATCCTACCACTGATGCAACCTTTTTATAACTGGCAAAAGCTTTGCCTTCTTACTTCAGTTGCTTTGCAATATAAGAGAGGTATTCTGAACAGTAATGAAGAATTTTGATGAGTGTTTTTTTGTGAAATTAAGAGGGGAAAAAAATCTATCTTAAAGGATTTTAAATTAAGAGGAAAAAGTTGACAAGATTGTGATATTAGGATTTCAAATGGGAAAAAGGACAGTAATTTTTAAAATCTCTTTAATTGAAGAGATATTTTTGATTGATAAAAAGTGTCTTTGAAAATAGTAAACTTAATTAGACTCACAGACCAGACTTCCATGGGATGTAGACATATTTTTAATAATGTATTCATATTAATTATATTTAAGAATAAGAAATCCAATCCTCTTCAAATGATTAAGCCAGTTGTATCATTTCTGTACTTGCTTTAAGAGTTTCCTTGCCGAAAATTCCTAAGGCGTCTGTACTCATCTTCATGCCCATCCTCCATGCTTGATCAGGCCTGGACTTCCATTAATTTCACTGATAATATTCTTCACCATAAGAACCTTCATTTTATTAACAAGGTGAAACCATAGGTAGAAGATTACTGAACTTCTATACTTCATGAACAATTACTTCAATGAACAACAAAGAAGCATGTTTTATGTTGCTAAAACAAGCCATTCCTTTGATTTATGGCTTTTGCCAATAATTCAGAATCCTAGTATCTGCTGATGACAAGGAAAGCATTTCCTGACTATCAGTATGAAGAATATGGGTGCTCCCTAGTGGTGATGATTAGGCAGGAGACCATCTTTCTCCAAGCATGTGGTTCAAGTAATTGCTATTGCTTTTCTTACCACTAGAAATGAAAATAGAAAAATTGAAATATATGAATGGAAAATGTAACTTACCAATAGAGGAGCATAAGATTTTTCTTGTAATAATTTTTCTGGTTTCTTTGCAAAGATTTCTAATGTCAGATTATTCATGCAATAATTATTAGAATACAAGAAGTAATTACTACTACTAGAACAACCAAACTAGAGTAGATTAGAGTACACACCTGAGTAAATTTGTAGTTAAAATTTAGTTAAAATAATATATAATGAAACAGGATTTTACAGATAATGTCTTTAGAATATAGATGAAATATTATTTTAGCAGCTATGGATAGCCATTTACTAAGAGAGATAGAATGAGTAATTTACTTTAGCTGGTTTGTAAGGTCAGTAAAAGAAGTGATACATGAAAATTCATGAATGAATTAGTAAAAGAATCAATTCAGTGTGTACAAAAATTAAGACCTTTATTTTATTTTTCACTAAAAAATAAAATTACCAATTACTTAAATAAAGAAAAATACAATTCTCGGTAACTCTTCCTTTTCTTATTTTTTAGTTTGTAGGCTAATAATTTAGAATTTTTACAGGAAATGTGTAATATTTTTGCTTGGTATGCATTGGAAAGGAATGGTCAAGCAAGGATCCAGTTTGGAGTCATTGAGCAGCTGCAAGCACCAAAATTCGACTTCCCCCAAGACCCATAAAGTCTTATCTGATCATTTCCAGAGAAAGCAAACAATCTGGGAAGATTGGTCTCATTGGTCTACAATGAGAAAGCCTCAGAAATGAAAGTAGTTAAAGTTCACCAGAATTGGGTCACTAATATTAAGTCCTGAGTATTAATTGGCTCCAGTTTTCAAAATATTGGCTTCAGTTTTCAAAATATAGCTTCAGATCAAAATTGCATCAAAATAATTCAAAATTGTGAGGGAGATGTGGGATTATGTTTCCATAACTTTTCTGCAAAATGTGATATAGCAATGACAATGGTCCACACAAATAAATGTAAATGTATCTTTTTATTGATACCAATAACATAACTTTTCATTCATGTATTGGTTTTTCATGTAACATGTTCATGCTTTTTGCATGAAAAACTGGCAAGCTCTAACATCAGATTAAATGACAAACCATTGGCTTAGAGTTTTTGTTACTACAATATACTTTTGTCTTTATTTTCCACATTTGAAATTCCTTTTAATAATCATCATTTTGAATAGCCATCCCCTTTGCTCTGGTACAGTTATCTCAAAACAACTCCCTTGTAAATGTTATCTCCTTATATGAGATCATTACACTAAATTCTGTTTTATTTAAATTAGATTGAAAAAAAAGTCAGTCCCTGTTTAGTTTTACTTAAAATTGTCTGTACTATGAAATAGTAATATATTAAACCTTCAGCAAGAAGACTTGACAACTGATCAGTCCCACTCAAATTAATTCAGTATTGATGCATGGTCTAATAAGAAACATTAAAAAATTAAAATGACATATAATTTACAAAAAGAAAAAATATTAGAAAAAAGATTTTAAAAAAAATTAATGCCTTAGGAGACTAGAAAAATTTGAAAGTTTTGTTATTTTGGATGTAAGAATAGATAAACAGGTATCTAATTAAATAATACTCTCATGGAAAATTACAGAAATGGAACTACACCCATATAAAGGCTTGATAAAGATGCAAATGGACACTAGAGGGAACTAAAGAACTAGGCTTGAAACAATTAAACTGCCTAAGTCAGCTATGACTTTTTCTTAAAACATGAATGGAAGTATTCATAATTAATATCTCAGAAAGGAAACAATTTATATGGTTAAATTTTTCAAAGATGATAAGAAAAACTTCAAAAAAACATTAACCTGACATAGACATTACAGATAATTTAGACTCAAGGCATGGAAGATTACCAAAATTGGAAAACAAAAGACAAATCAATATGGACAGCTATGACAAGAAAATCTAGGTAATATCTCTTTATGGGATTTAGAAATTACACTGGTTACAACTTTGACAATTCTTTTTAAATATCAAAGAGTTTTGAAAGATCAAGCCCTGTAATGCCAAATGAATGATCTGTGCAGAGCAAAAGAAAAAAGAAAAAGAAATACAAAGTGACTAGAAATAATGTCTAGAAATAATCTTTTTGATATTTCTGATAAATCCTAATAGGTTTCTTGCTGAATTAGGATTGAAAAGATTATGGTTTCTGGATAGATAAAAGTTATGGGGAGAACAATTTTTAAAAAAAAAAAATCTGTAATTTTAAAACATTGTGAAAAGTTAGTGTGTTAGCTTATGCTTTGGGTGATAAAGGTTGGAAACCACTTAATTATTGCTTTTGTTGCTTTTTTCTTTTCTCTTCTACTTTCTTCCTTCTGGACTTTTATTATTATTATTTTTTTTGGATTTACTTTGTATTAGTTTTTGCTGTGTATATTAAAACTTCAGTAGAATTATTAATCAAAACTTATTTATTGCTCATTTTCTGCTGTGCACATAGCAAGAGCCATAAAAGTGGGAAATTATTTTGTACTTTACAAAGGTTAATATGATTAAACTAAGATGAGATGAGATGATATGAGGAGGGGAAAGGAGGGGAGGGGAGAAGAACATTTATTGTCACTTTTTTCTGTGTACACACTGGCACACATTAAAAAATGAAATTCTGCTCTCAAAAGAAAATTATACTGCTTTATTTTATTTGGGTTTTCACAAAACATAAAACAAGTAAAATTTCTTTTTTTGGAAATAGCATGGTCCTGGGTTATCACTTCTCCATACAGACACAAATTCAATTTCATATTCATCTTTGTGTTCTATTCCATATCTTATTACTATTTTAACATTTTTTTTCAATAATTTTTCCCTTCCCTTAGTTTTCTCAATCTTACTTTTAATTATCTTATTCCTTTTGAAATTCAATTATATATATCTTTTTCGAAGTTTCAATATCTTTCTAGTCATTTTATTTATACTTTTTTCTGTCCTGTTTCAATGTCATATTTTCATTTCTCATTAAACAAAATTTTTCCCTGTAGTTACTAATTGGAGTATGACACCTTTGTATCTTTTAATTTTTATCCATTCAACTCTTATTTAAACTTCAATTTATGCCTTTACAATTCTAACATTCAATATAACACATAACTTCCAGTCAAATTCTGCTTGGTACATTCTTGAAATACACATTAAGTTCTTAAAGAGAAAATATATATATAACAATAATAAATAAAATACTTATTCTATCCAATTCAGCTCTATCATTTATGTTAGTTATAATCTTTGACATCTTTAATATTTCTTTTCAATAGGGTATCATACTTCTAGGAACATTTATAAAATTTCAATAATTTTTTCATGTTTCTTTCATATTCCTCTTCACTTAATTTTTTATAACACATTTATAATAATTAAAATGTTCCCTACCTTTCCTAACTTCATTCTCTCATTCTCTTTATTTCATTTATTTATTAAGCATTCCATTACAATGGAATACTCATTACAATGAATATTTTATCTATCATTTTAATCACATTTGTTTCATATTTTCAAAGTTCATTTCTATTTCTAATATAACAATACTATCTTATGTATCCTTGCAGAATCCCCTTTCAGTTGTTTTCACCCATTATGTCTGTATCTTCTAAATAGGCTTATACCCTTAATCCTTGTACGTTTCCCTGTTACTCTATGTCCTGTTTCTGTCCTTTATAATTTCTTTTCCTTTCCTCTTCCCCCTCTTCTTCTCTCTTCCCTTTTTGACCCCTTCTCTCTCTAATTCTGATTCTCTCTTCTGTAATCCTTTCTTCTGTTTCTTCCTAATGTTGTAATTACTTTTCAAACTATTCTTTTTTTGTGTTGTTTTTTCAAATCTTAAATTTTTCACTCTTTCCCCCCTTTACTTTCTTTTCCCCACATAGAAATACTTGGCCATTGAAGATGGCTTCTTCTTTGTCCGCCCTTCTTGTTCTACAGGCATTTCTTGTTGTTTCTCATAGTTCAGGATTTCCATTTCTAAAAATTGAAATACGAAGCCAAAAGAGCCTCTTCTTTCTTGTGCATCTTCTTTCTGTTTTTAAGTTCCATTCTCAATTCTTCCAAGAGTGATACCATTTAAAAAACTTTTAAACAATCACCCGATTAATTTTAGTCCTTTAGATCCAAGAGCCAAAAATCCAAAAATCACCCAGTAATCCAAATATTCCAAAGCTGTTTCTTCTTGCTTCTTTTTTCCACTTTCTCTTCCTGGGGTTCTCTTATCTTGTTAAAATGTATCTTTTCGGAATCTTGTTAAAGTTTCACTGTTAATTCCTTTCACTTCCAGGTGATCTCCTCCATTTTTCCAGATCCCATCCCTTTGTTTTTTCCTTCTTTTAAAAGTTTTTGAGAATCCAGAAATCTTTATTATCCCTTTGACATTTTATTTTCAGCTTAAATACCTGTTAATGTCAAAGTGGATTTTTGCCAGTTTCTTGCTTAAATCTCTTAGTTGTCAATATAGGGAAGAAAAGAAAAAAAACAAAATCCTTTCCCTTCCCTCTCTCATTCGCCACTTCAAAGTCTTTTTTGGGAACAACGTTGTTCTTTATCATTCAAATTCCAGGGTATCTTATATTGATGTTTTTTCAGTTCACCCCAGTCAGCCAAAATTTTCTCTTCTTATCTTCCTCCTGAACATTCTTTTCCTGTCAAGTTCTTCTTTGAGGTGGCCATTTCTGACCACCGCTGCAACCACCTTTGGGAAAGGGAGTAATGGCCAGCTGGAGAGGAGAGATGCGACTCTCCTTGACCCTGCTGGCAGTCTTCCCCCCTCTTCACCACCTCTATGGGGTGGCTTAGCCCCAAAACCAGCCAGCTCAGGATGCTCCAGTGGTGAGCACAGATTGAAACTGTGCACAATGACAGATTTTGGTCTGTCGCCGAAGAAGCTCCACATTTTATTTCTTGATGTGGTATTAACTAGAGGTAGTTTTAAGGTGTATTTTTAAGGTGTAATTTGTCTCTATGTTATTCCTGGTGCAATCTCATGACTCCAAGGGGGACAATGAAAACTGTTTCAAGCTGTGGCAGGAGTATACTTTCCTCTCAGGTTCTGGGCCTCTACTGTGCTGCCCAGAATGACAGAAATGATGAAGGAGATATTCTCCCACTTCTCTAGGTAACCAGCTATCATCAATCCTACTAGGCAGACAGACTTTATGGGAAAGTTAACTTTACCTTTATTGATCTTGGCTATAATTACAGAATTTTGTAAATATAATTGTGCTTTCTCCTCTTCCGTCTTATACTCTGGTGAATTAGGAAGGCATCTGCCCAACCTACCTGTCAACTTTATCTTGGAATAGTGGAATAGAATATCATCTGGAATAGTGGACTGGACCCAAACTGAACTGCAAACCTTGGATTGGAAGATCAAGGAAATCAATAATCAGATAGGCAGAATACAAACAACATCATGACAAAGTAATAACAATGGTGCGTTGGAATACAAGAAATATCATTTATCTACAAGAACTGGTGAGAACCATAAAATAGACACAATAATAGAAAATTAAGAAGATAAAGTGATCTGGGACTTTAGAATTCAAACAGAAAGGCACCTACCACATAACATCCAAAACTTAACAATTGGCAATAAAACAAAAAAGTCTGAGATCCTAAAAAGTCCAAATAAAACAATACTGCAGAGAAAAAGTAATAACATGAGACCAACATGGTTGCCCAAAGAGCTGTCCAGTAAACTGATAGACAAAAAGGACAATAAAAAATAGAAAGAAGGATATATAATTAGAATACCAGCAAATAGCACCAATTTTTAAGGACAGAGTCAGGAAATCCAAAGTTCATAATGAACTAAGACTTTCAACAAATGCCAAAAATAGCAAAAACAAAAACAAAAACAAAACGATTTCTTTCAATATGTAAGTAACAAGATGAAAGTAAATAAATAGTCCACTAATGGGACAAGGTGGCAAGAAGGTAGCAAAGAGAAAGCAGAACTGCTCAATTCCTTTTTTGCATCTATGTTCATGCAAAAGGCAAAAATAGGCCAATATTAAAAGCAGCACTGTGGGAAACAGAGTAGAAATGCAAATCAAGATGCACAATGAATTGGTAAGAGAACACTTATCTGCTTTGGATGAATTTAAATTTCCAGAACCAGATTGTTTACATGCCAGGATACTGAAGGAACTGGCAGGTGTAATCTCAGAACCATTCTGAAATCTTTCAGAGATCCTGGAGCACAGGTGACCTGCAAGAAAACTGGAAAAAAGCTGATGTGGTTCCTATCTTTATAAAGAGGAAAAAAGAGGACCCAGAAAACAGACTACTCAGCTTGATAGCAATACCACCAGATTAAAAAAAAAAATAGAAAAGATAATAAGTGGATTTATAATCAGTGGATTTTTCAGCATCTACAAATAAACAAACTGATTACTAGAAGCCAGGATGTGTTTGATAAAAACAGGTCATGCCAAACAAATATTTTTGCCTTTTTTTGATAAAGTGACAAAATTTGTGGACCAAAGAAACCTTGTGGATATAGTAACTTAGACTTCAGTAAAGCATTTAATAAAGTAGACCACAGCCTATCTCTTGGTAAGACAGAAAAATATGGGATAGACAATACCACCACCAGATGGATTGCAGTTGGCTGATCAACCACATTCAGCATGTAGTCCTCAATGGGACTACATCTGCATGGAGCATAGCATGCAGTGAGATATCTAACTTGGGTCAAATGCTCATCCACATCTTCATAAATGATCTGAATGAGAGGATTGAAGGAGTTCATCAAATTTGCAAATGATACAAAGGGATCTAAGTGTCCTGTTGAACTACCATATAAGTATGAGACAGCAATATACTGCAGCTACCGAAAAGCCAAAGATTTAAAGATCACAAAAAGTGATACTGCACTAACAAGGTCACATTTCAAATATTGTATATTTTTGTATCATCGTGGACCTAGCAAGACCTCAGAGAAACACATCAGCAATATAAGGAGCCTGGGGGGGTAAATCATATGATGAATGAGAACTAGGTATGCTAGCTTAATAAAGATAAAGGTTAGGGGAGACATAATAGCAGTCTTCTAAAACTTTGAAGGGTTGTTACAAAGAAGGTATCAATTTATTCTCCCTAGCACCTGAGAGCAGGTCAAGAAACTATGGTAGAAGCTCATCAGAGGGAGTCTAACCTGATAATGAGGATAAATGAGACAATGAGAACGATTAAACAATGGAAAAGCTTGTCTGCCAGAATTATGGGTGCTCTATTGCTGGTGGTTTTCAAGGAAAGATTGGATAATTATTTGCCCAGGATACCGTAAAGGTTGTTGCCTTGGGCAGGGGCTTGAACTAAAATACTTCCATATATTTCTTTGAATTTTACAATGTTAGCAGATTAGGAGACTACAACTGGAGAAGATGCAAAACAAAAGACCTAACAGTCCCCGAAGAAAAGCCAGGAGTCATCAACAACATACATAAAGATTTTAACAGACACTATGTAGGACAAGATGGGGGTCAGTGGCTCAGCAGTTAAAGATGCTGAGCTTGTCAGCTGGAAAGCTGACAGCCCAGATTTGAGAGCTGAGTGCCACATGACAGGGTGAGCTCGTGCCCATTTGCCAGCACAAAAGCATGCTGTGATGACCAGGGGCATGGCACAAAGGCAACACAGTCAGATAATCAGTAGGAGTCCCTTTATTAGCTCCAACCTTGCCCCCAGTGTCCTGGTTACCTTCTGGCTGGAGAAAAACTCTCCCAGGAACAGCCTTTGGCTGCAGAGAATCAAGTCCAAAATGTGATCAACAAAAACTGTAACTATAAGTCCAATCAAGGTAAAATAAGGTAATTGGTCCAACAGGGTAGGAGCAAGAATTCCAGAAGTGAAGGCACAATAACTCAACATGATTGGGAAGATACCAGGAACATAGATAAGCAAAGTCAATGCAAGATAAACTCATGTTTGCTCCCAGCAGCTGCCACACTCAGCATGCATTTCTTTACATTCTCATTCCCAGGTCTGGCTAATGAAGGGAATCAGGGTCCTTTCCTTCCCCGTAAGCCACACAATTCATGTTGCTCCTTTCTCCATTCTTCCCTGCATACCCTAGGATGAAGAGGGGGTGGGCCTGGATCTTCCTCTAAATTCCCTCTCTTTTGTTCTACCCTTCCCTGCTCTGCCCAGCTGGACTTTGCCCTTACCCAATTTCCTCCACAGCCAACAGAGCCACACTCATACTCCCTGCCAGCTGTTTGTCTTCCTCCTAGGATTCAGACTCCGACAGGGGCATGACACATGCAAATGCAAGCAGATAAACAGATAACACTTTGGTAGGAAGGTAACAGCATTCTATAACTATGCCTCAGTATAGTCATACTATCCACATAACCACAGATATATCTTTGGGCAATGCTGGCTTCCTTGGCTACGAAGCAAGGTGAAAAGAGAGTTGGAAACAACCAGATAACCTTTACCTTTATATTTATGTGGAAAACCAGGCAGAAGACTAGCAGAGCACATCCATGAACATCAACTAGCAGTCAGAAGACATGATGAAAATGCTTTAATTTCATAACACGTAGACAGACTCAACCAATTTCAACTAAGAAACTGTGAGCATCCTAGACCAAGCTAAATCCTAAAATGCTAGAGAATTACTGGAAGCTTAGCACTCAGGCAAATCAACTGTCAATTGAAAGATAGAGATAAGTTGGATTTGCACAAAATGCAAAAGAGACAATAAAAAAAACTAAGAAATAAATAAAAAGGCCATTCTGTCCAGCAACCAACACCCAGATAAGTAGGGATTAACATTAGACAAACCCTCAAGCAGAAAACAATACCTCAATCAAGGAAATACCAAAGAGAAAGTCACATCCTCATCAACATTGGCATATATACAGGGAGCAACCACAAACGCACTTGAATTGATGATGTTATATAGATGGATAATAAAATGTCTGTGAGCAAACACCATGTTCAGAGAGCCACAAGGACTCCCCTGTTCAGTCCTGGACTACATATATTCTCTATTATAAAATTTTAAAATAGTCTATTCTGCAGTGATTTTGAACAAGCAAGAAAAACATACTCATTTTTTTAAAAAATCTGTCACTTTACAAGTGGTCATTTACATTTTTCTAAATTAAAACTTCATGATGGTTGATTTCTCATCATTTCTCCTGTGTTCCTTTTCCCTACTGCTTTTAGATTTCAAACTTTATGGATTTATATTACAACTAGTGTGTGAAATTCTTGAGACAGTCAACAATTTTTTGTTTATAAAAAAATTGTAATATAAATGTTTTAATTATATCTTTGATTTTTAAACATTTTAAAAATATTTAAAAATATTTATTATGCTTTTACAAAGATTTGAAACACTTTTTGATATATGGTACAAACTTGATTCAATAGACTTCATTTTTTTCTATAAATTTTATTTAAAAACTTACAGAAAATATAAAACTATTCAAACTAATATAGAATGAAAAGAAAGAATGAAAACAAAAATGTAGAAAGAAAGAATAAAAATAAATAGAAGTGGACTTCAGAATGAATAAAAGTTTAAATTGGACTATCTTGTCCAAACTGACATAATTTATATCATTTGCACAATGATGTAAATTTATGTGAATAATGCAAGATACATCTATATCATGAGCAAATCTTTACAATGTATTATTGATGAAGATATGAATTTAATAAATATTTCAGTGTAATCATGAACCCGTTCCACAAAATGGTCTATTAAACTGAGTTTGAGAACTTTATAGAAATAAAATTAAAACAGTTTATTTTGAAATTGCAAATAAATTGAAGTCACAAAATTCACTCTCTTTGGGGGACCTTATAGAAAATGTGACAATAATGTAAATATTTCTTTGTATATAATGTTTCAGAACTTACATAAAATGTTGGTAATCAATAGAAGAAAAATGAAGTTATAACACAAAAACAGCAATAAACCAAGGAATGATGGGAGACCATTAATAGATAACTATCTTCTTGCAGCCAAGGGAAATGATATGGTTGTTAAACAATAATTAGAAGTACTGTATAAACCACACCTACAGCCAAGTAGTTTCAAACTCAAAAGATACAGTCAGCAGAATCATCTCAACATATGACAGATGAAGAAGAATCAAAAGTGTAAACCCATTAACTAATAAAAGATTTCAAGCTGGGACTGCTCTTACAAGTTAATCCATACTTAAAAGGCTTTGAAAAAGAAGAGGACAATAAGAGGACAATACCCAGATTTTGGTAATATTTTTACATTGTTATTTTGAAGTTTTGAACAATACTGTTTAAGATAACATGATTTTAATAAGCAATAACTAAATTATCTTAAAGGAACAAAGTAATGAGATTGCTAAAATTCTGAATATATATATTTACTCAGAATAAGGGCATAAGAAAATAAGCACCAATAAAGGAGGATATTTGTAGCTCAGGATTGAAATGATACTCTCTGAGCTTGCTTGTTTTCTTGCAGATGTTTCATTACCCTAACTAGGTAACATTATCAGTGCTAGTCCAGTAATGTAAGTAAGACATAAGTATAGCTCGTAAATATAACAAAAATTATTCTGTCCTTAATGAAAGATATATCAATTTGTATTGTCCCTCCTGCATTTCACAAAAGTGGATAAAACAATACAATTTGATGGAGGACTATAAACATGAAACTGTGAGAGTTTTTATTTAAAAGTAATTTGCAATTTCAGAATTACCGAGGTAGCTAAAATCTATGGAGAAAAATGGGGAAATGTTTTCACAATCAACATGTGACTTATTTCATTGGGCAATTTTGCATTTCTAGTTTCAAATTCCTAATTCAGCTTTGTTAAAATCTGACAATAAGCATTCAAGTTAGGAATTTGTATCGCTCTGCATTCTGACCTCAATAAAGGTCATTGATGAGTGGAAGAAAGCTGTTACATGCATTATTATTTTGCCATATAACTTTATATTTTGGGTTGCCATGAAAAAAATATAATACCTTTTGTTTGTAGCATATAATTCAAATTTCAGCTACATAATTCAGTGCATATTGATCTTAACATTATTAAACCAATTATGAACAAATATGATAGCAGAAATTAATTGGTAATTAAAGAAACATCAATATTTAGCTTTGCTCTTTGCTATCGATTTATAAATACAGACTAATCAAATATTTGATCTAGAACACTTATGGATTTAAGATTTTGTGCATGTTATCCTGAGTATCCTACTCCATTGTCTAAGATCAGGTTAATATTGCTTAATGCTCTTTAATTGTACAATGTAATGTAGCATAAGTAATTAACAAGAAAGTTGAAATGTGATATACAAGTATGGATTAATGATTTTTCAGTGCTTACTATTAAAGAATTTTAAAAAAGCAAAGTAACTGATACTTTGAAGTCCATGTCTGACTGTCCTAGTATATTTCATAACCAGCATTAACTTTTGCATACAGTACAAAATGTTAAATATAAAGTAACACACAAGGGCTTCATTATATCCGAAACAAAACATTCAGGATTTTAATGTGGTGATGTAAACTACCAATCTATATTTTTCTGAACAGAGTGTATAATATTTTCAAAGAATCATATATAGAAATGCATCATTAACTTGTACATGCAGTCCTTGTTGTTCAAACATTCTACTTCTCTGCTCTCCCGTGTCCTGTATTTGCTTATGCACTTATATAAAAGTACAACCCACTTTTCATCAGACAGGATCTCAATGCAGTTGTACATGCCCACTCTCAGTAGGGAAAAAGTCTCAGAGCTTACCACATAACATCAGCGTGTATTATGCTAAGGGAAACTATGTTCTTATTTTTGCAGTGTTTATTGTAAACAAGTCTTCACATTGTTCTGATAACAGATCAAGTGATCTCACACATCAATAATTGCAGGTTCCGTTTCTGCAGGATTTTCAAGAATGTAATCCCTGTAGATAATAAGGCTTGGGTGTACTGCAATTGTAGATTATGGCATTATAAGTGTTTATACTATTTTCATTTAATTTCTAAAACTATGTGATAGCTTTCTTTCTAAATGAGTTCTGAAGTTTCCAGTCAAGGTCAGAATTTATGGAATTTGTCAAGAAAATATTTCCTTTTCTTCTGAAAACTCTTTGAATATATAAAATTTCATAGAATAGAGTGAAAATGTGAAAACTCAGACTATAACAAGACAAGGAGCTTATTGAAACAAATTACCATAACAATGTAAACAAAAATGATGCTGTAAAAAGAAGAGAACTTAATTTTAAGGTTGTTAGTTATGAAGCTAAAAACCATCATACCATCATAGAATCCCAGAATGCTGTATACAGAATTATTTTCCCTAGGAGGAAAAGTTTCATTTCTGGCTCTTTAGAGAAAAGCGTGAAAGAAGATACGATAATGGTATGTAAAATTATGTAGGATGTGAAAAAGGTTTTGAGGATTACAGAATTACAGAATCTTTAGCCTATGAGCTAAATATTTTCTACTGCTTTAGAATATAAGCTGCTAGTTCCTCTAATAGACTGTAAGGGGTTAGATGAAAACATATGGTCACTATTCATGGTATTTGAAGGAACTTACTCATTTGAAGTCCTGTACATTGAAAAAAAGCCAAACTCAAAAGCTCTGAGTGCTGCAGCTGCCTTCCTCTGTCCTGTAACCCAGAAATAATTTCAAATTACTGCAGGCAATTATATCTTGAATATAACTGACTACAAGAGGAAAGCTATTGCAAATATGGCCATTGGCCTCCCTGCAGGTTCATTGTGAACTTATATGGAACTGAGTTTATTTGTTTTCTGACTCATGTGGAAGCCAGTATGAAATCTTGTGAAATTGTACTCGCAAGATTTGAACTATTCTCATGGATAATTGCTGTCATTTTGCAGGAGGGAAGGCAATATTCCTAAACTTCATATTGCAAGATTTGTGGCAAATCAATATTTATGTTGGGCATTGTTAATTGTTCTTTGATTTCCCCCCCTTCTCTTCAGAAAATCATCATATTTCACACTGGTACTTATGAACTCCACAATAAGTCTGCCATACATAAATGGAGAATGGCTTCCCATGTGCTTGGAGAAATATTTTATTTCCACAGTCTTATGGCCCTTACTGGCATTAATAGCAATTCCAATTTGGATTTTTTTCTATATCTACCTATCTGTTTTCATTGTCCTGCTCTATAAGATGTCTAGTAAAACTAAAGAAGAGGCCCAAAGAAGCTACTATTTTATTTTGGGACATCTCTGGGACTTCTTTGGAAGAATATGGCACGGTAAGAAATATTTATTTTTCTGGGTTTGCTTCTTCTGGGGAAAGGGTCTTATTTCTGATGTTTTTATTTGCCACCAGAAATTTCTTAAATTCACTGAAATATGAATACTGGGATTTAGGATCATATAAGTCTGCTTTAAGTTCTATAATCTATCTATATGTTCACTACCCATATTTAAATATCACAGTTAAATGACTTATTAATTAGATAAGCTCCTGCATTAACTAGTTTCTACTGTCCTGAGCTACTGTTTCAGCAAAACAATAATCATTACTAAAATATTTAGCAAAACATAATCTAGTATTAATTACATGTTATTCAGGAGATCTTTGTCTGGTTACCCTGATTTAATTGAATGGTAATAATAGGTGCTGGCTTGATTAGTTAGAGTAAAAACATAGAGTAAAAACATTTCTATTATCTGTACAATACAGGTGAAACTTGAAAAATTAGAATATCGTACAAAAGTTCATTTATTTCAGTAATGCAACTTAAAAGGTGAAACTAATATATGAGATAAACTCGTTACACACAAAGCAAGTTAGTTCAAGCTGTGATTTGTTATAACTGAGATGATTATGGCTTACAGCTCATGAAAACCCCAAATCCACAATCTCAAAAAATTAGAATATTGTGAAAAGGTTCAACCTTCTAGGCTCAAAGTGTCCCACTCTAATCAGCTAATTAAGCCATAACACCTGCAAAGGGTTCCTGAGCCTTTAAATGGTCTCTCAGTCTGGTTCAGTAAGAATCACAATCATGGGAAAGACTGCTGACCTGACAATTGTGCAGAAAACCACCATTGACACCCTCCATAAGGAGGGAAAGCCTCAAAAGGTAATTGCAAAAGAAGTTGGATGTTCCCAAAGTGACGTATCAAAGCACATTAACAGAAAGTTATCTGGAAGGGAAAAGTGTTGAAGAAAAAGGTGCACAAGCAGCAGGGATGACCACAGCTTGGAGAGGATTGTCAGGAAAAGGCCATTCAAAAGTGTTGGGGACAAGGAGTGGACGGAGGCTGGAATCAGTGCATCAAGAGCCACCACACACAGATGGATTCTGGACATGGGCTTCAAATGTCATATTCCTCTTGTCAAGCCGGTCCTGAACAACAAACAATGTCAGAAGCATAAGAACCTGGGCTAAAGAAAAACAGACCTGGTCTGTTGCTCAGTGGTCCAAAGTCCTCCTTTCTGATGAGAGCAACTTTTGCATCTCATTTGGAAACCAAGGACCCAGAGTCTGGAGAAAGAATGGAGAGGCACACACTGCAAGATGCTTGAAGTCCAGTGTGAAGTTTCCACAGTCTGTGTTGATTTGGGGAGCCATGTCATCTGTTGGTATTGGTCCACTGTGCTTCATTAGGTCCAGGGTCTGTGCAGCTGTCTACCAGGAGATTTTGGAGCATTTCATGCTTCCTTCTGCAGACAAGCTTTATGGGGATGCTGACTTCATTTTCCAGCAGGACTTGGCACCTGCCCACACTGCCAAAAGCACCAAAACCTGGTTCAATGACCGTGGGATTACTGTGCTTGATTGGCCAGCAAACTCGCCTGACCTGAACCCCATAGATTCTCTATGGGGCATTGCCAAGAGAAAAATGAGAGATATGAGATCGAACAATGCAGAAGAGCTGAAGGCAGCTATTGAAGCATCCTGATCTTCCATGACACCTCCGCAGCGCCACAGGCTGATAGCTTCCATGCCATGCCATATTGAGGCAATAATTGCTGCAAAAGGGGCCCAAATCAAGTACTGAGTAGATATACATGCTTATACTTTTCACAGGTCCGATATTGTTCTATGTACAATCCTTGTTTTATTGCTTGCATTTAATATTCTAATTTTCTGAGATTGTGGATGTGGAGTTTTCATGAGCTGTAAGCCATAATCATCTCAATTATGACACAACACAGCTTGAACTATCTTGCTTTACATGTAATGAATCTATCTCATATATTAGTTTCACCTTTTAAGTTGCATTACTGAAATAAATGAACTTTTGCATGATATTCTAATTTTTCGAGTTTCACCTGTATATAATAGAACATGAACATGATTTTTTTTATTCAAAAAAATACTTATATGATCAGCTTGTTCCTCTGTCATTGATCAAACTGAAACTTGCAGAATTAATGCTTGTTGCATTAAAGCAGGGGTCCCCAACCCCTGGTCCATGGATCAGCCCTTGGCCATGGCATGCCAGCAACTGTGCCATGTAAACAAGTGAAGCTTTTTCTATTAATATATGTAAACATTTTGGATTCTCCTTATTAATCAGCAAAGGCCTTATAATTTATATATGTGTTTTTAATAAAATTTTTTTAAAAATAGTAGAGATACTTAGAGTTAGTTATTTGGCAAGTGGAAGTATTGGGTCATTAAATTTTCCAGTTGCCTATTTGCCATGAAACTAACGATGCACAATTTAACAATTCTATCAGACAATATAATTCTGTGCTATTTTAGTAGAAGTAGAGACTACCATGATTTAATAATAGATCAAGCATAATTATCATCTATGGATACTTTGGAACTTCTTGGTTATAATAAAGTCAGATGATGCAGCTGATTATATGAATGACAATATTCTGTTTTGCTTTGTATTAAAACAGGTTATGAATTACATGGAGTAGAAAATCTACCAGATGGGCCAGGCCTGATTATTTATTATCATGCTGCACTTCCTATAGATCATATATTTTTTCTAGCGAAGATATTTTTCCTGAAAAACAGATTGTGTTGCTATACAGTGGTTGATCAATTTGTCTTTAAGTTGCCAGGTGATTGATCTCTCCCCCCCCCCCCCCCCTGTACTTTGTCCCATACCCCCCCTCCCCACCCCCCCCCCCCCCCCCCCCCCCCATCCCCCCCCCCCCCCCC
>BLBF01000002.1:47601098-47633595 GCA_015471245.1 Laticauda colubrina
TATAATTTTCGTGGGTACTTATATGTGTGCTGCCTTCGGGTATTATTCCACGTCATTGTAGTGCTTTTAAAGCTGTAGCAACGTTTCAGCAGAATCTCATCTGCCATCATCAGGCTTCTGTATAGAGTTTGTATGTGGGTCAGAGTCTCACAGTCTTTGGTTTTAAATTTGAGGCTAGCCTATGCTGTGCCAGGATGGCTAAGATACATTGATGACACATTTGTGATTTGGCCCCATGGAAAAGAAAACCTAAACAATTTCCTAACACACCTAAACAGCACACACCCCAAAATCAAGTTTACCATGGAAACGGAAATAAACAAACAACTACCATTCCTAGATGTACTAATCTACAAAAGAACAGATGGCACACTGGGACACACCGTATACCAGAAAAAAAAAAACACCAACCGCTACCTCAACGCCCAATCCCACCACCACCCAGCACAGATAAATTCTGTGGCGAAAACACTAATTACCAGAACCAAACGCCTGGCAGATAAGACACATATAAAGACTGAACTATGCACCCTGACTGAAGTACTGACAGCCAATGGCTTCCAAAAAAACAAAATCACCAACTTGATCCACAAAAACACACCAAGACATAACAGAGACCTAGAAGACCAACAGACCTATGGAACAGCTGTCTTGCCCTACATAAGAGGTACTACAGATAAAATCAGTAAGATACTACACAGGCATCACATCAAGACTGCCTTCAAAACAGACAAAAAAATAGCAGCCATCCTGAGAAACCCCAAAGACAAAATTGACCTGGAGAACCAAGGCATATACGAAATTCCCTGTACATCATGCCCGGCCACATACATTGGACAGACCAATAGAAAAATAAGTACCCGCCTAGATGAACACAAAAATGCAGTAAAAAAGCTGGAACACACCTCCTCACTAGTCCAACACATGAAAACCACAGGTCACAACATCAACTTCAATGGCACTAGAACCCTAGCTGCTATAGAAAACCCCAACCACAGAATCATCAGAGAAGCCATAGAGATTGAAAAAAGACCTGAAAGCATGAATAGAAGAGATGATTCCAGCAGACTGTCAATCATTTGGAAACCTGCACTCTCAAATAGAAAGATCTCCACACCACAAAACAGACAAACACCTGAGCACAGACAGACTCCCTCTGATGCCTCCAACTCAAACACCCCCCCACTAGGCACCCAGGTGAAACCTAGCTTGCTAATGAATAACAGCCGTACTTTCACACGAAGCCAAGCTGCACTGAAAGCCTCCAACACAAGAACAGAGTGTTGCCAGCCAATCAAAGCCACAAAACAGACAGAAGAAACCAGAAACACCAATCAATCAAACTCCAAGTCCAGTGAACACAGACCCAGGCTCCTAGCCAACCAGAATGGACCAGCCTTGAATTTGAAACCAGGAGCTGTGACATCCACATCCACACGGAAGCCTGATGCTGGCAGATGAGATTCTGCTGAAATGTTGCTACAACTTTAACAGCACTACAATGACGTGGGATAATACCCGAAGGAAGCTAAACAGCGCACATGTAAGTACCCGCGAAAGCTTAAATATATATATATAATTTGTATTATTGCATTTATAGATATATAGTCCATCTAAAGGAGCTGAACATATTGTCCTTCTGCTTCATTTTATTACAAAATTTATTTGAGGTAGTTCAGTCTGAAAGTATTTTTGGATTTTGGTATACATGTAAACTTGAATGACTATTTGTGGATTGTCTCACAGACATATTTTCTTTCTGGTTGAGCTCCATTTATGGAACTTTAATCAAAGTTCAAAGTTGCTCTGTTTTGAAGAAATGCCTGTTTACTTAGGCAGGCATGGGATAACAGCTATTTTGGATGGCCTTTAAAGATGATGATGATACATGAAACTTAAATATGAAACTGAATCAACTGAACCTTTAAAAATGTACACATGTATTATTGACTGGCACTGATGGTTGATGGTTGCTGCCGGAATCTTAGGTATTGACCAAGTATCTTCTTAAAATGATATTCTGAGTAGCGCAGTTTTTTGCAGTTCCGTGGTGTTATTGCAGGAAGCTGTAATTTCTTGATGTATTTTGTAAAATACTTGGACATGGTGCCAAGTGCCCCAAAGACAATGGGTATCGATGTCACATGTTTCATCCATGTATATCACAACCTGGCCATTGCGTAGATTCAATGGCCATGTCGCAATATTTTGTGATTTTTTTTTATAATTCTTTTTCTTTGACTCTGGCATCTCTTGGTACAGTGATATCAATACATTGTATGCTTTGATTTTCGATGACTGTGATATCTGACACATTAGTGTTCTAAATGACGATCATAATACATAATGTCTGTATTCAAAAGTCCCACAAGATCTTCACCTTCTCATTTTTGACAACTTTTTCCACTTTGTGTTCCTATGACTTTTCAGATACAGGTATGTTGTAGTTTTTATATAATGACCATTGGATTAGTTTAACAACTCGGTCATGTCTAGCTTTGTAATCAGTTTGTGTGATTTTGCTGCACTCACATATTAAATGTGAAACAGTTTCAACTTTGTCATTGCAAAGTCAGCAGTTTGGATTGTCAATGAGTTTTTTTGTATCTTCGCTTTCATGGCATTAGTTTGTAGTGCTTCTTCTTGAGCAGTGAGTATGAAACCTTCCATTTCTTTCTTGATTTAGCATTTGGCATTTAGAATTCTTTATTTGCCAAGTGTGACTGGACGCACAAGGAATTTGTCTTGGTGCAGATGCGCTCAGGGTACATAAAATAAAAGATACATTCATCAAGAGTCAGGAATCATAAGGTACAGCACTTAATAATAGTCATAGGGTACAATAGGCAATCAAATCATACTAGGAAACAGTCAATATAAATCGTAAGGATACAAGAAACAAAGTTACAGTCATACAGTCACAAGTGGGAGAGGATGGGTGATAAAGAGTGATGAAAAGATTAATAGTAATAGTTGGACAGTGTTGAAGAAATTATTTGTTTAGCAGAATGATGGCGTTCAGGGAAAAACTGTCCTTGTGTCTAGTTGTTCTGGTGTGCCATACTCTATAGCATCGTTTTGGGGGTAGGAGTTGAAATAGTTGATGGTTTCCATCTTAAGCTATGCCCATGTCAAGTTGTTATTTCATTTTCCTTCAATGTTTTTTTTAAGTACTATTCATGCAAAGCTTTGGTTTTTCATCTATTTAATCTGTCATCTAGCTGTTTTTTCTTATATTTTGCTTCTGTTGTTTTAATAATGTTTTTCATTTTCACAGCCTGCGGTAATTTTCCTGTAGTTTGGTTCACATAGTTATTCAAACTTTGCTTTTCTTCTTCTACAGTTTGATGGACTTGCAGTTGCCCTCTGCTACTTATTTTTCTTGGCAGGTACAACCTGTCAATGTCACTTCATGGATGTAAAGTGTTGTACATATTCAAAAGTTCACATGTTTTCTGATCCAAATTTCCAGTTCAACCAAAGTCCAGTTGATTATTCCAGCTGGGTAGTGTGTCAATGGAACTGCCCATGTATTAATGGCTTTAATTGTGTTTCCAGCATTCAGTTTTGATTTTAATATTTTGCAGAGCCTCCTGATGTATTCCTTTGGACTTTTCCATTCAAGATGTTATCTGCTTCCAATATACCAAAATATTTGTAACAGTTATCCTTTGCTAGTGCTTTCATGATGTTTCCATTTCCCAGTTCCATTCCTTCTATTTTTTCTATTTTTCCTCGCTGCATGGATAATACAGCACATTTTTCAAGTCCAAAGTTCATTCTGATGTCATTGCTGAACAGTTGAACTGTATTGAGTATTGATTTAAGTTCTGTGGGACTTTTCGCATCCATATATATAGACGCTTTATCTTGCCGTGTTGGCTTGAGATTTGGCATCCCAGTTTTGTGTGTAGTAGGATTATTGTCAGTGGAATTAATGCGATCTGGAACAGTAGTGGCAAACGTGAGTCCCCTTGGAAGATTCAATGTCAATGTTGACTTCAGTTCCTCTTCTGATGTTGACTTATTATTATTGTTGTTGTTAAAATCTCCATCATAAAAGTATTATTATTAATAATAATAATAATAATGATGATGATGATGATGATAATAATAATAATGCACCAGATATCACAATCATCAAAAACTGAAGTGTACAATTTATTGATACCAGGAGATGCCAGAGTCAAAGAAAAAGAACTAGAATAAAAAGCACAAAATATGGCAGTCTGGCAATCAAAACTATGCAATTATGGGTGAAACATGTGATGGCGATACCTATTGTCATCAGGGCACTTGGCACCATGTCCAATACTGTTACAAAATACATCAAGAAATTGTTATTGCTTCCTGCAATAACACCAGCTAAAACTGTGCCACTCAGAACATTGTACATTTTAAAAAGATACTTGGTCAATACCTAGGATGCTGGCAGTAATTTGTATCAACCATTAGCACCAGTCAATTATATTTGTGATACATTTTTAAATGTTCAGTTGACTGAGTTTCATGTTTAATGAATAAAAGTGTAATAAAAATTTAAAGTTTAAGTTCAAAATTTAATTTATTATTAAATTATTATTAATAATAATTTATTAGTAGTAGTAATAGTAGTAGTAGTATTTGCATTTCTTATTTTTACCATGGGGACTTTAAAATTGTTTTCTATTCTTCTTATACATTGCTCTGAACAGGTTCAGGAGGAAAAGCAATATGAAAATAATATTAATATAGAGGAGTTTCAATTCAGAAATCACAGTACTTCACTCAAAGAGAGCACAATACACACCATAGATTTCTGCAAAGTAATACATTTTCACATTGAGCAAGCTACTGAAGCTATGAAAATGATTTGATTTGTTATCCTGAAAGAAAGAAGATATCAAATTTGCCTTGATAAAGCAATTTAGGTGGTGTCAGATTAATCTGAAGTCAATGCTAGGGAATTGCCCCCAAGATATGCCACTTCAACCACCTTCATGAAGCCATGTCTTCTGGAGAACTTTCAGCATGTATAGCTAGTTCTAAGACAGAAGTCTTTTCTTAGCTGTTTCTGTCAGCAGCTAGCAAAGATCTGTATACTCATCCACACACATATATAATCACATTATAATACGTTATATACTACAATATTTATAAGGGGTTATACTTTTCTATAACATAATGATTTGAAATCTTTAGGGTAGAGGAAATTTCATTCTTATAACTGAAGAGTTCTCCTTTCTCATCATGATGTCTTCTAAATCTACATTTTAAAGGGTTACTTTAAAATGAAGTCCAGCAAAATACTCATATTACCGTGTTTCTCACAACATAAGGCTGGGCCTTATTTTTTATTGACCCCCGAAAAAACGGCGAGGCCATCTTTTTGGGAGTGACTTAATTCCCCCACTTTGCATCCTTGGGTGGGTGGTGACGGCTTGGATATTGACCTTGGCGTTGGTGGGACACTTCATATCAGGAGACCTTCCATCACCATTGCTTTCCCTTCTCCCTGTACTGCCATGGCATTTAGAGCAACACAGCTGTGTTTGATGCAGCCATGTGTGGCCAGCCAGGGCTCCTCCCTGCAGCTGAAGTCCGGCAGAGACACTTGGCTTCAGGCACTCCTGTCACTGTGAAGGCAAAGCCAATTCTTTTAAAAATGATGCCCTACTACCGGTATGACAAAGCCTTCCCTGCCCGAGAGGGCAACTTAACCCCAGGTGGGAGGTGATTTTCCTGGGGCTGTAGCACAGGATTGGCCCACCCCAGGAGAAGCGTCCAGCCACCATCCCTGCCTGGTCTGGCCAGAGCGTGAAGAGCTTTGCCTGGGGCACCCAGCGCAGCTGACAGGCAGGCCTCCCTGCCGGGTGTTGGGGCTCTCACCAAGGCAGTGAGCGCTTCCCCACCGGGCCCTCTGCTCATCCTGCCAGGGCCGCACCAGAGCTGTGTGGGCTGGGCAGAGCCGGGAAAGTGAGCCACGGGTGCGTGCCCACCTGCCATGATAAAGAGCCGGGCTGACCTGAGCTTGGCTTCCTTCCCAAATCCTCCAGCCCGAACCCAAAGGGATACCAGGAGAGGCTGCCCGAGGCAGTGATAGCACCCACCCATCTGTGGACAGGGAGGTGAGGCGACAGCAGCACTGCTTCCTTGGCCAGTTGGTCCGGCAGAGAGAGCCCAAAACCATCCGTCCTTTACACCCCTCGCCCAGCCCAGCCCCATCCCCACACATCTCCAAATGTGCTGGCAGCTCCAAACACCGCAGTGGCATGGGCATCAGGCAGAGGTGCTCATTCCATGGGGCTCAGTTTGGAGGAGGATCCACATCTGGCACCAGGCAGGGATGGTGGCTAGGCACTTCTCCTGGGGTGGGCCGATCCTGCGCTGCAGTCCCGGGAGATTTGCCTCCCCACGTGGGGTTGGGCTGCCCCATCAGGCAGGGGAAGCTTTGTCGTACTGGTAGTAGGGTGTCATTTTTAAAAGAATTGGCTTTGCCTTCGAAGGCGAAGAGAAAGCGGCAATAGGAGCGCCTGAAGCCGAGTGTCTCCGCTTGGCTCTGGTTGCACAGAGGAGCCCTGGCTGGCCACACATGACTGCGCCAAATGCCGGCAGCACGGGGAGAAGGGAAAGCAATGGTGGTGAAAGGTCTCCCGATATGAACTGCCCCACCAATGCCGAGGTCAACGCAGGCAGCAACAAAATTACTTCCTAACGGCACCCCCCCCCGCCCACCATTCCCCTCCGTTTCACATTTTTAATAAAGGCCTTAATTTGGGGGGAGGGGCTTAATTTGATTTTATGCCTATAAAACATGCTGGGACTTTCTATTGGGGGAGACTGTATTGTTGGAGAAACATGGTATTAGAAACTGAAATATAATGTTGTTGCTATTTATTAATGAATAATAGAATAAGAAAATGAAATATTTACTGTTCAAAATGAAAACAATTCAATTTGAAATAAAACAATTCTTGGATCTTATTTTTTGTATGTTGGCTAGATGGTTCATCATTTTCTTCCCAGCTAAAACATGTTGACCATCACTGACAAAATTAAGAAAATAAATTAGTACTGCTGATTGCTTTATTTCAGAAATAAAGCAGTTTAGTCTTTCAAAAATATCATTTCTTTTAACTTGTTCAGCTTTCTGCTCAAAAAAATATTTTTTTAATTTTATTTTTTTTATTCATTTTCTTTCTTTCCTTCAGGCTTAAAAATGCTTGGCAGTAAATTGAAAATGATAACTGGCTCAAAGGAAGAATGTCTTCATGCCCTGAAGAATGGCGATTGGCTGGCTATTTCACCAGGAGGAACACGAGAAGCCATCTTTAGTGATAAAACCTATAAGATTTTATGGGGTAAACGCAAAGGTTTTGCAAATGTTGCTTTAGAAGCAAGAGTGGTAAGTCCTACTAAATACATAGCAATAGGAATGATATATAAACTTATATACTGCTTCATAGTGCTTTACAGATTCAGCATATTTTCCCTCAACAGTAAATTTTATTGATCTTGGAAGGATATAAGGCTGAGACAATCAGAATCTAACTCCTGGCTGTGGGCAGAGTTCACCTGCAGTACTGCATTCTAACCACTACACCACCATGGTCGTACATGGAGAAATCACACTGTCTATTCCACAACATCCATCAGATTCCATTTTTATTAATTCCATGACAGTTATCTTATTATTTAATTTGTATCCCACCCTTATTATTTTTACAAATAACTCAAGGCAACATATCCAACACATTTCCTCCCCTCAACCACAGTCCTGTGAAGTGGGTTGGCAAAGAGAGTATGAGTGGCCCAAAGTCACCCACTGGATTTCATGGTTAAGATAGAACTTAGAGTGTCCTACTTTCTAACTCAGTGCTGTTACCACTAGACCAGGGCTGTCAAACTCATGGTCCACAGGTGTCAGGTGCTGGCCATGGCCACATGTTGGCCACACCCACGCCCAGTTTAATGAAGGGGGAAAAGTCCTGATATATCATGTGATGCTGTTGTGATGATATGAGTTTGACACCCCTGCACTAGATCAAACTATCTGTAGAGTCAAGTGGCATCTAAATCAAATTAATAAATTGACGATGCATGAAAAAGGCACCTATATAATGTGACTTTCCCATTCATTATCATTCTATTTGTAATCAGGGGTGGGATGCTCCTGCTTCTGCTTGGTTCTATAGAACCAGTAGCTCTGAAGAGAAGCAGACATCGAACCGGTTCTGTGTTTGCTGCTATGTGGCCCACCCACACGCCCGGCCTCTTACTTGTCCTTTATTTCCTGCTTTTTCAACCTAAGCTGCTTTGCACGGCACAGCTGAGATTGAAAAAACAGGAAAAAAGAAGCTTTTCAAACACTGCGCACCTGTGCACAGCACTTTTCAGCTGTCCAGGTGGCACAGTTTATTTTACTTTTTACAGCGAAACAAAAAGTAATCACCAAACCAATAGTAACACCAGTTGAATCCCACCCCTGTTTGTAATGTAGTTCTAACACACAATACACAAACATTTGGGAGGATGATAAATTATGACTGGGACATTCCTAATTCAAAACTACCATCAACTATGGAAAGCCACAAAGTGATTTTGAGTCAATTATTATCTTTCAGCACCTCTATCCTATAGGGTTGTTTTTAAAGAGAGACAGACTCAAAGAAGGGGATGTTATATATGTCACTTTAAGTTTTTGGCAGGAAGATGAAATATACATCTAATAATTTTGTAAATAAAGACCATGAGGAAGTTGCTACAGTAATTAGGAACGGGCTATATATTTATAATCAAAGAACATGTTCTTCAAATTACCAGTTATTAAAAGGAAATATTTTAAATAAATGAAGTTGATATTTGCTTTCCTTCTTCTTTTCCCTTAGCCCATTATTCCAATGTTTACAGAGAACAGTCGTGAAGGTTATAAGATATTTGGACAAATAAGTAAGTTTAATGTATTATAAATTTTCTAAATTTTCTAAATTTATAATCTGTTTTTTAAAATAAACTACGTCAATGTTCCTATAAATTTGCTCAAATAAACAAATAGTATTTATTTTATATTTTGTTAACTCCAACACACTGATTTTGCAGAAAGATGGAATTTTCTACTGAGCAAGTTTTACTAATGGCTTTATTTATTATTTATATTTTATTTATATTTATTATTTATATTTATTTATTTATTCCATCTCAAATGCAAGTAAGTCTGGGTAGTGTACCCCAAGACTGGGAAAATAAATGTCTAAAATCATTATCAATACCCTTTCCTAATTATCAACAACAAAAATTAAACTATCAGTTTCCAGCTATTTTTTTCTAATTTAGCCCTCCATCTCACAAGCAAGTGACTCATGCAATTATAACATAAAAATTAAAAGCTATAAAGCACAAAACAAATAAATAACAAAAAAGGGATGTTAGTAATAATGGAACCACCTCACAAGTTCACCCATTCTCTGAGGTCTAAGCATAAACATAACATTTCTGATTTTATTCCACTTGACCAGTGTTTTTTTCTGCTTGTAGATTTTATTTTACTGGAAAATTGCATATTTCTAGATTATGTTGCTACTTGCATTGTCTGCAGTCTAAGAACCCACATTTTAAATAGTTTAGTATTTGAAATATGCTCACTAAGCAAGGCAGAACATACTTCTGGAATTTTTTCTAAATTCTTTAGCAACATAGCTACTGAAGTTGTCTGTGTGATAAACTAATGAGATGTTAATAACTATGGTTGTGTTAAGTGCATACTTTGTCTCTGTGTCTGTATGTTTGTGTGAAGATGTCATTTAGGCTGGGTGATATGTATTGCCAGCTTAACTATATCCATATCTGTATGTAAAAGTCCATCAAGGTGGATGCTTTTGTGAGTGTGTCTGCTTTTGGCCTCTCCTTGTGTAATTTTTTTTTTTTTGTTTGTGTGTATACTGTGAAGCATAGAGTTCCACCCAGGTCACATGATCAGGAAAGAGGAAATAGGTAAGTTTAAACTGGAGCAATCAGTAGTCCCAAGGAGTCACTTAACTGCTTATCTCCAAGGACCGCACTGGTGGATGTTTTTCCAAAACTTTTTGTCCCAGAAAAAGGATAGCCTCTGAATCTGAACAATCTGAACAGGCCCAAAACATTTTATTGATTGATTGATTTGACTTGATTTGTCAATCACTTACAAGATGATAGGTATAAGAATAAACATGAGTATGAATACAGGAAATAGGTATGAATAAATTGGGACAACAGGACAGGGATGGTAGGCATGATTGTGCACTTATGCACATACCTCATAGACCTCTTAGGAATGGAGTGAGGTCAATAGTAGATAGTTTAAGGTTAAAGGAGTGGGGGTTTGAGGATGTAACAACAGAGTCAGGTAGTGCATTCCAGGCATTAACCACTCTGTTGCTGAAGTTGTACTTTCTGCAATCAAGTTTGAAGCAGTTTACATTGAGTTTGCATCTGTTGTGTGCTCTTGTATTGTCGCGGTTGAAGCTGAAGTAGTTATTGACTGGTAGGACATTGTATCAGAAAATTTTGTGTGCTATGCTTAAATCCAACCATTGGTGGTATAGTTTTAGGTTGTCCAAAGCCAACATTTCAAGCCTGGTGGCGTAGGGTATTCTGTTGCAAGCAGAGGAGTGTAGTACTCTTTTCGTGGAATACTTCTGGACTCGCTCAATTGCATTGATGTCTGATTATATAGTGGGGATTCCAGACAGATGAGCTGTATTCAAGTATTGGTCTAGCAAATGTTTTGTATGACCTAGTTAGCAATTCAATATTACTGGAGGAGAAGCTTCATAAGATTAGATTTATAACTCTTAATGCCTTTTTGGCAATGCTGTTACAGTGAGCTCTGGTGCTTAGGTCATTTGATATGAATACTCCAGGGTCCTTGACAGATTTTATAACACTCTTTTCCTACTTGGCCCACCATTATAAATTTGATTTTATTCTCTTCTGTTTTGAGAATTAATATGTCGATAGACAAGTAGCCCGAAGTCTCCCTATATTTATTTCTGACATTCCAGATGAAAAAAAAAAATAAAAACAAAAAGAAATGTTTTCATATATGCAGTTATATTGTATGCTGAACATAGAATGATACAGAATGCTGATTTAATAGTTGTCATCAATGATATAATAGGCATTGATAATTTAGGAGCTGCTGTAATTTCACATCACCTTTTAAAATGTTTTTACTGAAGAAATTTTTAATGAAGTAGAAACCATAAAAGAAATAAAACCATAAAATCATATAATTTAACTTTAGAATGCTGTTTATCTGAACCTAACCTTCAAAACTGTCTTATATACTTAATACGCAACTTAATTTTCTCATCATATAGAACACTTATACGAATATGTTCGATGGCCACTAATTATTTTGTATGGAGGGTTTCCAGTGAAATGGCGTACACATATTGGAAAACCTATACCATATGATCCAAACATAACTGTGGATGAGCTGGTGAAAAAGGTAGACTGATCTATATGTGAATGTCATTAAGCAAAAGCATTCAGGGGAGTCAAGAAAAATTTACATATGTATTTTCTTCTTCTAATAGGTACAAAATAGTTTACAGACTTTAATAGAAAAAAACCAAAAACTACCAGGAAGTATAAGAAGAGGTCTGCTGGCACGGTTTCATAACAAGAAAAATGAATAATTGCAATGAAAATACTATGTAACAATGACAGCCTTATCCTTATTGTAATTCTATATCCTCATGCATTATTGAAATATTACTGCTCTTATAAACTTGTAAACAGTTAAAATGAAGCCTTTGATGTTGTTATATGTATTATATACACATTTAACTAAATGGGCTCCTGAAAATCATCGTTCAGCTGGTTTTAAAGTCTTCCAGGCAACAATGCTGAAGGATTTCATTCTCCATGCCTTGGGTGAGTAATTCATTTGGGCTTGGAATCTCACAGTTTCTATGGAAAACATGGGCTTGTTGCACATGATTGTGATGACCCGGGGTATGGTACAAAGGCAACATAAGTAAGGAAACTCCCTTTAATACCTCCAACTTTGCCCGCAATGTCCAGTTACCTTCAGCTGGAGAAAAAACTCCCAAGAACAATCTTTAAGTTGAAGAAATTCAGTCCGAAAACAAAGTACATATAAATGGTAAATAAAAATCCATACAAACCATGCTGCAGTAGCTGGACAGGGCAGGATAAGGAATTGCAGACTTCAAAGACCAACAAAACACACACAGTTGTGAAGACACCAGGAACACAGATAAGCCTCGACAACAAAAGATAATTCACGATTTGCTTTCAACAAGTTGCTGTGCACAAACTCCTTTTAAACGCTGTGTTCCCAACTGCAGCTAATGAAGAGAATCAAGGCCCTTTCCTCTCCCATAAGCCACGCAACTCACATTGCTCCCTTCTCCATTCTTCCCTGCGTGCCCTTGGATGAAGAGGGGGTTTCCTCCTCTGAAATCCCTCTGCCTTGCTCTAATTCTCCCCTGCTCTGCCCAGCCGGACTTTGCCTTTCCCCAGTTTCTTCCACAGCCAAGGAAGCCACACTCCCACTCCCTGTCAGCTGCTCAGCCTCCCCCTCGGAATCAGATTCTGCCAGGGGCCTGACAGTGATCTTGGACCCAACACATATAATAGATATAATAATCTTTTCTTAAATATTATATTATTATTAATGATATATCTTGCCTTTCCCATGAAGCAGATGAGATATAATCTGAAGATGGAGGACATTGACATTGGTATTTGGCCACTGTTGAATCATTATTTTGTTCATGTGCATATTGCTGCCATACTTAATCTCTGCAAGTATGGTGTACTGGTTAGGAAGTTTATCCCATGTGCTTGATGGAACAATTGACGTTTCTAAGGTTTATTGATTTTTTTTTCTGGAAAGAAGGTAGGCATTTGTAAAGGAGAGAGAGAATGGTCTTGAAAGACAAAAAGAAGAGCTGCCACCAAGGCAATATTCAGATTAAAGGGTCCTGATCCCTGGTCAAGAAAGTAGTTTGAAAAAAGATTTGTTTAATTAAAATGATTTTAAAACTATTAAAATTGTTAAATAATATTTCCTTTAATTGTAGTATTTTATTGTGATTGTAAAATGTATGCCGGGGATTGTTTTATTGATGTTTTATTACTACTGATGGTAATAATAAATTGCCAAGAATCTTTCAAGCTGCCAATATTTACATTGTTCAATAAATAATTAAACAGACATATTACAGGACACCTTAATTTTAATGTTAGTTCATAAAGCCCATGTCACACTGAACCAACGGATGCAAAGAGGATGTAAAAAGGAGAAAAAAGCTTGCCATCCATTGGAAAACGTGATGTATTCACTGCCTCCGTTTGGCTTCCTTTCTATCTGTCCAGCATCCATTTATGGACGTTTCATCCGCTCCAAAAGTTTTGGGCTGCCCAAAACTTTTGCGCGGAAAATGTATCCAGTTCGTCCATTCTGCATCCGTTACGCATCTGCTATATCCGCCAGGCATCCGCTACGCATCCGCACAACTCGCATCCTCCCGGATGCTGAACGGATGCAGAACGGATGCAGCACGGAAACAAAGCATTTAAAATGGAAAAAACATTCGCAGAGGGGACCTATCTCGGATATTAAGGATGTCTGCAGGATGCCTAGAGGATGCCTAGAGGATGCAAAGGGACACCTATACTGCCTATAAAAAGGGGGAGCAACTCACCTGCATCTCACTTTCAGAACAGCAGCCAAGCTGTGCAGACCTCTGCAGCCTTCATCTGACTCTTCCTCTTCCACAGCATCCAGTCATGTCCACCGTGGATTGTGACAAAGTCCTTTTGGCAGCCACCATCCTTCTGCAATAGTGTGAAACCATCTACAGGCTCTGTGAACTCTACTATGGGAAGAAAAGGAGGCACCCAAAAAAAGTCTGGGTCCAAATATGGCTCGCCAGAAGAGCAGAGGACGGACTGTACAACAAGCTGATGGTGGAGCTCAGGAGTGAAGACACTCGGGTGTTCCAGAACTTCATGAGGATGCCTCCAGCCATGTTTGACAAACTTGTGCAGCGCCTGATACCCAGGTTGACCAAGACAAACACCAACTTCCGGCCCAGCCTGGAACCTGGGCTCAAGGTGGCACTCACTCTGTGCCACCTGGCCTCAGGGACCACCTACAAAAGCATGCAGTACGGCTGGAGGGTGCCACACAACACCATCAGCATTGTGGTCAGAGAAGTGGTGCAGGCCATCATCGAAGAATACAAGGAGGAGCTCCTCCTGTGCCCCTCCACTGAAGAAGGATGGAAGAAAGTTGCCGAGCAGTTGTATCAGAAGTGGAACTTCCGACACACCGTTGGAGCCATAGATGGCAAGCACGTGGCCTGCAAAGCTCCAGCCAAGTCGGGGTCCACTTATTTCAACTCCAAGGGCTTCTTCAGCATCGTCCTCTTCGCCATGGTCGATGCTGACTACAAGTTCATGTACATCAATGCTTCAGGCTACGGCTCATCTTCAGATGCCCAGGTATACAATGCCAGTGACCTCAAGGAGGGGCTGGAAGGCAACCTCATGGTGGGCTTCCCAGATTCAGACCCCCTGCCCAACAACAATCAAGATATGCCCTACTTCATCGTGGGGGATGACGACTTCTCCCTCACAACCTACCTCATGAAGCCCTACACTTCCAAATACCTCACCCATGAAGAGAGGATCTTCAACTACAGGCTATCCAGGGCAAGACGGGTGGTGGAGAACGCCTTTGGCATCCTGGCCAACAGGTTCCAGGTACTTCTCACCACCGTGCAGCATCGCCCAGAGACCGTGAGGAGGATCGTGGAAGCTTGCTGCATCCTGCACAATCTCATGCGCACCCACTTCCAAGTCTTGCAGAACAGGCTCGTGGACCTCCAACAAGACAATGGGGACATGGAGCCTGGGGAATGGAGGCAAGGGCGAAACCTGATAGACACTGAGGATGTGCAAGGCCCCAACAGAGCCTCACGTGAGGCGAAGAAGCAGCGCAACCTCCTGAAACACTGGTGCAACTGCCCAGCTGGAGCAGTGGAGTGGCAAGACAGGATGATAAATGCTTAATGGATGCTGCCTTCAGACTGTCTCATCACACGGATAAGATTGGGCCATGTATGTTTGGTTGGCCTACAATGAACAGGCCGTTTAATAAAGAGTTGTGTTTAAGTTGACATGTGTGGATAATTATTACATTATTATTGATAATAAAGGGCCATAGGTGTGGCACCTGGGAGGCTGGACCATACAGTCCCACTATGCTTGCACTGGAGCTTTATCTATCCCACTGCTATCCTAACCCATCCCATAGCTATTACCCATCCCACAGGTATCCTAACCCATCCCAAAGTTATCCTTACCCATCCCACAAGCATGCAAAGGCTTAAACCATTTCTAAAAGTTTCCACCAAGACTTTATTAAAAGAAAGAAATGAAGCAAGTGTGTGAATCATAAATAGATGTTATTAACAACAAGCTATGCAACAAAAATGAGTCTTTGGCACTCCTCTTGGTCACTCAGTCTCAGGGGTGAAGGGTCCAGGTGTTGTGGAGGTGCCTTGTGCTGGAGTGCTTGTCATCAGCTCCTCCAGAAGCAGAAGCAGCAGAAGCGCCATCTCCAGAAGAGCGAGCCCGTGCTGCAGAAGCCCCAGCAGAACCAGAGTGAGGGCCAGGGGGCGGGATGGTAGCCCTGTCCCTCTTGCAAGGGCTGGCAGCAGATGGCTGAGGCTTGCTGTGCTTCCGCATGGTTGTGGGGTTGCTGGCTGGCAGGGAGGCTGGCAGGAACCAAGGCTGGCAGGGAGGCAGGCACCAAGGCTGGCAGCAAGGCTTGCAGGCAGGCTGGCACCGAGGCTGGCACCGAGGCTGGCACCAAGGCTGGCACCAAGGCTGGCACCAAGGCTTGCAGGCAGACATGCAGACAGGGCAGGCAAGGCAGCCAATCCATCTGGCAGCAGGTCTTTCCTCTGAATGGTGACCTGTTTCCGACCTGCTTCCGTTATATCCGCGGGGCTGACGCAATGCATCCTCCCGCATGCGCAATTAATGCCAGGCATCCATTCGGCTTCCACTGTGCATCCGCTGTGCATCCGCTCTGCATCCGCTGTGCATCCGCTTCATCCGTTCCGTGTCCGCTGTGCATCCGCTGTATCCGTTCCACATCCTCTTTGCTGAGGCCCCCCGGAAGCCTAGCGGATGTGCCATCTGCTCCCATCCGCTTCCATCCGCTGGGCTTCCATTCCGCATCCGCTTTGCATCCGCCCTGCGTCCTCCCCGCGTCCGTGTTATCCGCTCCGGTTATGCAAATTTTTGCCCCTTTTGAGAGTGGATAACAATTGATGGAACATTTTGCTCGTCCGTTGTGTCCTTTTTGCATCCGTTGGGCAGTGTGTGACATGGGCTTAACTGTCCTTAAATATGATGCTACCTGAAATGAAGTAGCATCTAGTACCTATCTAGCAGGCTCAAAATATAAGTATCAAAGGTCAACCAAGCTATTTCACATACATGAATCGGGGGGCAGGATTTTCTCCAGGGCACTTGTGTTATCAAGTTTAATTTTAGGATTGGCATATAAATAAATTTGATGCATGATATATAATTCTTTAAAGATAATCTAGTACATAGTCAATGCAATCCATTAAATTCAGATATTTCTGCTAGATGTTGAAAAAATATATCAAAATACAGATGGCTATAATAGTCAAATATTTAAGAAATTTACTAATGTCATTCAGAATTCTTATCTCCCTTAAATAGTCAGATGGAGCACCATAAACTTTTGTATCTGAAGTTCAGGGACCCTCTCCTGATGCCCATCACTTAGTATCAGTACTTAGTAATCAGTAATCCTTCCCATTTTTCCTCCTTTGAAAAGTATCATTTGAGAGAGAGAGAGAGAGAGAGAGAGAGAGAGAGAGAGAGAGAGAGAGGGAGAGAGAAGGCTTTATTGGCCAAGTGCAACTGAACACACGAGGAATTTGTCTTGGTGCATATGGTCTCAGTGTACATAAAAGAAAAGATATATTCATCAAGAGTCAAGAATCATAAGGTGCAACACTTAATAATAATCATAAGTACAATAAGCAATCAAGTCATACTAGGAAACAGTCAATAAAAGTTGTTAGGATGCAAGCAACAAGGTTACAGTCATACAGTCACAAGTGGGAGGAGATGGGTGAAAGGAAGGATGGGAGGATTAATGGTTATAATATTAGTAATGCAGGCTTAGTAAATAATTTGACAGTGTTGAGAGAATTATTTGTTTAGCAGAGTGATGGCGTTTGGGGTAAACTGTTCTCGTGTCTAGTTGTTCTGGTGTGCAGCGTCATTTTGAGGGTAGGAGTTAATTTTTATTAAATATAAGAGTAATTTTAAAAATTGAAACTTTTATTCTCCAAGGTATGTGTTAAGGGGTTATTTTATTATTACATTATTATTATATAACATTACTCCAATACAATAAAGTGCCATAAAAATAGATTCTTTTAAAAAAATTTTAAAGAAGCACAAAGAATTAAAAATTCCATAGTGTTTCATTACTGTTATCTACTTTCTCACAGAAGGTGAGATTTTTGTGTTTGAAAGAACACCAAAATAAATATAGAAATGGGAATTCAATGCTACATTGCTAGATTGAGAGATTAACTGAGAATGCAAACTAATATACTTAATATAATACCAAAGTCTACATCAATTTTTAAATTACTACTGTAAGGGAAATAAACTGAAAATGTTTATTTTAGTTGTCTAATAATTCACAGATATATATGTATCTAACAAGTATACTATAAATAACAACCAGAATATTTTAGCACAGAAGTCCTAGCATTATAATAGGACTCCAACTATAATGCCTCATTCATAATGTTCTCCTGCTTCTAACCAGGCACATCCAAAGCTTCATTTTTTTCTAAACAAATAAGATTCCCCCCCCCCAAAATGAGTTTAAGCCCATGTCACACTGAACCAACGGATGCAAAGAGGATGTAAAACGGACAAAAAACCTTGCCATCCGTTCGAAAACGCGATGTACTCACTGCCTCCGTTTGGCTTCCTCTCTATCCGTCCAGCATCCGTTTATTGATGTTTCATCCGCTCCAAAAGTTTTGGGCTGCCTAAAACTTTTGCGCGGAAAATGTATCCAGTTCGTCTGTTCTGCATCCGCTATGCATCCGCGATGCATCCGTTACGCATCCGCTACATCCGCTTGGCATCCGCTGCGCATCCGCGCAACTCGCATCCGCTCGGACGCAGGGAGGAAGCGGAATGGACGCGGAACCTGGGCTCATGGTGGCACTCACTCTGTGCCACCTGGCCTCAGGGACCACCTACAAAAGCATGCAGTACGGCTGGAGGGTGCCACACAACACCATCAGCATTGTGGTCAGAGAAGTGGTGCAGGCCATCATCGAAGAATACAAGGAGGAGCTCCTCCTGTGCCCCTCCACTGAAGAAGGATGGAAGAAAGTTGCAGAGCAGTTGTATCAGAGGTGGAACTTCCCACACACCGTTGGAGCCATAGATGGCAAACACGTGGCCTGCAAAGCTCCAGCCAAGTCTGGGTCCACTTATTTCAACTCCAAGGGCTTCTTCAGCATCGTCCTCTTCGCCATGGTCGATGCTGACTACAAGTTCATGTACATCAATGCTTCAAGCTACGGCTCATCTTCAGATGCTCAGGTATACAATGCCAGTCACCTCAAGGAGGGGCTGGAAGGCAACCTCATCATGGGCTTCCCAGATCCAGCCCCCCTGCCCAACGACACGCAAGATGTGCCCTACTTCATCATGGGGGATGACGCCTTCTCACTCACAACCTACCTCATGAAGCCATACACTTCCAGATTCCTGACCCGTGAAGAGAGGATCTTCAACTACAGACTGTCCAGGGCAAGGCAGGTGGTGGAGAACACCTTTGGCATCCTGGCCAACAGGTTCCAGGTACTTCTTACCACCATGCAGCATCACCCAGAGACCGTGAGGAGGATCGTGGAAGCTTGCTGCATCCTCCACAATCTCATGCGCACCCGCTACCCAGTCTTGCAGAACAGGCTCGTGTACCATCAACAAGGCAATGGGGACATGGAGCCTGGGGAATGGAGGCAAGGGCGAAACCTGATCGACACTCAGGATGTGCAAGGCCCCAACAGAGCCTCATGTGAAGGGAAGAAGCAGCGCAACCTCCTGAAGCACTGGTGCAACTCCCCAGCTGGAGCGGTGGAGTGGCAAGACAGGATGGTAGATGCTTAATGGATGCTTCCTTCAGCCTGTCTCATCACATGGATGAGATTGGGCCATGTATGTTGGGTGGGCCTACAATGAACAGGCCATTTAATGAAGAGTTGTGTTTATGTTCAAATGTGTGGATCAATGCTTACATTGTTAGATAAAAAAGGGCCCTAGGTGTGGCACCTAGGAGGGTAGACCATACAGTCCCACTATGCTTGCACTGGAGGTTTATCTATCCCACAGCTATTAGCCATCCCAAAGGTATCCCTGCTCATTCCACAGGTATCCCTGCCCACCCCACTGCTATCTTAACCCATCCCACAAGCATGCAAAGGCTTAAGCCAATTCTAAAAGTTTCCACCAAGACTTTTTTTTAAAAAAACAAATGAAGCAAATGTGTGAATCAAAGATAAACTTTATTGAACAACTATCTGTAAAAAAAAAATGACCCAAGTCAAGTGTCCAAATAAAGTCCACAGGTAGCCAGCTACCTGGTCTCTGGCACTCTTCTTGGTCACTCGGAGGTGTGCCCAGTCTCAGGGGTGAAGGGTCCAGGTACTGTGGTGGTGGGTGGTGCTGGAGTGCCTGGCCTCGAGAGGACAACAGGGGACAGTGTGTTGGGAAAGCTCTCGGACAGCTGGCTCAGCCCCATCCCACAGTTATCCTTACTCCCACAAGCATGCAAAGGCTAAACCATTTCTAAAAGTTTCCACCAAGACTTTATAGAAAAAAAATAATGAAGCAAGCATGTGAAACAAAGATAAACTTTATTAATAACAACCTGAAAAGTAAACATGAACCAAGTCAAGTGTCCAAATAAAGTCCAAAAATATACAGGCAGCCAGTCTCTGGTACTCCGCTTGGTCACTCGTAGGTGTGTGCCCAGTCTAATTTTTAGGGTGCAGGTGCTCTGGAGGTGGGTGCTGCTGCAGTGCTGGTCTGAGGTGCTGATGGAGTACCTGGCCCCGAGCGGACAACAGGGAACGGTGTGTTCAGAAAGGTGTCCGACAGCTGGCTCATCCCCGCGATGCTGAGAGGTCCTTCCTCCATGCCATGGGGTGTCAACTCCAGTACTGATGACAGATGTACTGAGGCCGGGCTTGGCTGTGGGGTGGAGGAAGGAGTACTGTAGTGGGGCTGTCTGGTCTGCAGCTGGGTGAGGACTGGCGTGGGTGGCATCGCTGTCGTGGGTGGCATCATTGGCGTGGGTGGCATCGCTGTTGTCGGTGGCATCATTGGTGTGGGTGGCATCGGTGGCATCAGTGAAACAGGTGGCAACGGTGTCGCCCGATGACTCTGTGCCTGGACTGGGAAGGGCTGCTGTCTGTGCTGCTGAACCTCCTGGTAGCCGTAGCCCTGGTAGGTGAGGGCCTGTGGGAAGCTTTGGAATGGGAGGGACATCACCTGGGGTGGAGGAGCAGACCTGGACTGGGTGGGAGCAGGTTCATCTGGGTCTGGAGGGTTGTGAAGCAGCTTGGTGATCTGGTCCTTCACCAGCTGGTACTGTGGATCCTACATTTCCTTGAGGGTCTGGTTGACATAGGTGAGGAAGGGCTTGCGGTTGGAGGAGGAGGAGTCAGTGTGGACCAGCTGAGAGAGGAGACCTATGCTGGTGCGGATGGTGTCCCTGATCTCCAGCAGGACAGTGTGACTCTGCCCCTCCAGCTGTCCGGCTCTCTGCCTTTCTGCGGAGGCGGAGCTGGGGGGGGTGGATGCGGCTAGGAGTGTGGTGGACTCGATGTCTCCTTTCTCCCACCGCACCAGTGGGAGAACGCACTCCACCATGCTTACCACACCTGTCTGCGGGTTCTCCACCTTGGCACGCTCCACAGTAACCTGCCTGGAGACAGGGACTGACTCTCGGCCGGAAGAAGACTGGCTCTCAGCAGGCTGCCGGAGAGAGAGGGTCGTGAGAGGAGCTGCTGGTGCTCCTCGGTGGCGGACCTCACCCTCCAGGAAGCTGCACCTGGCCATGACGTAGGTCTCTCTGTCTGTCAGCTTAACCATGGCCTGGCAAGATTTCTTCAGGTGCAGCTTCCCGTACCAGGTGTGCATGTGCTTCCACCAGCCGAGGAGCACCTCCGAAGTGTAATCCATACTCTCTGCCCTCTCTCTCCAAGCAGCCTGCTTCTGCTTGGTGTCCTTGTACAGCCGGGGTCCCTTCCACCACAGATAGTCGTTCTCTCTCAGCCACTCCAGCACCTCATCCTCGTGCGCCTACTCAATATAGTATTGCCTCCTCTCCCGTTGTCGCATATGCCTCTTCCTCCCTTTGGCTGGACCAGATGGGCCCTCATCAGAGGGGCTCCCAGGTAGTAGGGGCTGCTCCTCCACACCACCAGCAGCCACAGCACCAGCAGGATCATCATCATCATCATCAGCATCATCATCATCAGCAGCAGCAGCATCCTCACCAGCAGGATCATAATCATCATCATCATCATCAGAGGCAGCAGCAGCAGCAGCAGCAGTGGCAGCAGGATCAGCAGCAGCAGCATGACCAGCAGGACCAGGATCAGCAGCAGTAGAGTAAGCACCAGCAGGGCCAGGAAGTCCAGGAGCACAAGCAGGACCAGGAGCACGAGCAGGACAAGCAGGACAAGCAAGACCAGGAGCACGAGCAGGACGAGCAAGTCCAGGAGCACGAGCAGGTCGAGCAGGACCAGCAGGACCAGGAGCAGCTTCAACAGAGTAAGCACCAGCAGAAGCACCACCGCCAGGAGCAGCTTCAGCAGAAACCCCAGCAGAAGCAGAGTCAGGGACAGGGGGCAGGAGGTTGGCCCTGTCCCTCTTGCCAGGGATGGCGGCAGGTTGCTGAGGCTTTCGCTTCCTCCTCATGGTTGTGGGGTTGCTGGCTGGCAGGGAGGCTGGCAGGAAGCCTGGCAGGAAGCCTGGCAGGAAGGCAGGCAGGCAGGCAGGCAGGCACCAAGGCTGGCTGGAAGGCAGGCTGGCAGGGCAGGCAAGGAACTTGAAGTGTCCAGCAGCAGGTCTTTCCTCGGAATGCTGGCCACGTGCGAGCTGCTTCCCTTTATATCCACGGGGCTTACATAATACTTCCCCCCCGCATGCGCAATTAACGGTCGGCATCCATTCCGCTTCCGCTGTGCATCCGCTAGGCTTCTGCTCTGCATCCGCTTTATCCGTTGTGCATCCGCTGTGCATCTGCTTCATCTGCTCGGCGTCCACTCTGCATCTGCTGTATCCGTTCCGCGTCCACTTTGCTGAGGCCCCCAGGAAGCCCTGCGGTTGCGCAATCCGCTCCCATCCAATCCCATCCGCTGGGCTTCCGTTCCGCATCCGCTTTGCATCAGCCCTGCGTCCTCCCCGTGTCCGTGTTATCCGCTCCGGTTATGCAAATTTTTGCCCCTTTTAAGAGTGGATAACAACGGATGGAACATTTTGCTCGTCACTGTGTCCTTTTTGCATCCGTTGGCCAGTGTGACATGGGCTTTATATACTGCACATGAATACACAATGGAAAATAATGAATATTTAATCATATAATGAAATAGGACTACAAAATGTTCAGAAGAATTGAACATACTAAAAATATGGAGACAAAGAATCGTGGTTGTCAACATTTCTTTCATGTACACAATTATGTTGTCTCTCATAACCAATCTATTATTGGATTACCAAATTCCATTCATGAAATTTGAAGAGAAGTTTCTTTCTTAGTGGTTTTATGCAAAAATGCCACCATCATTTGATTTGCAGAATGATTTTTATGAAACAAATTACACTGCTGGTAACAATGGATGTGGAAGTCATAATGTTCCAGAACTTTCCCTTTCTCAGCAACATCCAGAAGAGATAATGTTCTGGGAATGATACACACACACACACACACACACACATACACACACATATATGCATACACATTATCACACGGAGACCCTTTTGATACCTGATGTGATTGGATTTAGATATATTGGACAGTAACTTCAAAGCTCAGAAAACATCTTCATTGACCATCACAGCCAAGATTTATGGAAAGTAAAGTTGAATTGACAGGTGGGGGAATTATAAGTTAGTGAAGAAAGTACTTAACTTTCTTGAGTATATTAGCAGTAATTTTATAATACATATTAATCTATTCTCAAATTTACTACATTGGACTTAGATGGCAACAAGCAATAGAACTGGTATTGCAGCAGATTGGACTGGAAACAGATAAACAACGTTCATCTTCAAGGATTTCTTCATTTTGCTCTATTTCTATAATTATTAATATTTCTTACTCTTACCTTCTTGGCTGAATAAATACCTTCTATACCAAACCCAGAACTAAAAAACCCTCCCTTGATATGAAAGCATTAATATTTGGCCTGACTCAGATGTTGACAGAGATGTTCAAGGTAATAATAATCAATATAGTGAGATGTAATTTTCAGAAATTCTTACCAGATTGATCCCCACTCAGGTCAACAAGGTACATCTGGCGAACCTATGGCACATGTGCCGGAAGTGGCATGCAAAACAATTTCTCCTGGCATGCGAGAGAATTCACCCAGAAGAGTCCCACTGTGCATGCACATGTGCCGCTACTGCACAACAGCTGATTGTCAGGTATCTGGTGTGATTGGGGGGGAGCAGAAATGTGCAGCCTGTGCTGGGGGGGGTCACACATGCATGTGCAGATGGATGGTGTAGGGAGATTATCGTGACGCATGCACAGATGCACAGAGTGCTGCAAGGTGATTGCATGCACATGTGTAGACATGTGGCACACTGCAAGGGGATTGCACACACATGCGCAGGAGGGGGTGGGCCCAGAACACATTGCCTTCTGCGTGCTGGCACATGAGCGCACACGCAATTATCAGCACAGGAGCTGAAAAAGGTTTGCCACCACTGCCCTAGATGTTGAAATTTTGGACATCTGGTGACAAATGGGTTAGAATTCAGGACTCTTGGCTGAACAACCAGAGCCAGCAGCTCTATAGGACCAATAAAAGAAAAGTGGGTTGAATACCATCAAGGCAATTAACATCTGGGACATTTCCAGTCATTAGATAAACAACTGGACTCAAGCAGAACTAAAAGCCTTGGATTGAAAAAATGGATTAGAATGAATCGTGCTCTTCGTCCATGCATCATTGAGAAACTCTACTTACCAAAGAGCATAGATGGGCATGGAATGTTGTAAATACAGGTAGTCCTTGACCGACAAGAGCTCTTTTTGTGACTATTTAAAGTTACAACAGTACTGAAAAAAGTGACTTATGATTATTTTTCACACTTACAACCCATGGTCACATGTCAAAGTTCAGATGCTTGGCAACTGATTCGCATTTATAGTTGTCCCCAGATCATGTACTCCCCTTTTGTGGCCTTCTGGCAAGCAAAGTCAATAGGGAAGCCAGATTCACTTAACAAACGCATTCCTAACTTAACAACTGTAGTGATTCAGTTAAAAACTGTGGCAAGAAAGGGCATAAAATGGGGGAGGGGTGAATTCGTTTAACAATGGTCTTGCTTAGAAACAGAAATTTTGGACTCAATTGTGATCATAAGTCAAGGACTACCTGTACACCAGTTAATTGCAGAAGAAAAAAAGGGCACTGGAAGAATGCACTTCATGATGGACAGTGAAGAAAATGCATTGAAGGTAGGGTACCATGAAGGTTTACTGAATACTGGACTGTCCCAAAGGAAACTAGACTTTCTTGTTTTTTTTCTTTCTTTTTGAAAACACTTTGCTTCTCATCCAAAAGTTTCTGCAGTTCTTGGGTGAGAAGCAAAACTTTTTCAAAGAAAAAAAAACACCAAGAAAGTCCAAGACAACCATGACCTGGATGATTGATAATCTCCATTGACAAGTACTAGACTGAACAAACTGGCCTACATGAAAGACCAATGAAGAGACATGGCAAGGCAGAGTATCACATGACCAGTACATACATACATATGTACATTAGTAGGCGAGGCAGTTACCAACCTTTCTGAAAGTGCCTAACAGTGGGAAAGAAGATGGGGGAGAATTGTACTTCCAGACTTGCAAGATTGGGATAGCCTAGCATGGCAAACCAGATAGGAAACATTACTACCTGAGCTAATACTACTTTATTATAAAGCTACATTGACAGAATCTTGCAAATCTTAAAGTACATTTCTCTTCTTCTCATCTCATCTTCTTTACAGATTGGGAAACTAGGGCATGTCTTCCCTGGACCTCTTGTTCTGCCCATTATCAAGCTGCAGGCTATGCTGTCTTTTATCTGACCATCCTCTTGGTAGCTACTCTTCACCCAGTCTCCCAAGATCTTTTCCTCATTCCGTTACAAAAGGTGGACTTCTGAAGTACTGACAGATGGCATTTGAATCAAATTCCAACCTACAAGATCTGCAGATATTAAGGGAGGCTCTTCTTTATTTCACCTTTCACAGCCTATTTCATTTTATATCTTCTGCTATTATTCTTGCTGCTGTCCACAGTGTTAAGCCTGGGTTCCCCAACCAGGGTTAGGTAGACAAGCTAAACAGAATGTGCAGCGTTAGTCAGATAGGCACACAGATAAATGAGTGAGCTAAGCTTGTATGTTTATTAACATACAGTAAAAATAACAGATACGCTTGTGCTATCAAGAATATATTTTATTCCAGTATAAGTTTATAGCATATTCAAAAACAGTCCAATATTCAGTTACCATGTAGTCAGTCCATTCAGGGATATTCAGTTAGCAAAGTCCATGTAGAATATCCTATTGTCAGTTCACATAAATCAGTCCGTTGTTGTCTCTCCCGTTCGAGCAATGCAGTCTTGCTTCCAAGCAGTAATCAGGGATCATCAAAGCCAGAGAGAGAGCGAGCAAGCTGTAGCCTTGCTACTTTTATATGGTTTTCATAACCACACCCACAGTTGCTATTTTACAGTTAAAGCTGCATACACTAACTATGATTCATAGTTAGTATTTCACCTAAAACAGTTAGGGTGAACAATGTTATCCCTAACACACAGCATCCAGAGATGCTCAGTAACTCTGTCTTCTTTTTCAGAAGTCAGACATTTGATACTCATTTGTGTCCCTTTTGGTCCTTTTGAGTTACTTTAAGAACTGAATCATATTTCTGAACAGGATTATTTGAGTTATGAGAGAGATTCTTTTTTATTTCTCACTTAAATTTCTTTATATGCTTATAAAAAACTCTACATTTTATTTATAGATTTATTCACTTATAAAGAAATGTATATTATATACATACATTGCTTTATATACTGTCAGATAATAATTATTTCTTCTTTGTCATGTACTGTAGATTACTTCCAAGGCAATGGGAAAATATGCAGTGACCTCATACACCTTCATTAAAAAAGGGATTAAGGCAATGAATGACTCTTACATTTGTGTAAGAAAATTCTTAAAAAGACTTTAAAGAATATTCTAGTAAACTTTTAGAAGGACTGTGGCATGGTTCCTGTTCAGAAAAGGCAGGTGAAATGGACTAAGAAGCCGACAGGAGATCAGTTGTGAGGAAGCTAGACAAAGAAAGAAAGAAAGAAAGAAAGAAGATGGTAATTAGCAAAGTGGAACTTATTCAGTCTTTGGCTGATGAACAGATGCAGATTGCAAAGGGATTCAAGAAGATATTGTTAGTTATAATAGATAGGAAGCTAAATTGTAAGTACAATCTTTGAATAATTCTTTGAAAAATTATTGGTAACTGCGTTTTAGGACAGAAACAATGTTGTCCTTTTATCCGAAAGGATATTATTACCCAGGGTTACTTAATTTCAGAAAGATAGTGCAAAACCATTTTGAAGACATAACCTGGAGGAAAAAGAAGTAGGAAGACTATAGATCTTCTTTAGAAAAAGGTAGAGAAAACCTTTAAAAAGTCATGCAGAAAAAAAGTAGTGGAAAAACAAAAGATAATTTGGTCCTGAGAAATAAGAAAGTGTCAGAAAAAAATAACCTTGTCTGGTGTAAGAAGGGCAGAGGAAAACTCTGGTGGGTTTTCAAGTCTCTGCTATTGTACCTTGCTTGGGATAGACAAGTCAAGTCCCTCTCTCACTGAAGGTCAATGATCCAACGGCTACTCTCAACCTGGTTTGGCCAACCTATTGCAGCTGTTTTATGGAGTGTGGCTGTTACACATGCTACAGCTACTAGGAGTCACAGGTGAGGGCTAAGTGACAGGTGGGGACCAAAGATGGATGAGCTGCCTTAAACACTGCCCTAAAATAAGATGCCCTAAAAGGACACGGCATGCCCCTACACCAGAGGTGCTATCCCTCCCTGAACAACCCATACATCAGACATCAACAATGGTGTCCACACGTCTGCCAACATGTGAAAGTACATTTCGTACCAGTCACCTGCAGACACATGGTGGACAGCCCACAACCTGTTAGATGTCAAGATCCTCTTTGAACATGATGGACAAACATCATTGTACCTTGCAACAATAACATAGCAATCATTAGGCTGTTTTGAGATTGGTTACCTTGAAGGACTGGCAATTTATACATATTAGTAAAATTCCATTTGTCTTGTTAACTATAATAATACACCTTTTTGGGAAAATGATATTTTTCTGTCCTTGTTTTGCAACTAAAGAAAAACAATTGTAGACTCTTGTAGTCTATATTTTATCCAATCAATTCTGAAAGTCACAAACATATCTGTTTTCAGTGAAAGAAGGGAAAGGCTACACATTTGTGTTTTAGGCTAAATGACAGAGGTGGTATTCAGCTGGTTCTGACCAGTTCTGGAGAACCGGTAGTGGAAATTTTGAATAGTTCAGAGAACCGGCAAATACCACCTCTGACTGGCCCGACCCCATCTATTCTCTGCCTCCTGAGTCCCAGCTGATTGGCTAGGCCTTTTTTTGTTGCCCTACACAGGAGAACAGAGCTGGAAAGCAGGTTAGTAAGGTGGGGAGGAATGGGATTTTACAGTATCCTTCCACTGTCATGCCCACCAAGCAACGGCACACCAAGCCATGCCCACAGAACTGGTGATAAAATTTTTGGAATCCCACCACTGCTAAATGTGCTTAGTTAAGTAAGATTCTTCCTTGTTTTTTAGTAAATTTTGTTCAAACCAGATATTATTGATTTTGATCCCAGCCAATTGTTCCTATTAACGTCTTCTTTTTTTCCAGTTTCTCATTATCATAGCTAAGTTTTAGCATGATTCAGTTGTAAAAAAGTATTTGCTAATGTTTCATCAGAAGGAACATTTCTGCAGAATGCAGCATTATGTGGAGCTTTACCACTATCTGACAGCTGGCTTTCTTCAATATCAGACCTCAAACATTACAGCTCAGGAGTTCCTTCACCAAAGTTCTGTGACTCTCAAGGCCTGGTTCTATTATTGTGAGATCAATGATGTCCAACCAACAACACTACTTGATGAATATTTTCAATTCATTTTTTTTAAAAGTATATACTCTACTTGAACTCCCCAACCAGGCAGCATGGCTAAAAGAAATACCTTAACCTCAATTCAGGGAGAAAAAGCCAGGCTTAAAGCTTACTGGATTGTTAATTATTTGCATCCATGTAAATAATTAATTATAGAATCGTCTATGTCCAGAAGATTCTGAAACCTTCAATAAAAATTATTTATTTCAGGTAAGCCATTTATTATATAGCCAGCCTTTTTTTTTTTTAACCCACAAATTACTTTAAAATATGAGGCTGTCCAAAATAAGTAGAATGGAATCTAATCTAACTAATCATTTTTAAAAGGTGCTTTTTCCTTTTCCTATCATATTAAGGATAATAGAAGTGATGTAACTGAATATAATTGCTTTTCACGTCATTGTATGAAAAGTATGCTCTGATTCATAAAGTAGCAATTTTGTCTTTATCTTTCACAGCTGTTATGAAGAAAAACATAAGCATACGCCTTCAAGATGTGGGAGAAATAATAATATAAAGAGATATTTCTTCTCTGATGGTGTACTCTTCTGCCTACACACTGATCCAAGCTAAAGCAAATAATTATTATAAACAAAACTGAACTGAAACATATAATGTTCAAAAGATACTTTGGAAGGATGTTATATAGAACAGTGTTGGCAACTTTTAAAGTGCTGGATGGGGAATTCTAGAGCTGAAGATCACACATGTTAAAGATGCCAAGCTTGTGAAAGAAAATAGAAGACCTGCTGTCTATTTATCCAGGCAATAGAATACATGTGTTGGATGTCATGGGACTTCTGGGTTTGTGACCCAGAAGTCCCAAATATAAGATGTGTGTTGTGAGATGACAAAGGTTGAAAGCTACACATACAAAAATGTTTAAGACTTAAATGAATATCAATCTTAACGATATAATTTCAATTGCTATGGATTGTTGTTTTAATTATATTATATATTTAATTGTTTTTCCTATTTTAAAATATTGAGTGTAGCTCTAGAATGTACTATGCAGAATCCGAATGAAAATTATGTATTATTTTAAGTGTTAAACTAAGGGGGAAAATATAAAAGCGTCATACTCCAATCAGTGATTACAGAAGAAATTTTGTGTTAATGAGAAAAGATAATAGACAGCTGAAACAGGACAGACAAAGGATATAAGTATAATGATTTAAATTGAGATGAAATAAATAAAATAGAATTAAGAGAGTGAAAAGAGGGGAGAAGCTATATAGAAAATGTAAAATGGTAAATAAGATATGGAATGCATGCTTACTTTTATATAGCATTCCATATCTTATTTACCATTTTTATATCGTTAAGATTGATATTCTTTTAAGTCTTAAACATTTTACACATTCCTTTCCAAATAAGTATCATGCTTCTATGGGAACACTTATAGATTTTGCTTCGTTACTTCCCCCTCATTTCACTTATATTTTAAAATATTATGTCATGACAATGTTCCCATTCCTTTTTAGTTCAGTTCTCTCATATTTCATTTCCTTTATTTTATTCAATTTTTTTTTGCTAAATTACATTAAATATTTTATCCCATTTTATAATCATATGTTGTTCCAATTTTCTAACCTTATTTCAAGGCATCCTATAAAAGTATGGAATTTATTACACAGACAGAAGAAGGCTTCTGAGTTTCTAGATACAGGTTGTCCTTGTTTAACGACCACAATTAGGACTGGCTACTCAGTTATTAACAAAGTGGTCACTAAGTGAAATTGTGACTGTGCTTATGATCTTATGTCAGTTTTCCTTTCCTTTATAGATCTGCAAAGGTTGTAAATACAAGAAGGATTGGTTGCAAAGTTACTTTTCAATTATTGTCATCACTGAGAACAACTGTCATCTGGGGCAGTTACTAAATGAGGACTACCGACACAAACAACCTAAATATAAATGATAGAACTGGAGTAAGATGATGAAATAACTGAAGATGAAATAACTGAAGTAAATTAAATGGAATTTACTTCATTTTCTAATTTGGAGATTATTATTATCTATATTAGAGATGAATAAATACATTATTTTTTAAAAAATATTATTTTAAAATATTTTTTCAATGTTGTACTTCTATTCATCATGTAACAATACTCCCCCCATGACAAGATAAGAACACTAGTTCACAATCAGTCAAATCTAATAAAAATACATTTTTATTCTGGCACACAGTTAATTTACCAATAAAATGGAATTAGAAGGCTTTAAAGCAATAAGTTCTAAAATTTATCACAGAAAGCACATCTCCGTCTAAAGATTCCAGAAAAATGTAGATTTTTCTTCCATATCTATGAACAGCCTATTTATTTAATGTTTATTCCTTTTGATTAGCTTTTTAGTGTTTCAAGAATATTGGTATATTGGTTTTTTTGTGGATTTTCTTGTAAGATTTAATTCAGAAGAATAGGAATGTAGCAGGTGCCTGCAATTCATTACAAGTAGTCACTAAAAAAGTGGCTTATGACTATTTTTCACACTGATGACTATTTCAGTGTCACCTTGATTACATGATCAAAATCCAAATAGATGACAAATAATTCATATTTATGAGGGTTGCAGAGTCCTGAATCCATTTTTGAGACCTTATAAGCAAAGTCAATGGAGAAGCCAAATTCACTTACCAACTGCATTACTCATTTAATGTTTGCAGTGATTCACTTAACAAGTGAATCAAACAACAAGGGAAGAAAAAGTAAAATGTGACAAAATTCACTTAACAAATGTTTTGCTTAGCAAGAGAAATTTCGGGCTCAATTGTAGTTATAAAGCAAGGAATATCTGTACAAGTCATGAATGCAAATCATGTCACTCTGTAGGATCTTATAGTTGTTATAAAGAGGATTTCATTCCAAATCTTCTGACAGATCTGGTAAACAAATACAGATGTTTCCATGAGTCACCAAAAAGTGTTGCATTCACACTCCGAAATGCCTTTCCAAATGAAATCATCAGGCCTCATAGATGCTATCAATATTATTTCACACACAGTTCCACACAAATTTCAAATTCTCCACACAATATTACTATTTGAAAATTAATGGCAAGCTGCTTAACATAATTGGCTGACCCATTTCCTGAAATATAGATTTTATCAGGATTTCTGGTAATTTGAAGCTTTGTTTTTTTTGTTTTGTTTTTTTACGTGTAAGTCAAAGTATTCCTTGTGACATCCTATGGATGCAAAAATCGGAAATTGAAGAAGCAGGATAAGAAGTATAGATGCTTTGATCTTTGGTATTAGCAAAGACTCTTGGGAATACTAAAAAGGTTTCCTCTATCCAGTTGTGTCTGACTTGGGGGACAGTGCTCACTACCATTTTGAACTGCTGGGTGACAGGAGTTGAGGCAGGAACAGGAGGTCATCCCATTACAAGGTGCTCGGATCTTGAATGCAGACCATTAGCTTTCCAGCTGTCAACCTCAGCATCTTTAACCACTCAGCCATCATGTCACCCCCTCCCCAATATTATGGACACCCCAAACTGATGGATCATCAAACAAATCAATCTAGACATTTCACTCAAGGCACAAATGACCAAGTTAAAATGATCCTATTTGGGGCACATCACATGAGAAAAAAGACGAGCTCCCTGGAGAAGTCTCTAATGTTGGTGAGGTGGAAGCAAAAGGGAAAAGAAGATGATTAGCAGCAATCTGGATGGGCTCAGTGACAGTGGTGATGAATGAACTGTTGGAAGAGATGAAAGAATATCTTAGAATTATAAAGAAAATCTTCGTGGGCCCTAAGAACTGAAAACAACTTGATGGCACATAATAGATAGATAGATAGATAGATAGATAGATAGATAGATAGATAGATAGATAGGTAGGTAGGTAGATAGATAGATAGATAGATAGATAGATAGATAGATAGATAGATAG
>BLBF01000002.1:47642072-47659150 GCA_015471245.1 Laticauda colubrina
AGCAAGGCTGGCAGGGAGGCTGGCAGCAAGGCTGGCAGGGAGGCTGGTAGCAAGGCTGGCAGCAAGGCTGGTAGCAAGGCTGGCAGCAAGGCTGGCAGGCAGACATGCAGGCAGGGCAGGCAAGGCAGTCGATGTGTCCGGCAGCAGGTCTTTCCTCTGAATGGCGTCCTGCTTCCGAGTTGCTTCCGTTATATCCACGGGGCTGACGCAATGCATCCTCCCCACATGCACAGTGAATGCCAGGCATCTGTTAGGCTTCCGCTGTGCATCCGCTTCATCCGTTCGGCGTCCGCTCTGCATCCGCTCTTTCCGTTCCGCGTCCGCTTCGCTGAGGCCCCCCGGAAGCCCTGCGGATGTGCCACCCACTCCCATCCGCTTCCATCCACTGGGCTTCCGTTCCGCATCCGCTTTGCATCTGCCCTGCATCCCCCCCGTGTCCGTGTTATCCGCTCCGGTTATGCAAATTTTCACCCCTTTTGAGAGCGGATAACAACGGATGGAACATTTTGCTCGTCCGCTGTGTCCTTTTTGCATCCGTTGGCAGTGTGACATGGGCTTTAGCCTTCTTTTTAAATCTATAGTATGGACACAATTTTTATATTACTGATTAATTTTCAATGTCTTAATAAATTCTTTAATAGTATAAATTTTGAAAATGCTTTTATTTGGCCAAATAAGTGAAATATTTCCATAATGACTTACATGTATTAAAAATAATTTAAAAATATCAGTTTGAAATAGATTCTGTACCTTTTAACATAGAAAATTACTTAAAAGTATGGTATGTTATTTAATTGAAAGTATATTTTCATAAAACTGATATTTCAGTTTTCAGGTTCAATTAAAATTAAAATAAATGAAGACTAAAAATATATTTCTTCTTCCACAGAAACCCAATCAGACCCACATACTTTAAAATTCTGATTTGATCCCCTCTATTACCTTAAGGTAAATCATCAATGCAACTTCAGAGATCTTTACACATAGCATATTATTTATAATATTGCACTTTCTTTCAGGTGTTCAAGCATTAACTGGTGTGACAGGTATTATTCAAAATAAAAAGGAAGAGTGTTTAAATGTTCTCAAGAAAGGCAAGCTACTTGGAATTTCTCCAGGAGGAATGAGAGAAGCACTTTTTAGCGATAAATCATACAAGCTCATGTGGCATAAGCGTAAAGGTTTTGCTCAAATAGCTGTAGATATGAAAGTGGTAAGTATGGTGTTCATTTCATTATTAAATCTTGCTGAATATGTTTTATCAGACAAAACATGATGTTAAACAACTGGAAAACTAGGATTGTAAAGAAGTATTGTAATAGGTTTTCTTGAGGATAACAGCTCATAAAGTATATTTACTGTAACTGCTGTTTGAGAGTTAAATAAGTAATGTAATGGTAGCCTATTTCAGATTTCCCAATTTTGGAACAAATCATTTTTGACTTACTTCTTCATGGTCATGACAGTAGAACTCTTTTCCTTCAATGACTTAGGTCCATATTGTACTCCCCTACTGCTTATATCATATATTCTGTGCAGTGGTGTGATTCATTTTTTTTTTACTACCAGTTCTGTGGGCGTGGCTTGGTGAGTGTGGCAGGGGAAGGATGCTGTAAAATCTCCAGTCAGAAGTGGTATTTGCTGGTTGTCCGAACTACTCAAAATTTCCGCTACTGGTTCTCTAGAACTGGTCAGAACCTTCTGAATACTCCCTTTGCTTCTGTGACTTTACTGCTATGAAAAAAAAATATTGTTATTCCATTATCTTAATGATAAATATTTCAATATATCAAATATTTTCTTAATATCCAATTATTTAACAACTACAATTTTTATATTTTTAAGCCTCTTACATATTCATTCAGTTAAAAAATGAGAAGCCCTGACCTATTCTAAAGGGGTGGGTTTTTTTGGTGTGTGTGTGTGTATATATATATATATATATATATAATAATGATTGATACAGGTATCCAATATGGAGGGAAAGTTCAAAAACATTAAGTAAGGGCCATTTTAGAATGTTTAATGAAGCTAATCATGCAAATAGAAATAATTTTTAAAAATAGTGGTGCTTTAGTACTCAACTGCTTTGAAACTCATTGAATTTGGTACTCAATACATCTTGATGGGAAAATTTTGTCCTGGTACTCATTGTTTGTCTGGTACTTAACATAAAAGCTAGAACTGACAGCGTAGGCTGCCTTGTGACTCACTTTATTATATCTTATGGGAAAATATTGTTTGCTTCTCATCATTTCTGGTACTCCTCACACCTCCTGGAAACAATGATGAGTACTGAGGTATCACTGTACAGAACTTGGAGAGAAAATTAAATCTCAAACAATTGGGTCATTTTTGCTAAGATTCCTAGAATTTCAACTCTTTTTTGTTCCCTGGTGGGGTTTGTTTGTTTTTTTCATTCTATCACTTCAGGCCCAGTATTTTTTATTTTTTAATAATCAAAAGTAGGGAGGCATTCTAATCTTATTCAACCATTTACAGTTCACTTCATTTTTATCCGAAAATAAGTTTACTAAGTTTAGCTATACACTTCAACAAGGCTATCTTACTTGTTGGAACAGAGAATTAAAGTGGGACTTTGTTTCCATATGTGGTAATCTGGCCAAAATTACCAGCTGATTTTACCATTAGTTGTGAATGCTGCATTTGTCACAAGCATGACTAAAACTGATAATCTAATTGTTATTATCACCTTATTTAAAAGCATTATGTAAAATTCTCAATTGACCAAGGCAGGGTAGTTAAGTATCTATGGGCCTATATGGGACTGACTGTAGCACATAGAAAACAGTGACTTGGATGAAAGGGGAATAAAAGAAATCTTCTATGTCCTCTCTTTGCATAGTCTGAACCCCAACTGTGTCCTCTTTGCATAGTCTGAACCTGTCTACTATCCTATTCATGCTTTTATGAATCTATTGCTTAGTTACTATTGTGCTGCTCTTATCAGTACATCAGTGCAAGTAGGATTGCCCAGATGTTCATCCAAAGCAGGGCCTTGCCTTGCCATGGCACTTCCCCTGCTTGATATTCCTTCCATATCTGTTTCTGCTTCAGGCATTTTTTTCAAGATCTTATCTTTTGGTGTTCTCTTACCGATGTACACTTGAATATTCTGAGTTTCACCCACAACAATCACTTTGACACCAGATTCCTTCTCTTCTCTTTCTCATCCAAACATTATGAGAAACTTCCAGAACTTTACAGCGGCATGTCCTGCTTTGGCCAGTTCACTATACTGTTAGGGTATCGGATGACTGGCAGGACACACACACATACACACATTGATGGTGTATATCTTGTTCTTCCCATTGTATTGGCTCTTCAGGACCTGTGTTATCCTTTGATACTCAAATGTTGCTGTCTTCTTTGCCTGCCATGTGATTCCCATGTAATTGTGGGATACCAGGTACTTGTAACTGGTGTAAATGTTTGCCATGTGACCTGCTGGCAGTTCTACCCCATCAGTTTTAAATTATCTTCTCTTTTCCACCATATCATAGCTTTCCTGTAAATGAACAACACATGGTGTTCAGAAATGAATTATTTTGCAGCAGTAGTGGATGCTAGAGTCCAAACATTTTTTAAAACTTTCTGATTTTTAATAAAAGATTTATTAAACCTGTTTTACAGTGTTTACATGTTTTACAGGGATTATTGTTGCACTGTAAAACAGAATCAGCAAAAGGCTGGAAGATCAGTTGCAACATTACCGAACAACATTTACAGAATAGTGCTTTTTTGCTGTTAGCTTCTTCTCCTCCTCTTCTTTTTTTAAAAAAAGATACTCTGGAATCATTGCAAAACTTGAAGCTTCCTTGAAAATCAAAGAAAATGCTTCCAGCAAGGATTTTTTGACAGGAAGGATTATATGACAGCAATTAGCTGCCATGAAAAAAAGATCACATAGAAAATTCTAGGCAATGGCTGGAGCAGATTTCCCTGAATTGTACAATATATTTATATTCAGGGATTAAGAAAGCAATGCCTTTTAAATCCTATTGCAGAAATTTAGGACTTCATGTGGGACATGAAAAAAGTAATAAAATTTTATTTTCAGATTACGTCTATGAAATTAAACCAAAATAATTGAATGATTAGTAAGAGTTTATCCATGCATGGAAGAAAGTTTAAGATGAAAACCAATCTCCAATATAAGAAGACGGCTAATTAACACTGCATCAGAATCCAACAATTTTTGACATTTCGGCGATAAGGCTTTGACTTCAGTTTTAACCTAAACAAAGATTAGTAAATTACAGATGCTCTGTCTTGAGTATACTTCAGAGATTAAATAGTGAGTATCAAAGAGAGTTGTTGTCTTGGAATACATGTGTAAAATACAGAGGTGATATTCAGCAGGTTCTGACCAGTTCCGTAGAACCAGTAGCAGAAATTTTGAGTAGTTTGGAGAACCGGCAAATACCACCTCTGACTAGAGATTTTACAGTATCCTTTCTCTGCCACATCCACCAAGCCCCTCCCACAGAACTGGTAGTGAAAGCACTGAATGTGAAAGCACAGAATGGAAACAACCAATGAGCTATCATGTGTGGGCAACAAATCCCAGAGGCCATTATTAAAGAGGCCTATGAAATAATTGAGATCATGTGCAACATGAACTTGTTAGTAGAAGAAGTGTTTGAGTTAAAGCAGTGTACAGACAATCAAGTAGGACTTACCTACTATTTTTAGAAAATGGGCATGCCAGGAACCCAAAATTCCAGGCTGTTGTATATTTCTAGAAACTTGTTTAGACTTCTCATAACTTTTCTTAGAAAAGAAATGAAAAAGGAAATATATATGGTCACTCATCAAATAACTGGGTGGCTAGTTAAGTGCTGGAAGATTTAACATAGATTAAAGCAATGGGATGGTGGAGATGATGATGGTACAGAAACAAACCTAGGATTTCAAGAACATCATAGCAATTTTAAAAAGTCCCATTGTAATAAATGGGGTTTTTTGTGACCTGTCATATCCACGTGGAAGCTATTTCTGAAGGTGCAAAGGAAACTATGAAAGTATTTGCTGCAAGTGTTCAAATTTCCTGTGTGCCATTGGCCCTAAAAAGTTCCCTGATTTTTTTTCTGGGTAATAACATTATTGCTTCCATTTTAGAAGGAGTGTTTATTTTAGTGCTGCCTGTTCTATATTTATCTGAGTTTCTCTTTATAACTTGTGCTTGGAAAGAAAAGCCATTCTGGTTCATAAGATACATACTACATAGGAGGAACACTGTGAATAACCAAATATATTATGGATATTAAATACAGACAAATGTAAGGCATAATCCAGAACTTCCTGCTACATGACTGAATAATTGATTGACATTTAGCATGGGTGATTGACTTGCAATACAAACATTACTACATTATATTCGACTCTCAGTTTAAGACCGTAACAAAATGTCCCTTTTCTTCCCAAAAGAAAAGGGAAAATAAAAAAAGTTTTTCATAACCTTGGAAACAGCCAGGTGTCATTGTATGTATATATTTGTGTTTTCCTTTCTTTTTCTTTGTACTTTTCTATCCCTATTCTCTTTTTACTCTTTATCTTTTTTCTTGATTGTTAATTTTTTTTATGTGTACGCTTTGCAAAATGTAATAAAATTATTTGTCCAGACATTACTACATTATGATTGGTGTTGCTTGCCTTATATTTGTTTTAAGCATATAGAAATTAAAGATTATGAAGCTTAAAGGCAGAGTCTTAAATATCAAAGAAAAATTCCAGTTAATGAGTGACAATAATTATGCATACTTTAAGTGCAGATTGAGTCAGAAAAGATAAGAATGTTATGTGTCATTATAACTAAGCAAGATCAGTAAGAAATTGATACCTGCTCTGTGAAAAGACCTCAGGGTATCAAAATAAGGGCTGCCCAAGAGCTCAATGTTTATCCCAACTTTTGTACAAGGAGTAGCTTAAAATGATGAATAACTGGGCTCCTCTCATACATATTCAGAACAGCCACCTGTGCTTCTTGGACTAATTCTTCACCTTCTGAATTTTTTATAATAATGTTTTTATAATTTTAAAATTTTTAATTTTTAATTATTCTGATTTTAATGTTTTATTGTATTGATGATATCATGTACTCCCCAGATCCCCTCTCCAAGGGAAATGGGAGTTTAAGAAATATGAAGTACAGGTAGTCCTTGACTTACGACCACAATTGAGTGTAAAACTTCTGTTGCTAAACAAGACAGTTGTCAAATGAGCTTTTTCCCACTTTACAACTTTCTTTGCAACAGTTGTTAAATGAATCATTGCAGTTCTTAAGTTAATAAGTTAAGTGAATCTTGTTAAGTGAATCTTGCTTCCTCATTGACTTTTCTTGTCAGAAAGTCACAAATGGCGATCACATGACCCTGGGACCCTGCAAACGTCATAAATATGAGCCAGTTGCCAAATGTCTTATTTTTGATCAAGTGACCATGGGGTTGTTGCAATGGTTGTAAGTGTAAAAACGGTCCCAAGTAACTTTTTTCAATCCTGTTGTAACTTCAAACAGTCAATAAATTAATTGTTGGAAATTGAAGACTACCTGTATAATAATAAATAAAATAGGGACTGATGGTCTCTTCATACTTTTAATACTTTAATATAATTAAATATTTTTAAACATATCTCTTTTTTTAGCCTATTATACCCATGTGTACCCAAAATATTCGAGAAGGATATTGGATCTTTGGGCAATCAAGTAAGGCATACTTATATTACATATTTAATTTGAAAATTATTTGTAGTTCAGTCTATAGCTCTATGTTTTGTATAGCATTTGGATAGGGTATAAAACACAAAGAGGTCTATAGCCTCATTCTCTTTGTGAAACAGAGTTTAGCTCAGTTCATGGTTGAGTCCACCAGTGTAATAAGAATGATAAATTATTTTTACTCTGTTGCACTTTTAATTACCTTGATGCCGGCAAACTTTTCTTGGGAAACTTTTCTTGGGAAACGAAAACAATGTATTGCATGGTACACAGTCATCACTGTGCTTCATAGGTGACGCAAGAGGTTTTCTTGAAGTACAATACAAATGCTGAGTTTGTTGTTTAGCTTCACACCATTCCAAACAGTGGCATTTTAGATTGTCAGAGGATCCATAAAAAATAAATGCTTTGTTTATCCTTTTTCCTATTTGGAAAATGAAGAGGGAAGGTGGGAATCTGCATAATAATTATAGGTTTTAATCACAAGAGTGATATGAATCAAGTCTTCTTCAGAGTGCCTTGCAAAGAGATGTTGTAACCCTATTACAATTTGCTACACCCTGTTCTCTGCTCATTGCTGATAACTGAAGAGCAATATTTGAAATAAAAATGTAGTAAAGTGAAGCATGTGGAGCACAGGAAATCAGGAGCCAAGTTGATTCAAATGAATACACATTTATTGCAGGCTAACACTCTAAGAACCTGAACTATTAATGGTCAAAGTGAATTGGTGGTAGATAAGAGTCAACAGAATTCCAGGTGGACTGGACTTAGATCCCTTGTGTGTATAGAGACTCGAGACCGATGATGCACTTAACATCTCCCTCTGGCTCAATCTATCATCTCCTACATGATATATTGAATTTCTTCCATTGATATGTGGAATTTCTTTACATCCCAGATTTCTTATTCATTCATCTATACCCTGAACCTCCCCATCATCTTATGCTATAAATTGTTAATCTGCTTTCTGTCTTGTTAGGACTTAATTGCAGCATTCCCATTCAGAATTTTTGTGGCAGTATGTAATCAGAACCAAATTTATCAGTTTTCACAGTGTTAACTAAGCCAGGAGCTAAACAAATTTATTACTTAGCTCCACCATCCTTCTATGCAATCTCTTTTCATTTGAATCTTTGCACTGTTGGTAAGCTTCTGATCAGCTTGTTACCCCTTGCAGAAATCTTTCCTTACTTGATTGTTAATTTGATCAGATTATTGGCAAGTTCCTTCAGTATCTAGAATGCAATTAATTTGACTCTGGAGACTTAAATTCATTCCAAATAAATCCCCTGACCATGTTTCTTTGACTTTCAAACTAAAACCCATCTTCTATATTCTGTTTTTTAAATGGCATTTGAAACATGTCTTTTTGTTGGAGATGAAGAAAACAAGAGATATTCAATAGCAGTCTTTTCTGTATTTTTCTATTTATGTCATATATATCTATATCTATATGTATATGTATATATGCCATTTTTTCATTTATTATTTTTATACATATTATAATTTTCTCTTTTTATAAAACTCATTTATTTCTTGATTTTCTTTTATATACTGTATATTTTCTACTTTTTTATAAAGACTGCTCTACTTCTTGAGGATTTATAAACAATGCCACAAGAGAGAAACTATTTGTCTACTTCTTGTGGAGTTATAAAAAATACTAAAAAATAAATTTTTGTATGAAAAATAACAAAGCCATGGGGAAAGTCTAGTAACATTGTTACATGCAATGTGTATACAATGTTTCTATTCCTACCTATGGAGGACTCAAATGATACTTAAAATGGGTGTAAATTAGTTAGATTACTTGAATAAAAGGTGAAAAATTTAAAGGCAAGTCAAGCCATTAAAACTACTGACACTCCCACACTAAACTTTTTCAAGTTAATTTATCAAATTTATTTGCCACCCATCTTACGCTTTAGGCAAATTCAATAGTGAAGATGAAGAACATGATGAACTGTTAAAATCAGAAGTATCTATCCAAACAAGAAGAAGGGTAAGGGAAAGGTAGTATGTCAGGTAAAGAACAAAAAGATTGAGAAGGTAACCCAACTGAAACTTTCATTGTGTTCCCCAGGAAGGAAACACATAGACAGCTGAAGAAAAGACAAGAAAAAATTCTCAAAAGTTTCAGTGATAAATAAGGTTTCAATAATAAGAAATAAAGTAGCTCAGACTTTCCCAAAGAAAAAAAGATGTGTGAAGATATGTATGATATCGTCAATATCACACGAACACATTCATCAATTTGTAGACCAGACAATTTCTTAAAGGAAGTATGTTGTCTACATATGTCCCTTAAGAAATTGTTGCAAAGGCTAAAAATGTGACAGAAATAATCAAGCCAACAGATTGCTATCTCTTCCTCCTCAGTCACGTTGGAACAAATGATACAAGAATTGCCTGAAAACAATTCTAACAAACTGTGAGCAATTAGTCACGAAAACCAAAGAGACAGGAGTGCAACTGGTGCTCTCATCTGTATATCCAACAAAAAGATCAATATTCTGAGGGAACATAGCAGAAGTAAATTTCTGGCTAAATAATGGTACCATCTAGATTATACTACTTACAGGAAGGGCTTATAGCAAGAGATAGATTGCACCTCACAAAGACCAGCAAGTAAGTGTTTTGGAAACAACTGGCTCAGACCATCTGAAGGGCTTTAAACTAAAACTGGAGGAGGAAGGAAATTATTTCATAGGACTAAGCCCAACACAGCAAACCAGATAACAAGAAAGGGAATAATGAACAAGGACACACAAGTACAAATCAGAAGATAAAGGAAGCAAAACTATAGTCAATCATAAAATTTTTTATGATATTGGTATTCAAATGCCTGAATACCAGTGCCCAAAGTATGGGAAACAAGTGGGATAGCATGAAAACCTAGTTTATGAGAGCAAATATGATGTAGCTATTACTGAAACTTGTATGTAGGAAATTACTACTCATTATTAGGGATTAAAGACTCCTTGAAGATATTTGGGTAAACATCAGATGAAAAAGAAATAACTATAGGTATGGACTGCAGGCCACCCAACAAACCAGAGGAATAGATGAACTCTTTGATACTCAGTTAGCTGAGCTGTACAAGAAACCACTGTAGTTATGGGGGGACTTTAACTAGCCTGAGAAAATCAACTGAGAAAATAAGATAATGAAGTTCCAAGAAAAAACAATACCAGAGAAAGAAAAACAAAAAAGCACCATACAAAAAAGTCAAATATGAAAAAATGGAAAGAGGGGAATATAACCAAAACAGAAAACCAGAAAGTAGCTTGAATCTGCAAAATAGATGAGGAATCAGTATTGATATTCATCCTGGGGAATTATAAATTACTTGTGCTAGTTCAGGGGTCACCAACGTTTTGACCTCAGGGACCACCAAACTCATAATTTTAGATCCCAGGGACCACTAACCGGTTCTGTGGGCGTGGCCTAATTTGTGGATGTGGCTTGGTGGTCGTGACTGCTGGGCATGGCTTGTATGTAAATATTATATTTATATAAATATTGAATTTTTTTATAAAAAAGAGCAACTTTACCCAAAATCAGGCAAAGCAGGCAGATTGCGTTGCTCACAGAATCACAGGTTCATTCAGAGATCTATCTATCTGCCATTGGCTAGCTCAGTCTGTCACATAAAATTTGCTTGCAAGCAATCTCATAAAATTTGCTATCAAGCAAACTCAAAAAATTAACTCACGACACACATGTAAATATTGAATTTTTTATTTTAAAAAGAGCAACTTTTACCCAAAATCAGGCAAAGCAGGCAGACTGAGTTGTTCACAGAATCATTCAGTGATCAATCTATCTTCCATCGGCTAGCTCAGTCTGTCAAATTTGCTTGCCGTGAGTCTGCACTGAATTTGCTTGCAAGCAAACCTTCAGTACTAAGAGAGGTTCGGTTATGCTGAACTGAAGATCTAGACGAGCTATAAAAAAACAAGAAATCCAACCATTTCCTGCTTCCTAGCTAATCTAAATCTCCCAGCACAGCAGAACAGATGATGGTCGGAAAAAAGGAAAAATAGCAATTTAGCAGGCAAGTTTGCCAAGTAAGGAGTGGGCGGGCGCGGAGTGTTTCTGCAAGCCATGTGAGCGGTGCAGTCTTGTGTTTTGGTGCAGCCTGAATTAATTGTTTTGGGGGGATGCTCTGGGAGTGAGATTTCTCTGCAGCCCACCAAAATTTTCTCATGGACCACCAGTGGGTCACAGCCCACCAGTTGGCGACTGCTGTTCTAGATGGTTTAGATCCCTGAGATCTTATGGAGCTGGCAGAAATAATTTCAGAGCCACTGACTGTAATCTTTCAAACCCTTGTAGCACAGGGAAGTAACAGATGACTGGAAAAGAGCTGATATGGTTCAAATCTACAAAAATAAAGGGGGGGCAATGGGTCTAGGAAATTATAGGTTAACTAATTTGATAGGAAGTACCTAGGAAAATCCAGCAAAAAAAAATCAAGCAAAGGATTTGTGAGCACCTATAAATGAACTTGGTGATTGCTAGAAGCCAGCATAGATTTGTTGAAAAAAAAAAAATCATGCCAGACAAAACGTACTGCCTTCTTTGATAAATTAGGGGACTAGCAAAATGCTATGGACACAGAATACTTGGACTTCAATCAGGAATTTGAAAATGTAGACCATAATCTATTTCTTGGTAAGATAAAACAATGCAGGACAGATAGTAACCACCATCAGATGGATTTTCAATTGGCTGTTCATCTACACCCAGTAGGTAGTCCACAATGGGTCAATATCTACATGGATGGAAGCTTGCAGTAGAGTACTTCAAGTTTTTGTCCTGGATCCAGTATTCTTCAATAGCTTCATAGGTGACCTAGATGAAGGGATAGAAAGGGAGCTCATCAAATTTGCAGATGACATCGAGCTGGGGGGAATTTCTAACACTTTGGAAGATACAGCCAAGATTCAGAAGGCTCTTGGCAGACTTGAGCAATGGGCCATATCTAGCAAGATGCAATTCAATTGTGAAAACAGTAAGGTCCTGCAGTTAAGTAGGAAAAAAACAAATGCTTAGGTACAAAATTGTTTGTGCCTCAACAATAGTAATTGTGAGAGGAAATCTTAAGTGTCCTAGGGGACCACCACTAAAGTATGAGTAGCAAAGTGCTGCAGCTGTAAAAAAGTCCAATGCAATCCTATAATGCATCCACAGAGATACCATCAAGATCGTGAGAAACGATAACAGTTCTGTACTGCACTAGGAATACTGCATCCAAATGCAAATAAGGTTGTGAGACCCTAGAAAATACACAGTCTTCTCTGCAAAAAGCAATGAAGATGATGAAGGGTCTGAAGGCTAAATAATATGATGACCAGCTGAGGGAGCTAGGTATATCCTGCTTATCAAAGGAAAGGATTAAGGGGGATATGACGACAGCCTTTCCGTACTTGAAAGGCTCTCACAGAAGAGGATTGAATTATTTTCTAAAGCACCAGAGAACAGGACAGGAATAATGAATGGAAGCTTGTTAGAGATGAAACCTAGGAGGAGAAATTTTCTGACACTCAGAACAATTAATCAATGTATAGCTTGTCCCCTAGAGCTGTGGGTTCTGCATCACTGAAGATTTTCAAAAATAGACTGGAAAACCATTTGACCACAATAGTATAAGGTGTCTTGCTTTGAGCAGGGGGTTAGTCTAGAAGACCTCCATGGTCACTTCTAGCCTATGATTCTATGTTCTAATATTGTCAAGACAGGTATTTTTTTTAAGCTTACATTAGTTTGTAACAACAGAGTGAATTTCTGCTTCTTGTTTATAAATTCAAGAGTACAGGAAGAGTTTACTTAGATCAGGACTGATAGACCAGTGGTTCTTATTACATTGGTACATGCTATTCCTAGTAACCAAACCTACTGATATTTCTCAACTATAAATTGCTGCTGAGAAAATTGTTGCTTTAACATTGTTAATGAAAGGTCCTAATCTTGTCTTAAATTTTTAAATTTCTGCTTCTTTATTAACACTAACTCCGTGTGAAGAACATCCCACTTGAATAGCAGATAATCTGATACACTGAAAAAAGAGGACATCCTCAGGCATAAGAGTACCAACAGCATCTCCAGATATTATCTATAGATCTTTCAAATTACATTTTTAATATTACTAAAATCTAGCAGCTGAAAAGACTATCATGCCCTGCCTTAGAAGAATTGTGTTGGCAGTTTTCTTCTTAAATTATACTAATAAAGTAAAATCAAGTAGAGAAAGATTATATTCTTGAGACAGTATTCTCAATGCTAAGCAAATTTATAATTCTTGTAGTTCCTATGAAGAAAACAGTATGATTTAAAGTCATAAACATGTAACAAAACTGAGTCTTAAGAGTATAAGAATCTTGAGTCAGATTCTATCTCTCACAGATCTCTAAGTTGAATGTGTAAGCATATATAATTATTTTAAAAATAGCAGTTTTAACTACTCATATTTTGAAAAAAAAAAAGAGTAAATCAAATTACAATAGCAACAGCACTTAGATTTATATACCACTTTATAGTGCTTTATAGCCCTCTCAAAAGAGTTTACAGAGTCAGTATATTGCCCACAACAATTTGGGTCCTTGTTTTACCCACCTCAGAAGGATGGAAGGTTGAGTCAACCTTGAGCCTGGTGGGATTCGATCTGCCAAATTGCAGTAGTAGTAGCTTGCAGTACTGCACTCTTAACCACTGTGCCACCGAGGCTCCTCTAATAAGCACATATATTTCTGTCTGTGGGATTGTTTTCCTTTGCAGAGTATTTTCATAATTACTATTTAGTTTAATTGCCCATGTAATCAATTATTTAGCTAAAATATCCAGTCTTTTGAATCTAAAGGTGGAGGCATGGTATATGGGCATCTGCTAATTCAAATGTTAACAAAGAGAAATTGACTATATTCTGGTGAAATCTTGGTTGAATCCAGAGGAAGCCTTAGGTAAATTAAGCATTATCTTAGGAAGGTCTTAAGGAGAAGCAGTCTTCCCTATGCCCCCTTTCTCTTTGGTTCCGGGTTTCTGCTGAAGTCCAATGTCTATAAAAGCTCTTCATAAAACTTTTCTAATTGTGAAATAACTAGCCAACATACAACCTAGGAGATAGAGAATATGGCCTCTTACAGCAATTTTTTCCTATGTTAATCTGCTATACAGATTCCTTGTTCTCCAGCTGAAACAATTGATTTTGTCAAAAACCCCTTTTAAGGGAGTGAATTTAGGATGCAATACTAAATAGAAACCGTTGTTTTAATTTTTTGCTTGCACAAAATTTGTGTGTGCGCACGCGTATATGCAGGTGTGTTATTTTTATTTAAATGATTAGCTTTATAACTATATTGCAGCTGAAAAGCAACTACAGTTCTATAAAGTGATTCCAATAACATGTAGTTATGATACTTAATCTGATTCAAATTATGTTTTAGTTTTAACTTCTTTCTTTCACAGGAGCTTTAGCTAGGAAGCTATATGAATATAGCCGAATCCCCTTCCTTCCAGTGTGTGGTGGATTTCCAGTCAAATTTCGTACTTACATTGGAGAACCCATTCTGTATAATCCAAATGTAACTGCTGAGGAATTAGCTGCAAAAGTATGATTTGTTTATCAGTTTACACATCTTCAATTCTTGCTTAATTGTCAACAAATTTCAAGAATATATTTTAAATTAATGTACAACATTAATTTAATGTCTCATAGCTTTTTATAAGACTAATATAATTCAAATTATTCCTGGAAAAGTATTTTCTTTTTGTATTTTCAAAACAGTGCAAGTAAGATCTAGTCATGACCAAATTCTGTTACTAAATTGTGGAAATTACACTTTATTTTAAATTTTATTTTCTTATTTTATCATCTTTATGATTTTTTCACTTTCTATAGCTGTCTACTTCATTCTGATTCTGGGCAGCTTACAACTCAAAAAATAGATTACAGATAAAAAGCTAAAAACATTTTAAAACAATAAGAAACAATAACATGAATAATATATACATAGCAGCTGAAATACTTGGCCAGCTAGCAATACAACCAGGAAACAGGATCCTTAACACATTCAGGACTCCAGGTTTATTTATAGATTGTTATGATTAATAGATTAATGTATGAAGCTATTGTGCCTTCATAAATTTATAGTTAAAATTAGTGATTTTTTAAATTATTTATTTATTATGAAACTGATATGCCACCCATCTTACCAAAGGGGAACTTTAGGTGGGTTAGTAAAAGAAATATAGTGATAATATTAAAATATTACATAAAGCCCATTGAGGCATCAGGCCAATTGACAGAGCAAGATTCTCAGGGTCTTGTTTTGAAAACCAAGTGTTGGATGCTGATCTTTCACAACTGATCCCTATTTTTCTCAGCACCCAAACCCACACAAAACTGACTCCTAAAATCTCACAAAGAGCAGCCACACAGGGTACATATGCACAATCTCTTGCCTTCTCTTCATCCAGAGAGATTCTAAGGAACCGGTCTTCTCACCAATTCCTTGGATTTGCTACGGCCATTGGCTTTGTGAAATTCATTTCTCCATACCTCCTCTGGAGGCCCCCTAATTAGTGGTGCCGTATTAAAGTCCATGAATGCAATTGCAGTTATTCTATCGTTACCTCCTTGTTAGGGTTTCTATAGTAACAAATATATTTAGAAGTCTTAATTCTTTATAAATTTAGTTGGGGAAATAAAGTGGCTGCATAATAACAAACTCGATGTTAAATTTACACAATCGCTGGGCTAAGAATGCCTTACTTAAAGAAAATCCTGACATCCAAACAGGCTATCCATCACCAAAAATGGTGGAAGACACAAGCCAACAGAAGGCTGAAAAGCCATACTCTTTTAATATACAGCCTGTTTTCTGTGCTTTCTGAAAGCAACAAGTTGCCCCAGTAGTTCACTAGTTTAAGGAAGGAGAATACCACCTGCCACTTCTAGCAACAGGTAGCCAGTTTGTACGTACGAAATTCAACTGAGATACAAAATCAGGTTAAAGACAGAGTTAAGAATGGAATGTGTTCTTAAGCAGAAGGCTGCCTGTACTCCAAGCTAATGCATGTCCATAAGAGTAATAAATAATCATTGGAAGAAAATCTCTGTAAAAATTCTGGGAACAGTAGGAGGTAAAAGATCTTATTTCCAATACGGATTCCTGCTCAGTTCTCAGAGGCTACCGTAGGTTTCTTGTAGTGACAGTTTGTTAAGAAATCTGGCACTTAATTAATTTCAAAGACGTGCTTATTCAAAAACACTGAAATAAGCATATTTTAGCAAGCAATTCCATATTAAAAATCCTGATACATTGTTTTGTAAATTATATTATATTGATAAACTTTGGAGAATGCTTTTAAAAGAAACATAAAAAAACCATCACATTGAAGCCAGCCTATCTGCCTCAGCAGCCCATATTTAGGACTTCAAATGTATTAAGGCAAATATAATCAGTTTAATTGAACAATTTCTAAAATTAAATTTAGTTTGGAGCTTCCCATTAGTGTATCCATTCATGATCTTTTGAAACAAACAAAATATCTAAGCAACTTAAATTATATTTTATTGTTTACACTTTTAAAAGGCTTATTAAGCATGATTGAAATAAGTATAATATATAAATAAAGGTTGAAATATGTATTTGGAGCTCCTCTTTTTTTCTTTTAATACTATAGCAGTATACATATTCCATGGGTAAATACATGTAGCTATTAGACAGCACTGTGAAAATTAGGTGTTTAGCAGATGGCACAATGAAAAAAACTGTCCCTGTGTCTAGTTATTTTGTTATGTAATGCCCTACAGCACTGTCCCAAAGGGAGGAGTTGAAAAGTTTAGGATGTGAGGGTTCTATAGATATATTTTCAGCCTCCTTGCGCAATATACAGGTCTTCTAGGGAAAGCAGACTGCTTGCAATTGTTAATTCTGCAGTCTTTCAATTGGAGTATGTAACTGTCCTACTTAGTTGCTGTACTAGGATAGAAGTACAAATGACAAGATTTAATAATTAACTCTGTAAAATTGTGTCATACCCCTGGGGTAGCTTGAATTTCCTGAGCTGATGCAGGAAGAACATTTTTTATTGTGCCTTTCTAATAATGGTTCTAATGTTAAGTGTCCACCTCAAGTACTTGGATTATAGAATCACAAAACCTGAAGAACTATACTGCTGATACTTTTGTCAAATATAGTAAGAGGTAGTAGATTAAAAGGCCTTTATTTATATATATACATTATATATGTACATATATATATGTTTTTTTAAGCTTTCGCGGGTACTTACATGTGTGCTGTTTAGCTTCCTTCGGGTATTATCCCACGTC
>BLBF01000002.1:47659550-47703740 GCA_015471245.1 Laticauda colubrina
GATGGCAGATGAGATTCTGCTGAAACGTTGCTACAACTTTAACAGAACTACAATGACGTGGGATAATACCCGAAGGAATCTGAACAGCACACATGTAAGTACCCGCGAAAACCTAAGAAAACAAATACATACATACATACATACATACATACATATATATATACATACACATATACACATATACACACATACATACATACATACATACATACATATATGTATGTAAAGTTGTAATCTTCTTAGATTTATGAGTCATAGACCTTGTTTAGTCTAGATCTGGGAACTGGAGGGAGAAGGGAGCACCAAATTTATCAAAATATTTCTAGTCTGTATTCTTTTCTATGAAAATAAAAAAGTTAAATAGCAGCTATACTTTTATATAATGCCTGTATTTGTTCCGAACCTTTTGGGGACACAGAACAAAGGATTGGGCTTAGATAGTACTTGGATTTGAGAGTATAAGGATGTTTCTTTCATAAATTTATCATTTATTCTTCTAGTGAACCCTTATTACCAGTATAATTGTGATAATGAAATATTTTATCATTTCTTCCTTTTTCTTTACTTTCATTTTCAGACCCAAATTGCACTCCAGTCATTAATTAGAAAGCACCAGCAAATTCCTGGAAGCATCTGCCGGGCTTTATTGGAGAGATTTCACAAAGAAAAGAAAAAGGAGTAAATTGGTCAAATGTTTTAAGCCAAGTGAGGCAGCACACTGCTAATTATGATTTTGACAATCATACAGGATATCAAAAATTTTAATTTATATTATTTTCTAATTTAGTATTGTATTTTTTTGGCAAAAAAAGGATAAAATGTGATTTTTTTTTTCATTTTCATGCAAAAAGTACTTGAATAGCTGTTTATAAGGCTTTTGAAACATGGGTGTATTTTAAGGTTAAAGTGTTACTTAGAGACTGATGTGCTTACGGGTAGGTCATGATTAGTGAATGATACAAGACTAGACTGAGTTGCAATTTGAGAAGTTGCATATTAGGAGATCCAAAAATCAGTTAAGGCGAGGCTACACATGTGCAATCGTGGTGGTGATTTTAGACACTCTTCATCTGCAAAATGGATAAAAGGCAGAGTCTGTCAAAGAAAAACAGTGCAAGTGTAATTAGAACAAATATTGCTGTAATTGAATGACATGAACAAATCACGTCATCATCATCATTAAATCATTAATCCTAATTTAGGAATAATTATTTTTTGTTTTCTATAATTATTCTGTGATTTTTTTAAACATATGAATTTGAATAATTCAACCATTTCATTGGATTCATTAAGCACACTAATCAATAATACTTTTTAGACTGATTTGATTCCTTGGCTGCTGTTTATATTGTGCATTTCACTATTGTATTGTTTTTAAACATTGTAAGACATCCAGAATTGCTAATGTGAGATACGGAAGTTGTACAAATCCAAGCATTTTTTAAAAAAATATTAAAATTATATTAAATGCCATTTGTGTTGTGCTTCACTGCAATATATATTGGAGTGGACCCATCAATATATATTTAATGGCAAAGAATATCACTATTGGGTTTTTGTGAAACAGGCAATCTTTTTAGGCGATCTTGAAGCAATATTTCACCAGACATTTTTAATTTTTATGGGGTGTATTTTGAGTGGAAGGAATTTTTAGAAAATTTTGTTTGTATTAATCATATTCAAATTGACGGTCTGTCTGGAAAAGCATGTACAGCAGGCTGGTACAAAACATGGCCTGCATATTTCTTTTAATAAAAAAATAATTTTACTTCTATCAGGAATGATCTGCAACTATTACCACACTGCTCCAGCACATCCAAGCTTACCAATGCCACCAGCTCTGTTGCTGCACTACCAGCCATCAGACTGGTACTCCTCAACTTACAGCAGTCCACTTAGTGATCGTTCAAATTCACAATGGCATTGAAAAAAGTAATTTATGACAGTTTTTCACACCACTGTGGTAGCATCCTCATGGTCACATGATCAAAACTGAGACACTTGGGAACTGACTTTTATGACTATTGCAGTGTCATGTGATTACCTTTTGTGACCTTTTGACAGTCAATGGGAAAACCAGATTCGTTTAACAATGGTTACTAATTTGACAATTGAAGTGATTCACTTAACAACTGACAAGAAAGGTTGTAAAATGGGGAGAAATGCACTTAACAAATGTTTCAGTTAACAACAAATATTTTGGACTCAATTATGGTTATAACTTGTAATTGGCATACCAGCTACTTCTTTGCGGACAGCTAATATTTTTTAATTTAGTAACATGGCCCATTTCTGTTTACAACTTATGTAGCTCTGATGTAGCAGGTTATCCAAATAGTCTTAAGAAAGTACTTCAGCAGACGTTTTGGCTGATAAATGAATAAAAAAACTGAAATAAATAAAAGATAATTGTGTGGAAACCAATCTGATCTAAAGCTACTGACGTTGGGCTTTGTAAGATAATGTACTTATGGATGCTTCTTTCATTAGTAATTGGAATTACTATCCTTTAGTCATGTTGTTAATCTTTATATTTACGAATAAATTCTAAAACATTCAGTATATGCAGCAAAAAGATGTTGCAAATCAGACACATGACCACGGATCACTACATTGAATGGGTTGCATACAGCTGAAATGTAGTCAAATGACTGTGGGGCTATTGTGTGACAAAGTAACCTTTTGGAGGCCATCATAACTTCCAATGGTCATTAAGCAACCAGGCATTAATCAAAGACTACCTGTAATTTTTCCAGTAATATTTCATTTAAGACGAATGAAAAGGTAGAAAGACTATCAGGGTTTCAGCTAAGAGGCAAAGCGAGGCAGAGGCTTTTAAAGCATGTCGAGTATTGGTAAAATATAGTGAATAGCAGCTATTATATGTGGAAACCTAAGTACAGCAACGAGAGCTCATTTTAAGTGTTATTTTAATGTTCCAATTATAGAAATATTCTATTTTAACTATTTAAATGAAGGCAGAAACATTGTTTTTTCATTCCACTCTGGCCAAGCTTGCTTTTTCAGAACTTCCTTCTGGTTCCTAGGAAAAGAAACAACAAAAGGCAAGACATCAGGAAAAGAGGGGAAATGTATCTTCTCATCCTTTCCCCCCAGACTGCAGAATGCTTTACCTGGAATTCCATTTTCTCCCTATCACTCTCCTTGTTGACTTGTAGGTCAAAGCTCTGAGCATGAGCTGATGCTTCTCTGCCTAACACTCCTTGCAGGGCCATTCAGGACTATTAGAGGTCTAACCAGATATTTGGATAGTTATGGAAATTCCATGTGATAAAGCTGGGGCCAGCAGGTGTTTTGATATAGATTACACCACTGTCTTCCCTTCTGTTCCTGCAACCCATGGTTTGGTTAAGAGAAATGAGGATGAGTGAGGCATTCCTGCAGCAACTCAGGAATAGTAAGTTACTATTAACTAACTTACAACAGTAAGCTACTATTACTAAGTTACTTACTATGTTTTGCCAATTCATGCTCAGCAGCCAGCACTTTGAAGTGGAACCAGAAAAGGGGGAGGTGATAAGTCTTCTCGTCAGTTATCTTCTTGCTAGATCAATTTAAAAAGTACACAAGCCAAAAGGTTTTCAGGCTCATCTGCTTCATTCCGAATTGGAACAGTTTTACTCATTCAAGGTCTTCGTCCAGAAACAGACTATAAGCAACAGAAGACCTTGTAATCTAAAAGAACTGCCTACCGAAGACTGTGCAGTAAGCACGAAATATAAAAACAGATAAAACAGACCTTCCCCGATTATAACATGAAGGTCATAACTCATTCGCGGCCCGGCGAACATAAAGCTCCAAGCAAACGAAAAACAGGAAGTGCCACAGAACAGAACGAGCATGCGCTCTCTTTTCGGGAAAGCATCCGGGGTCCTCGGAGCTTGAGAGAGCCAGAAATTGTAGAATGACAAGACGATAGACTACCCTAAGTAACAGGCTCCGGTCTGGTTATTTTGTGTGTGTGTTTGTGTGTGTTATTTTTGTGTATGTGTGTGTGTTATTTGTGTGTGTGCGTCTGTGTGTTACGTGTGTGTGTGTGTTTTCACTGGAGGAGGTCGCTTGCCATCTCGTTCAGAGTCTTGTGCCCACGTAGGTTGATTACAGACCGGGCAACGTACTTAATTAACAATGGAACCACAATTTGGGTACAGGGATTGGCCAATTCGTGCAACACTCTTTCATTTCATCTGTGGACCAACGGGGCGGCGCCAACAACTCCGCAGAAGGATACACCTGGAACGGGGTAAACCGGTATGCTGTCCGGGTCTTGTGGGCAAAGGGGAGATATCGGGGTAACTTCGTTCATTTCTTTCGGTCCCACTTCAGGGTGGCTTCGCGCCGGCCGCCTTTGTAGAAAGACAGTGGATCTCCACAAAGCACCTACTTATGGCGAGCCCTCAGAGGCGCGTGCTTGGATGCCCCCATCTTGGAAGCACGGCACGGTAGGAGGCTGGTTGGGCTCCCTTGCTTGAAAGGAGCCTCGGTGCCCCTTCGAAGCGCGCACTCCCACTACCGCCCTTCTCGGGGTGGGGAGAAAAAAACTGAAGGAAAGCTCGGGTCTTTCGGGCGGCCAAGCGTTTGCTGTCTTTGAAAGAGAGCGCGGGTGTCGGGCGGGCCGGTTTTCCTGGTTGAATTGATCCGGGTTAGTGAATGCCGGCCGTTGAGGGGGGGACAGCGCTGGCATTGGGGTTGTTTTCGGTTGACCGGAGGCGGCTCTGTGGCCAAAGCCTTTCTCCCCCCCCTCTCCCCCCCCCCCCGGATTCCCGCGGAGCTCCGGACCTTTCCCTGTCCGTCTGTCCTGAAGCTCTTCTCCGTGGCTAACCTCTCCCCCGGTGGGAAGAAAATCCTAACCGATACAACCTGACGGGGGGAGGCGGCTCTGCTTCTTGAAGGCTCCCGGGAAAACTCGTCATAAAGGCGAGAGTGCCGAGGGTGTTCCTCCCCTGCCGCTTGGAGAGTAAAAATCCTCCGGGCGCCGGTGTGAAGAAACGGGCATATTCAGAGCGTTGCAGGCCTCACTTTTGGTCGGATCGAAGGAAAAACAAATGAAGGCCCTTCTCCTTTTCTCAGCTCAACCCGGGCTTTAGTATTAAAATGTGAATCAACTCCTTTATAGGACAAGTGAATCTGGAGAAGAATCAGTACTGGCCACAGATTTTGGAAGAGCTGAGAAGCTGTGTCTGATCACCTTTCTGGAAATTCAGCATATCCAACAGGCAGTTTCCCCTCCTGATGAGTTGCAACATTAATTCTCCCCAGTGAGCATGACCAGCCAGTAATCCCAGGTAGAGGAAAACCATCAAAGGATACTTTATTTATTTTTATGTATTTATTTTATTTGTCAAGTTATTATAAGATAACAGCTATAAGTATAAACATAGTTACGAATACATGAAATGGATACATATCAGAAAAATAAAAAGCAACAGTAGGACAGGGACGGTAGGCACATTGGTGCTTTCTTAATTCCCAATGGACCGAGATCATTTCATGCATGTACCAATCGGAACAGATCTTGACTTGCTCAGTACAAAAGTTCCCAAAATAATTTCTGACAAGTGGCAATGCTGCCCCTGTCCAAAACCTGCCAATCACGAACAAATTTATTGTGTATACATAATCAGTTTCTTGACTGATGTTGCCTCTAATAGCCCAGAAAAAAATTATGTGGGAATACTTTGGAAATTTTTAAGGTGCCGCAGGATTCTTTGTGGTTCTGTTGTAAGGAAGCAACCTTTTCAAACTTTTATAGACAGAGAAATTGGCAAGAAGAGATAGGTCGTTTCAAGAACATTATCACCAATTCAGTCTCCTTTTGAGTGTTCAATAGTTTGGCCTTGCATGAATTGGACTATTGTGTATAAAAAGCATATTTAACAATAAGAGTATGTTCTTAACATTTGTAGGGATGTGGGTTTGACTTTTTTTATCTTCTTGGATATTAGAAGTTTCGTTGCTTGAAATGATTTCCTTTTGATACAGTGAAGAGTGATATGTGAGTACAATATTAAAATAAGAGATCACACAAAAGCTTTGCATAATATTTGTTACAAAACCCTTATTGTTATTTAGTAGTACTTGAAGTTAGAATCAAGAATTTCAAGCTAAGCAAGTATGTCGAAATCTCAGATATGTTTTTCTTATGTATGGTACACTTGGCCATATAATCATGGTAAACATGACTATAGTTTATATTTATTTATTATACAATGTGGTATAGAATTTGCCATTCTATAATCATTTGTTTGGAATTAAGCTTTATTAAGTTTAATTGTACTCATTTCTTAGGAGATGTGTAGATTAGCATTCTTTCATTTTTCTCTCTAATGATTTGAATTAATAAATTATAAGTCAAAGTAACAATTCAAGAACAAATATACGATAGTCCAGACTTTTAAATGCTTTGTTTTAATTTCTCTTTTAAACAGAACATGATACACCAAAATGAATCCTGTGGTACAGAACAGATATCCATATCCTATTTATCATGCATACTTTATGTATTAGAAGAATGGACGGGAGTGGAACGCTTGGGAGAATATCTGAGTTACCTCATCTATCTCACATGGCTATTTATGCCACTACTCTTAGGTTTTCTGCTTCCAGCAATTATTCTCCTTCTCATTTATATTTCTGCTATCATTGTTCATATTTACAAAAGAAAGACAGACATAAAAGAAGGTTATTTGAATGATTTCTGGGATGGTGCAAGACAAATGTTAGCAACTATGTGGTATGCTCATGCAAGAATATGGAATGGTAAGTATCCCACCATTCTTGTGCATGACAGTTGTGAACCAAATTATCAGTCTGAAGGGCAAGAAATATCATTTGCCTGCAACTAAGAACGGGTGGGACCATTAAAAAGATAAAATCATAGTAAATGAAGAAAATAAATTACTCTAGGACTTTAGAATTCAAGCAGTCAGGCACCTGTCACGTAACAACACACTGACTGTGCAGCAAACCAATAATATAATTTTAAGAGATTCATCATTTGGATTCCCACTTTTGGTCTTGTTTGCAAAGAGGAAAGCCATTACATTTTTTCTGTCATGCTATATTTACTTCCTATATAGAATAGGAATAATTTTGAAAATGTTTTTAAAATATATCATTTATCACAAAATGACCAAGATTTTGTGAAACTGGATTACTTGCTATACAAGAAGCTAACAAATTAAATTTATCTTTTTGGTATCTTTGTAAGCCTTGTAAATAAACCATGTAATCCAAAATCAATTATTTTTCATCAGCTAGCCCAAATTCATTTTGATGATAATTCTTCAAAACAAGAAGGCTGTATATCTGATTGGCATGAATGAATCACTGAACATTAATACAAAGATGTTCAACTGAAGTGGGGTTGTTATGTAACAAATAACTTCCATGCGTTGTAATGTATTTATAGTTGATATCTTACTCAGCAGTTTCATAATTTTAATATCTCAATAATATTTTGTTAAATTAACTTGATATGAAATGCTAACCTTGAATGTTTTTGTCCATAACAGGTTATGAGGTGCATGGTCTCGAAAAACTACCAAATGGGCCAGCACTAATTATTTTTTATCATGGAGCAACTCCCATAGACTTTTTCTACTTGGTAGCCACTATTTTAATCAAGAAAAAAAGAATCCTCCATATAGTTGCTGATCATTTTGTGTTTTTAATTCCAGGTATTTGTCCTGAGCAATTAAGAAAAATTATACATTTCAAATAATGTACTGTATGGATAAGCTTTACTTCATATTTAAGTTGTGTTATACACTGAAAGATAGGAGTAAACTACTGTACTTTTCGGACTATAAGATGCTATGAAGTACCTAGATGTACCTAGTTTTTCGGGATGAAAACTAGGGGGAAAAAAATCTGTGTCCCAGAAATTTGCCTCCTTGCAGCAAACATCCTTCAGCACAGCCTGATTTAGTACAAGCAGCTGATTGTCAGATGGAACTGCCTTCCGATGATCAGCTGTTTCAGGCTGCAGTGATCGCTATCACCTATTGCCACCTCTCTGCACCTCATTTTCGGCCTCCGCATTCTGTTTTTGGCCTTTGTATGCCATTTTTGGCCTGTTCCAGGTGGCGGGATTGGAACGTGCCAAAAACAGGGCAAGGAGGCAGAAAATGGGGAGTACAGAGATGGCAATAGGCAATGGTGATCCCTGCAGCCTGAAACAGTTGATCGTAGGGAGGCAGATCCAACCAATAATCAGCTGCTTATGCTAAATTAGGCTGTGCTAAAGCTGACCAGGATGTTTACTGTTTGCTGCAAGGAGGCAAATTGCTGGGTGTCAGAGGCCCTAAGCGTGGGTACTGGTGGGTGGGCAGTGCTTTGGCAACATTTGCTGTATAAGATGCATAGTCATTTCCACTCACTTTTTGGGGAGGGGAAATGCATCTTACTTACCGAAAAATAAAGTAAATTATTTTCTTATTTTAAATAAATCATTTCAGTTACTAATTAATAAAGTATTTTGGCTTAAGATTTAATTTCCTATCCTGAAGTCTTATACAGTTGCCCTCTATTTAAAAGAAAAATGGATTCCCATGAAACTTAGGTTTACCATTGTATTGGCTTTGGATTTCAAATTTCTTATCATGAAGGTAGCTTTTGCAGCTACCTTATAGTTAAATTGTTTCTGGGCAGTGATAGTTGAGAGAAAGTGCTTTTTAAATAATCAGTATGATGTAGACTTTACAGAAGAAAATATACAAAACAATATCTTATTATTGGATGTTAATTGGTAGATTTCTTATCAGGATAAATTTTCCTTATAAAAAAACATACATTTATAATTCTTATCACTGATTCTTGATTTTAAAGTATTTTGATTAGATATGGATTGATGAAAATCTAATCTTTTTTGTCTTTCTCATAATTTACACCTGCTTTGGAACTATTTATTCTATATTTTTCTGATAAAATATAGTATCTATGGAGAGATCATAATTTTATATCAATATTAGTCTTAAAACAGATTCTTATGAATTTCAGGTATACAGTTATTAATTAATGTGTTCCGTGTTCTGCATGGAACTCAGGAAGAATGTAGAAAAGTATTAGAAAATGGAGGACTGGTGGTAATTTCACCAGGGGGAGTACGGGAAGCACTGTTCAGTGATGAAAATTATACTATTATGTGGAAAAATCGTAAAGGATTTGCTCAAGTGGCCACTGAAGCAAAAGTGGTAAGTATTTTGTGGGAATAACTAGAATATATGATTACAGGTGTTTATGTATGACAGGCTTAGAAGCATGGAAAGGGGAATATTAATGTTAAAAACCATGTAGTTTTTAAAAACATAATGTATTTTTTTACTTTATACATCGCTATATCAGGGCTGTTGAGGGGAGGGAAGAGAAAGAGACACACAAGTAGTCTGTATTCTATAGAATTTATTTACAGTGTCTCCTTGCTTTACAGAATATGAGATATTAGGTTCTACTTACTCCGATTTTTAAAAAAAATAATTTCCACGTATTTCTAGAAACTAATGAAATGTGTTCCTTGAGCATCTTAGTTTCTGTATTGATTTGGTATGCTTCCTTATGTAAACCAATTTAATTTACATTTTAATCACTTAATACAGGGATGTCAAACTCACATTGTCACGGCAGTGTCACGTAATGTATCCGGACTTTTTTCCCCTTTGCTAAACCAGATGAGGCTGGAGCCAGCACGTGACTCATCCGGTCCTGGGGTCATGAGTTTAACACGCCCAACTTAATACATTATTTTAAAAAAATCTATTAAAAATAATTCATTTTTTCAAATTTCTTCAACTATTCAGAAAAAAAGTTAGGAGAAAAGTGGTTTTGGCATTGGGCAATGCATGGGAAAGGAGCTGTTTTCTAGTCTGCTCCTCTGGCTTTTCTTACCATATAAAAACAGCTGATGTAATCCTATAACTGTATATACATTAAAAAAAAAGTCATTACTATTTATGCATTAAAAAGGGCAAGGTGAGAATGTATCTGTTCAGATTTCTCAGTTCAAATTTCCTATAATATTTATATAAATACTATGGCATTATGTAATGTGCTAATTTTTACTGAACACTAGGTTAATGCTAATTAGCAGCTTACATTGAACAGTTCAAATATTGGTACTCCCAAATGTTATGAATCAAATTCTACTATGCTCTTTCTGGGACTTACCTTATGTTTCCTTTGGTTGGTATGATGCTTTTGTAGGAACAAGTGCATAACTGTTTCAAATGCAGTCTTCACAGGGATATATTGGAATGCCAGTTAGCATCAGCAAACTGCTTGTTTTTTAAAGCACTGAAGCAGATACAGCCCTCAGAAGCTTCTGTGGGTTTTCAGGAATCTTCCCAGATGTATATGCACAACTGCTTTGTTTTGAGAGTATTGCCACTTAAAGTATTGCTTCACATACATTTGTAGACAACCTAAGAAATTCTTCAAGTTGTCTGAGCTTCCAGACACAGCAGCTGAATGAATGCTTTCAAGCATGAATGCTTTGCTTGTGCTAATAGATTTTGAAAAATGCCTTTCCCATTCTTAATGCAGATAAAATGATTATTACCAGCATCTCAGATTTCTCCATAACGACTTTGATGAAGGAGGAACATTTGACAGGATCTTAGATAATTTTCTATTTTGTTAATTGCTTGCAGGAAAAGGTTGCTTTTCTGAAATATGGAGAACTTCATCCATAAAATTGCAGGTATATAGAGCAGTGCAAAAAATTAATTTGCTTAACATTCTAGCTCAAATATTCTCAGAATGCAGACCTATAATCCCTATAAATTGAAGACTAAAGTTGCAATAATGGGAGGCTTATCTAACTTTGTAGTGAGAAAGTTGGATTCAGATTGACTAACAAATTCCCTGTAAGTTACAAAATTCACCCACTGAGTGCTTGCAGAAAAATAAAAAGATACTTTAGTTTCTTAGATCAACTACTAGATGGAAATGTGACTAAAAAATAGTTTCCTATACTTCTTTCTCTTCATTTTTAACTTAATCGATTTTATCTGCTTTTAGATCCAAGTATATAACTTTGTGATTTAGTAAAAAAAATCAGTTGATTATGAGAAATAAATTATTAAAAGATATCTCCATTAATCTTTCAGCCCATCATTCCTATGTTCACACGAAATATTCGGGAAAATATTCGAATAGTTGGAGGACAAATAAGTATGCAACTTTATTTGGATTATATTGTATTATCAATTATAATTACATTTTGTTTACCCTGATTAGAGTCATTTTGAAATGATTTTAAATAAAATGCTATGGTTTTTATTAACGTGTTCTAATATATAAATAAGTTGCTTGGCTTGTTCTACAAGATAAAACTTATTATTTCATTTATATATTGTCTTTTTGCATCAGCTGAAAGCAACATACCTGTTTTTAATGTCAGATCAACAATACCGTGGAATATATGAATCTGTCTCAATATAAAGTTGTCCTGAGATCTGCATTCAGGACAGACACACAATTAAGTATGGATATGTAGAATTTGTTGGCTGTTCTGCATGACAATAGAGAAATTTTTATCATTTGCTTTTGAGGTTTGATATTTCTCTTTGAGAGATTAGTTTTACAAAATAAAAAGCTGAAAACATTGACAAACTCAATTACAAAGCCTGTTTAGTATGGTGGTTAAGATGATTGACTAGAAAGTAGACCACTCTGAATTCTAGTGTTCTCTTCGGCATAAAACCCAATTAGGTGATTGTAGCTCAGTCTCTCATATCACAGGATTGTTGTGGGGAAAATATGAGGCATCAACATTATGTCAAGTACCTTTGCTATATAAAATGAAACAGATATAAATAAAAATTATTGACAAATTTAACTCATAAGAACAGTTTTTCTTGATCAAGCAAGAAGCAGCCATTTAGTAGCCAACTGATACATCTACAGCAGGGGTGTCAAACTTGATTTCATTGAGGGCCGCATCAGGGTTGTGTTTGACCTTGGGGGATTGCGGTGGGCGTGGCGAGGGTGGGCATGGCCAGCTTGTCATCACTCATGTCTGGGGCACCTGTGCTGACCTGAGAGCTCTGCCAGTGAAAACGGGCTTCTGAATTCCATTTTTGGCTGCAGCAGCTAATACAGAAGTCAAGATGATGGCACTAACTTGCTGTTCAGATTTGTGTAAGGAAGCAATTTTGTACAGATTTGTGATTGAATTACTACTTTTTGGATTTTTTAAAATGAACAAGTGGGTAAAAATACATAATTGTTCCTGCTACTCTATTAACCCCTCTTTTTTAATTAATCAGAATTATTAAGATCGATATATGAGTATTTTCGTTTGCCACCAGTTCTTCTGTATGGAAACTTTCCAGTTAAATTGAAGACATATTTGGGAGATCCTATTCCATATGATCCAAACATAACAGCAGAAGAACTGACAGAAAAAGTAAGATCTTCCTTTTTGAATATTAATAGCTCACAAGATTACAATAAAGACTCCTGGATGTATTGCCAAAATACTTTCAGCTCATATTATATGGATGTTCAGAGAACATTTTTTGTGGTTTAAATTGTGAATCAAAAAATATCAGTTTGTTGCAGAAAATCAAATCCAAAAAGCACACCCACATAACTGATTCAGCAGGATTCATTAACTTCTTTATATAGGTAATAATACATGAAGTAAACTTACAATACCAACAGCAGATTCTTCCAACCTGGTAGCAGTTACAGCCAATACACAAGCAGAGGAGAGAACAGCAGAGAACAGTTTCAGTTTTGATTCAGAGTTGCAGACTAGTTAACAGCTTCATAGCTCAGAGCTTAATACAGAGCTATGCTTAGGCTTCTCCTAGTTTCAGTTTCCAAACAATCCTCATTGGCTGACTTTGTTACCATGCTTCTGCCAATTTATGAATATTCTGACAAAACATCAATTTTTATTCAAATAAATAGTACAAAAACACAGGGTTGTTTGAAAATTAAGCTGAATGAAAGGTTAGGGAAATTCTGTCAATATCTGTTGGTTTGTTTTCAAGGCAAAGTTCCCAAAGTACAAGGAATTATTTTTATTCATTATTTATGCAGCAGCCATATTCTCCAGTTCTCTTAAATATCTTATTCTTAAACGCATAGTGGTAAATTGTTCATAGTTTAAATATTAAGGTACTGCTATTAAATGTTTTTATGAATTGATTTTGAACTATTAGGAATTCTTCTTTGTTTTAAAAGGTAGTATATTAATTTATGAGTTCATTAAAATTATAGAAATAAAAATGTATTTTACAGTTCAATTCAATTCAGTGGTAGGATTCAAAAAATTTTACTACCAGTTCTGTGGGTGTGGCAGGGGAAGGATACCGTGAAATCTCCATTTCCACCCCACTCCTGGGGGAAGGTTACTGCAAAATCCCATTCCCTCCTCACCCCACTAGCCTGCTTTCCAGCTCCGTTTTCCTGTTCAGGGCAGCAAAAGAAGACCAAGCCAATCAACTGGGACTTGGGAGGCAGAGAATACATGGGGGCGGGGCCAGTTAGAGGTGGTATTTACCAGATCTCCGAACAACTCAAAATTTCTGCTACCGGTTCTCCAGAACTGGTCAGGATCTGCTGAATACCACCTCTGGTTCACTCATATAAAAGCAAAAGTACATTATGATGTAATTTGCATCGCTTAAAGAATTTTTCTAGAGTCAAAAAATAAAAGATCAACTATCAACAATATGATCGTAAAACTCAGCAGTCAACAGCCATTAGAGGGAGGGACAGTTGCATATCCTTCGGGAGGCAATTCACGGTGTTTGGAACCATTTACAAAAAGATTCTGTCCCTGTAGTCTTATCAGTCAGATTAAATTTAGGACCTTCACAAAATTTAAATGGACCAGAAGTCTCACTCTACTTGCACTAATTCACTTTTATTCACTTTTATGAAAATAATGATTTTATTCTTCTTGCCGGATTAGTCTTTGATCATGAACATTTTTTTCAGTGAAGATGTGGGAGAGTATGAAACTATACGAAGTCTCCAAAAAGGAACTAGTTACTTTTCATACATGAATCACTTGGGATTTTTATCAAGCACGTATGGTTTAATAACAGAATTAATGTCCTAAGAATAGTTTGATCCTCAAGGATTTTTCATTGCTCAAAAGAGCTTGGAGTTTCAGAATGCCTTGTCATTCAGCAGAGGGCAGAATTTCCTTTTAACTAACGCAAAATCAGAGCAGCCCGGGAGAACGTGGCTGAAATCTACATCTTTATTATGATTTTGTATTATCTAAAGTATAAATTGATGAAAACTAATTTCTACAATGAGAAATCTATATATTTTGTATTTGTGTGGGTTCTGTAATTTCAAGATTAAATTATTGAATATCTGGTTAATGTTATACTGTAGTTTGAAAAGGATTCATTGTGGCTTTTAATTTTTTTAAAATGCAATTTATTATTGAACAATAATAATAATGAATAATCTTTATTTCTCATCGTAGGCAAAGGATGCACTACAATGCTTAATAGACAAACATCAGAAAATACCAGGAAATGTATGGAGGGCTTTGATGGAACGAATTATAACAGGGAAACAAGACAATGAATAACTTTGGCAAATCATTGTGAAAAAAAAATTGAATGATATTTTAGTGGGATATATGATTTAAGAATTGTTACGATAGTTTTTTTATTTGCTGTGCAAATGTATAATTTTACAGAAAACCAGGCTTTGAAGATTATTGTTATGTATTGCTCAGGAAAGTAAATATTTCACTATAAATACAACTCTGTGTGTTCACAGAAATACAACTATAGTTTAAAAACCACAATCCTAATTAGGAATAAGATGTAAAAATGATTTTTTAGGCTTTTTGAAATGGATCAAGTACATAGCATTTTTCTAGTACTTCTTAAATTAAATGTGAACTAGAAATGAATATGGGATTAAATTTAGTATTTTTGTAAAACTTGGATTTTTAAAATTCCATATATTCTCCAGTTGCAACAACAGATATTCTTCCTTTCATAGGTCATCTGATATCTAGTGCAATCTGCCCATAGGCAAGATTAATTTTATACCCTTTTTACTTTACTTAATTTAATTTCCTCTCTCTCCTACTTTAATGTGTGTTCATAAGTATTTCATAGAAAATGTAGAAAAAATGTAAAATGTGGAAAAACAGCAAAATTACAGTGTATACTACAGATTTTAATTATGTTTCTTTACCAAAAGTTTAAAGTAATCAAATTCAGGTATGCAGAAGCTTACTCATATGAGCAAGAAAGATCCAGTGTCTGTATTCATTAATACTTAGAACTATATATAGAATTTAGTTTTATATTAATGACCAGAACTACTTATACTGGTACTTAAATACAGAAAGTTAATTAATTTAAGGCTTTGTAAATAATATGAATTGGCACTGCACAGAGAAGAATTTCTGCCGTAGAAATTAATTGTTTTGCTATTTCCCAGCAAGTATTACATTTTTGGACAAACTACTAATTTATGATGAGCTTGTGTTCCTGGAAATTAAAATTCATAGTTATAGGTATACTTCTGTGCCAAGACAATGCGAAGCCACTAATAATTCTGGGATCAATAATCATTCAAACAGAGGGTTACATAGCAGTTTACAATGCCATCAAAGAACATTTGCATAGGAAGTTGAAATGATAATTCTTATATTGGGAAGTATTTGTTTCCTTAGAACATGTTTCAGTATTCTCCACTTTGGTTACAGTTAATATATAGAGTGGGCTAAGTATGAATGAATAGGTCAATTCATGTATTGTAAATCAAGGATGTCTCTAGTCAAATGGTTGAATTAGTTAAACAGCATGACACAAGTTCTTTACTGCATCATTTGCTGTGTACATGTTGTCATTTTCATGTCATTGTGCCTTACTATATGCTCAAACCTATGAGTGAATGATTATTGACAACAACTTTTCTTACAGTGCCCTTGGTCAGCAACAACTAGCAGAGTAAAATCTGCAGGGATCCTTTTTCATAGATAATATTGCAACTCTGACCATTTTTTAGGTTCCTCATAGTCTTTAATCCATTTTTAAGGTTAGATTCTGTTTTAAACATTCCATATATGTTTATTGTGCAGATTTATAACTGCCCAAACCTACTTATCAGTAGCTTATTTATGATATATGCGTAGGATATTTATTTTGTTGTTTTGCAACAAAATATAACATTTTTTTGCAACAAAATGCAAAATAACTTAAAACTGGAGGGAGGGTATATTTAAGAATGTTCTGAGTAATATTTTTACTTTTGGTGGCAAAAGGATAGTTCTCCCCAGAGGTCTTAATTGAAAACTATTATGTAGTAGTAACCATTATAATCCACAAAGCAGGACTTTCTTTCTTTAAAAAATTAACTAGAAAATTAGCTTTATTATGTCTTTTTTCAGATTTTAAGCATGCATAAGGAACTCCTTCCAAATTGTTTTAAGAAGATGCCATGTGAAGCTAGAGTGCTTTAACATGAGCCTATATCTCTGTCAGGATTTTTTGAAGTCAGGTGGACCTTTCTGAGCATTCAAATGTGTCCTATAGTAAGGACTGAAAATCTTATGTTTGATGTAATTCTACTTCCAGAAAAAAAGTATTTTCTTTGATTGCTATGTATACTACTTTAACTATTTATTCATAGTAAATAATATTTTCTTTCTTATTATCCAACTTAGTAAAGTAATTCTCAAATGCCTGCTTTAAAGATTTTTCCCAGTTGTGTCTCTGTGTCTATGTCCAGGAAAAGTCTTTTTTTGTGTGTGAATAAAACCTTGAAAAAAATGTATATGTTTTCTGGAAGAGTAAGAGCAAGAATAACTTATGAGAGTGATTTGTAGCAAATCCTGCCTGCCTTTCTTCAGCACCACAAAGGATAGCCATTTCTCTCCTTAATGCCTTTAAGATACAACATCATCTTCCCTAACCTTAACCTATTGATTTTCTACCATTAATTCATCATTTACATTTCATTATAGCCTGTCTTTATTTTATATTACAAATATAAATTATTACAAATACAAATAACTCAAAGCAATGAACATATCCAAACACGTGTCTGTGGAAATTGTCAATTATCCAGATCATGGCTGACCCTTTTTGTCTTCAAAAGACAACTGGACTTTCTTAGTTGTTTTCCTTTGAAAACATTTTACTTCTAATCCAAAAAGCTTTTTTTTAGTTCTAACTGGTAGGGAATAGAAAGATTTACCTATATTCTTTGCTACCATCTGGTTATTACCACTCTCAGAGTAGTTCAGGCCACTTGGGGATTTAACAATAGCCTCAGAGTCACCTGAATCAGAATGCAAACAGGTATGGAACCTTCTTGGGATTGCTAAAAGGACTGTGTTGTAAATGGGAGATAGGTCCTTTCCCCCTCTATTCATAGAGTCTCTTTGAGTCCTCTTTTAAACTGTGGCCCTCTCCGTCCAGAATGTGAACCTTGCTGCCTTCAAAAGAGTTAACCTTGTCTTTCAGATGAAGATGGACTGCTGAATCCTTTCTTGATGACTTTGCTCTCCTGTGCCATGTGTTTGTGAAGTGGTTGTTTAGTTTGCCCAGGTCTGCACATACCTCACTGCATTTATTTTTTATTTATTTGATTTTGTCAATCTCTTACAAGATCATAGGTATAAGAATAAACATGGCTGTAAATAAAGGAAATAGGTACAAATAAATGGGGACAACAGGACAGGGAGGATAGTTTGAAGGAAAAGGAGTGGGGGTTTGAGGATGTAACAACAGGGTCAGGTAGTGCATTCCAAGCATTGCACTGCATATCAACATTATTTGTATCTGGATGTTTTGTCCTTGGGATAGACAAGCTTCTGCCATAATGTATTCTGGATTTAAAGTGTGCATGTATATTGTGTTTGTTGAAAGGCTGTATTAAAATTGAATAGCTCTGCATCAACAGAGAGAAAGGGGTACAATATCACCTATTTCCTGTTTTCAATGCAGTCTTTTCAACAGTCCGAAGAAGATTCCACACCCAATTGCACTCTGACTCAGGTGACTCTGGGGATACAGATAAACCTCCAAGTGGCCTCAAGGACTCTCAGAAAGCCAATAACTGACTCAGTGTGCTAACAACCAGGTGATTGCACAGAATATAAATTCTTCTATTCCCCATTAGTGAGTTAAACAAATCTTGGATGAGAAGCAACACATTTTCAAAGGAAAAAACCAAGAAAGTTCAGTTGCCGTTTGAAAAAAAATGAGAACCTTACAATTATTTCATGCAACTTCTGCTTATTTTCCCCACAAAAACTCTCTTGAGTTCAGCTGAGAGAGACTGGCTGCCACCTGCTGGTTTTCATGGTTAAGGTAGGATTTAAATTCGGTCTCTTGCTTCCTAGCTTGGTGCCTTAACCATTAGACCTAACTGGCTATCAATTTCTCTTCCTTTCCACATCAAGAGCTTTCCAATGTTCTTCCCTTGCTCTCTTTTTCAACTTTTTCATTCCATAGATATGTGACACTAATTGATAGTTTCTATTGACCTCTTGGTTCTGTATCTTTTGCCACCTGGCAGTTGGATGGTAGTTTTCTGATTTGCAAATTGTCTGTTTTATCTATTTATAATATTGTCTAGAATTAGCTATCAGTTTTTTGAGTAACATATTTCACATACAAAATTAAAGTTTCATGTGGCATGGTGTGCAATAACTTTGGAGAAGAGCTGAGCAGAAATGGTTCTCTGCAATTCCTAAAAAAAATGAATGTCAGAGAACCACAATTACACTTTCCTAAATAAATTACACAATCTCTTAATTTCTTCAAGGAAAAGTCAAATTCTGCAGCAGTTCCTCAAGAGCAGAACTCCCCTTTGATATAGATAAGACAATCAGCCTTAAAAGTCTTCTTTTGTGATTTAACAAGCGTGGGAAGCAGAGAGACTGGGCCAATGGAGATTTTATTTACCAAATATGGAAATTGTCCATCTCCTCCACAATAGGAATCCTATAATTCGCGGTTTACACACATGTATTTGCAGCATGAATGTGGGACGGCTGATAGGGCTTACCTGATGTAACCTAGTTTACTGATGATCTTTGTATCCTTGTCCAGAACCTCATATAAGCAAGAGAAGACAATTTAATTTAAAATAAATGCATAAAGAAAATTGCCTATGAGAATGTAAACATGAAATATAAAACACAGATACAGTACCACCTACCCCTCCAAATTATAAGATAAAAGTCATAAAACTTCATGGTTTTGGAACTGTTACATTGTGAGTAATACAGTCATCTTAAACAAAGCACACATCTAAATGCAAACAAAGCACAGATCTTTCCAAAAAAAAAAAAAATGCGTTATATATTCAGGCCCACGGAAAAACAGCAAGTTTGAAAAATACTTCATTCGTTAAACCAAAGTTTCAGAGCACGGATTCCTGAAGGTTCTTGAAAGACACGGTATGTTCTTTCGTGGACCGATGGGGCGATGCTGGTGGTCGGAGCGTCTCCCGAAGCGCATCCTCTTCATACCGTGGGAAGGCAAGGCAGAAGGGAAAGTCGGGGCTTGCAGAGAGCGAAGCGATCCCTGTCGTTGCAAAGAGGGCGAGGGCGAGGAATGAGCCTCTCTTCCTAGCTGCCGTGATCTGGGTTAGTGAATCCCGGCCGTGAGAGGGACGGGACCGGCATTGGGCTCTTTTCGGCTGACCCGCATCATCGCAACCTCTGTGGCCAAAGCCTTCCCCCCGCCCCTTGATTCCCATGAAGCTCCGGACCCTTCCTTCTCCGTCTGTCCTGAAGTTCTTCTCCATGGGCCCCGCCTGCCCGGTCGGAAGATAACCCGGCCGATAAACCCTGAAGGGAGGCGGCTCTGCTTTTTGAGGGCTTCCAGGGGAGTTCATAATGTCGTCAAAGCGAGAGTGTTCTTCCTCTGCCCGTGGGAGAGTAATCCTGTGGATGTCGGGGTGAAGAAATGAGCTTTGTGGGCCTTACTTTGGTAGGGTTTTGGTAGGATCAAAGGAAAAACAACAGAATCCCCATCTCCTCTAAGGTCACTTTTCCTCTTTCTTCATCTTCTCTTCCGCTCACCTTGGCTTTAGGGTTAAAATGTTAACCTATTCCTTTTCAGCACAGATAAATCTGGAGAAAAATCAGTAGCAGGCAGAGAGTTTTGAAAAGAAGAGGAGAAACTATCTGATTATCTTTCTTCGTTGAGATTAAGCATATGATTTTCTCCGTTACCCTCCCCTAACTTCTTCCCAGTAATATCAAAAGGAGGAGAGCCATCAAAGAATGTCTTGTGCACCTTTGAGTCAGTTTTGACTGGGAGTAACTTTCCTGACAGGTGGCAATCCAATCCCTATCCAAAACTTGCCAGCATGAACAAATGCATTATTTTACTCCTCTGCAGATCATAATAAACTCTTGACTGATGTTGCCTCTGATAGATTGTAGCCCACAAAAATTATGTCAAAATAACTTGGAAAAGGGCCAAGTTATTTGTGGTTTTGCTTGTAAAGTAAGCAACTTTTTAAAAACTCTTACAGATTGAAAAAAAATGCAAGAGGTGATAGGAGAGCATTTCAAGAATGTGTCATCAATTCAGTCTCTTCTTAAGGTCTTAACAGCTCAGCATTGAACAAATTGCACTATTTTGTTTACACGTGCATATTTTTAAAAAGTTATGTTCTTGTACTTGTAGGATGTGGTGTTATATAATGTTTTTGAATGTTTTATACAATGCTCTTGAATATTTCAAGTTTTATTGCCCAAACTGCCTTTTTGATGCAGCATAATGGAAAGTAATATTAGACCACATTAAAGCAAAGGATTAAAGAAAGTTTTGCTCAAAATATATCACCAAATCCTGTATTACTGTTTAGAAGATTCTGAATGGGTAGATGTTTCACCAAAACTAAATATGTTTATTATTTTAGTTTGTTTACCAAACTAAATAATGTCATAAGTGAAGAACATAAAGAATATGAAGTTGGAATCAATAATTTCAAACTAAGTCAATATGTCAAAATCTCAAATTCATTTTTCCTACAATTAGAGTCGTTTTAGTTATTTCCTGTTAAGACAGCAATTATATATTCATTTACTGGAACTAAGCTTTATTAATTGGGATCATTTCTTAGGGTATGTGCATATATTTTTGTGATGGTGTTTTTCTCTTAAAAGTTATAATTAAAATAATTGAAATAAATTCATTTTAGGAACTAAGATATGATTGTCTAAAACTGTTGTTTTATTTATTTTTTAAAGAGAACATGATAAGCCAAAATGAATTCTGTGGTGCAGAACAGATCCACATCCTATTTAAGATGCCTGATTTATTTGTTAGAAGAATGAACTGGAGTGGAACACTTGGAAGAATATCTGAATTACCTGATCACATGCCTCCATGTACCACTATTTATAGCTTTGCTATTGCCAGCAGTCATTTTCATACTTGTTTTTATTTGTGCAATCATTGTTCATATTTACAAAAGAAAGACACACAAGGTTACATGAATGATTTCTGGGATGGTGTAAGACAATTTTTTGCAACTGTATGGTATGTTCATGCAAGAACATGGAATGGTAAGCATCCTACCATTCTTCATGAAAGTTGTGAACTAAATTATCTTCAACTTTGTCTTCAGACATTAAGGATGGATATTCATAAAGTGAATGGATACTTTAACAAAGTTTCTAGTTCCCTAGAATTTTTGAAAGTCTTGCTTTCAGTATCATGTCATTTTATATTGTTCTGAATCTTAATATTTGGGGGAGGCTTACTATGTATATAATATAGATTTACTGTTTCTCAATATTATCCTTCAGTTAATTGGTTCTACAGTTAATTGGTTCTTATCAGTGTTATTGGCTAGGATGAGTAATAATTACATTCTTAAACAAGTTAGCTTATTTTCTAGAAAACACCTTCCATGTTTTTTACTTATTTATTAACTTATTTTCTTGTACATCATTCAATTAACAAATCTGAGGCACTGCCCCTTAAATGTACACATAGGAGGCTGCAAATCTGTGAGAGCTGGAGTCCTGGGTGAAAGGAAAGCACTCAGAATGCAGTCCTCAAGGAGGCCAGGTCCCGCGCTTTTTCTGCCTTCTGTGCATACACCCATAGGGCGGGGCTGAGATGGTGCTGCGGATGTAAGGTTGGCCACTGTCCGGCCCAGATGGCTGTCACCAAATTGCAGATCAGTGCCTGGTTGGCTTGGGAAGGGCCAAGGCCCCACAGGTCGGTCCGCTGTTTCTTACCAGATCTAAACACCTCATGGGCCGGATCCAGCTCATGGGCCTTGCATTTGATACGCCTGACTTAGACTTATAGACTTATAAATCACTTTACACTGATTTATAGCCCCCTCTAAACAGTTTGCAAAGTTAGCAAATTTCCCTCAACAATTTGGGTCCTCATTTTACCAGCCTCAGAAGGATGGAAGGCTGAGTCAATCTTGAGCCTGATGAGATTTGAACTGCCAAACTGCAGGCAGCCAGCAGCAGAAGTAGCCTGCAGTTCTGACTCTAACCACTGCACCACCGCAATGCATACATTGTGAGCACAACTGCTAAGTTTATAGTCAAGGCAGTTCAGTTGTACTCAGTTTCATAATTTTAATATCTGAAAAATGTTTTGCTATTCAAACTTAATATCAACTTCTAATTTTGAATGTTTCTGTTCATAACAGGTTATGAGGTCCATAGTCTAGAAAAAATACCAGAAGGATCAGCAATGATTGTTCATTATCATGGAGCAACTTTCTTAGACTTTGTCTATTTAGTGGCCATTGTTCTTATCAGAAAGAAAAAAGTTTTCCATATAGTTGCTGATTATTATGTATTTTCAATCCCAGGTAATTGTCTTAAAACAGTTAAGAGAAATTATTTGTACATCTCAAATAATATACTGTATTTATGTTAAGATATATATTAAAAGACTTCAGTTATTTTTTTATTTTAAATAACAATCCAGTTACTAATTAGTAAAGTATTCTGTCTTGTTAAGATTTAATTTTCTGTCCTGAAGTCTTATGTAGATACTTTCTATTAAAAAGAAAACTATATTTCTGTGTAACTTTGAGCTTCCTGTCTCAAATTTTTTACCATGAAGCCTTCTATAGCTATATTCTAGTTAAAGGCCCTGTCACACTGCCCAACGGATGCAAAACGTATGTAAAAAGGACACAACGGACGAAAAAAATGTTCCATCCATTGTTATCCGCTCTCAAAAGGGGCAAAAATTTGCATAACCGGAGCGGATAACACGGAAAGGAACGGATGCGGGGAGGACGCAGGGCGGATGGAAAGCAGATGCGGAACAGAAGCCCAGCGGATAGAAGCAGATGGGAGCGGATGGCACATCCGCTAGGCTTCCGGGGCACCTCAGCAAAGCGGACACAGAACGGATACAGCGGATGCACAGCAGATGCACAGCGGATGAAGCGGATGCAGAGCGGAAGCCTAGCGGATGCACAGCGGAAGCCGAACAGATGCCAAGTGTTAATTGCGCATGCGGGGGGGGGGATGCATTGCATAAGCCACGTGGATATAAAGGGAAGAAGCTCGCACGTGGCCAGCATTCGGAGGAAAGACCTGCTGCCAGATACATCGAGTCCTTGCCTACCCTGCCTGCATGCCTGCCTGCAAGCCTTGCTGCCAGTCTTCCTGCCAGCCTGCCTCCAAGCCTCCTGGCCAGCCTCCCTGCCAGCCTTGCTCTCTGCCTGCCTTCCAGCCTCCCTGCCTGCCAGCCTTGGTGCCAGCCTTGATGCCATCCTTCCTGCCATCCTTCCTGCCAGCCTTGGTGCCTGCCAGCCTCCCTGCCAGCCAGCAACCCCACAACCATGGGGAAGAAGCGAAAGCCTCAGCAACCTGACGCCATCCCTGGCAAGAGGGACAGGGCTACCCTCCCGCCCCCGTCCCTGACTCTGCTTCTGCTGGGGCTTCTGCTGCTTGGGCTCGCTCTTCTGGTGCTGGAGCTTCTGCTGAAGCTGCTCCTGGTGGTTGTGCTTCTGCTGGTGCTTACTCTGCTGAAGCTGCTCCTGGTCCTGCTGGTCCTGCTCGTACTGCTCGTACTCCTGGTCTTGCTCGTCCTGCTTGTCCTGCTCGTGCTCCTGGTCCTGCTGGTGCTGGTGCTGCTGGTGCTGGTGCTGCTGCTGCTGATGATGATGAGGATGATGAGGATGATGATAATCCTGCTGCTGCTGCTGATGATGATGATGATTATGATCCTGCTGGTGATGATGATGATGATGAAGATGATGATAATTCTGCTGCTGCTGCTGCTGCTGCTGATGATGATGATGATGATGATTATGATCCTGCTGGTGATGATGATGTTGATGATGATGATGATGATCCTGCTGGTGCTGCTGCTGCTGGTGGTGTGGAGGAGCAGCCCCTACTACCTGGGATCCCCTCTGATGAGGGCCCATCTGGTCCTGCCAAAGGGAGGAAGAGGCGTATGCGACAACGGGAGAGGAGGCAATACTATATTGAGGAGGAACACGAGGATGAGGTGCTGGAGTGGCTGAGAGAGAATGACTATCTGTGGCGGAAGGGACACCGGCTGTACAGGGACACCAAAAGGAAGCAGGCTGCTTGGAGAGAGAGGGCGGAGAGTATGGGTTACACTTCGGAGGTGCTCCTCGGCTGGTGGAAGCACATGCACACCTGGTACGGGAAGCTGCACCTGAAGAAATCTGGCCAGGCCACGGTTAAGCTGACGGACAGAGAGACCTACGTCATGGCCAGGTGCAGTTTCCTGGAAGGTGAGATCTGCCACCGAGGAGCACCAGCAGCCCCTCTCACTACCCTCTCTCTCCGGCAGCCTGCTGAGAGCCAGTCTTCTTCCGGTCGAGAGTCAGTCCCTGTCTCCAGGCAGGTTTCTGTGGAGCGTGCCACGGCGGAGAACCCGTGGACAGGTGTTGTAACCGTGGTGGAGCGCGTGGAGGACTCCTTGGTGCAGTGGGAGAAAGGAGACATCGTATCCACCACAGCCGTAGCCGCATCCACCCCCCCAGCTCCACCTCCACAGAAAGGCAGAGAGCCAGACAGCAGGAGGGGCAGAGCCACACTGTCCTGCTGGAGATCAGGGACACCATCCGCACCAGTATAGATCTCCTCTCTCAGCTGGTCAACACCGACTCCTCATCCTCCAACCACAAGCTCTTCCTCACATATGTCAACCAGACCCTCAGGAACATGGAGGAACCCCAGTACCAGGTGGTGAAGGACCGGATCACTGAGCTGCTTCACAATCCTCCAGATCCAGATGAACCTGCTCCCACCCAGTCCAGGTCTGCTCCTCTACCCCAGGTGATGTCCCTCCCATTCCAAGGCTTCCCACAGCCCCTCACCTACCAGGGCTATGGCTACCAGGAGCTCCAGTAGCACAGGCAGCAGCCCTTCCCAGTCCAGGCACAGAGTCATCAGGCGACACCGTTGCCACCGGTTCCACTGATGCCACCCACGCCAATGATGCCACCGATGACAGCGATGTCACCCACGCCACCGATGCCACCCATGCCAGTCCTCACCCAGCTGCAGACCAGACAGCCCCACTACACTACTCCTTCCTTCACCCCACAGCCAAGCCCGGCCTCAATACATCTGTCATCAGTACTGGGGCTGACATCCCATGGCATGGAGGAAGGACCTCTCAGCATCACGGGTCTGAGCCAGCTGTCTGAGAGCTTCCTCAACACACCGTCACCTGTTGTCCTCTCGGGGCCAGGCACCCCAGTGGTGCTTCAGACCAGCACTGCAGCAGCAACCACCTCCACAGCACCTGGACCCTTCACCCCTGAGACTGGGCACACCTCCGAGTGACCGTGAAGACTGCCAGAGACTGGGTGTGGACTTTATTTGGACACTTGACTTGGGTCATTTTTCTTTTACAGCTTGTTGTTCAATAAAGTTTATCTTTGATTCACACACTTGCTTCATTTCTTTTTTTTAATAAAGTCTTGGTGGAAACTTTTAGAATTGGTTTTAGCGTTTGCATGCTTGTGGGATGGGTAAAGTTAGCAGTGGGATGCGTAGGGATACCTTTGGAATGGGTAATAGCTGTGGGATAGATAAAGCTCCAGTGCAAGCATAGTGGGACTGTATGATCCACCCTCCCAGGTGCCACACCTATGGCCCTTTATTATCAATAATAATGTAATAATCATCCACACATGTGGATCAAACACAACTCTTTATTAAACGGCCTGTTCATTGTAGGCCCACCCAACATACATGGCCCAATCTCATCAGTGTGATGAGACAGGCTGAAGGAAGCACCCATTAAGCATCTATCATCCTGTCTTGCCATTCCACTGCTCCAGCTGGGGAGTTGCAACAGTGTCTCAGGAGGTTGCGCTGCTTCTTCCCTTCATGTGAGGCTCTGTTGGGGCCTTGCACATCCTCAGTGTCTATCAGGTTTCACCCTTGCCTCCATTACCCAGGCTCCATGTCCCCATTGCCTTGTTGGAGGTCCACGAGCCTGTTCTGCAAGACTGGGTAGCTGGTGCGCATGAGATTGTGCAGGATGCAGCAAGCTTCCACGATCCTCCTCACGGTCTCTGAGCGATGCTGCATGGTGGTGAGAAGTATCTGGAACCTGTTGGCCAGGATGCCAAAGGCGTTCTCCACCACCCGCCTTGCCCTGGACATCCTGTAGTTGAAGATCCTCTCTTCACGGGTGAGGAGTCTGGAAGTGTAGGGCTTCATGAGGTAGGTTCTGAGGGAGAAGGCGTCATCCCCCACGATGAAGTAGGGCACATCTTTGCGTGTCGTTGGGCAGGGGGTCTGGATCTGGGAAGCCCACGATGAGGTTGCGTTCCAGCCCCTCCTTGAGGTGACTGGCGTTGTATACCTGGGCATCTGAAGAGGAGCCGTTGCCTGAAGCATCGATGTACATGAATTTGTAGTCAGCATCGACCATGGCGAAGAGGATGATGCTGAAGAAGCCCTTGGAGTTGAAATAAGTGGACCCTGAGTTGGCTGGCGCTTTGCAGGCCACGTGCTTGCCATCTATGGCTCCAACGGTGTAGGGGAAGTTCCACCTCTGATACCACTGCTCGGCAACTTTCTTCCATCCTTCTTCAGTGGAGGGGCACTGGAGGAGCTCCTCCAGGTATTCTTCGATGATGGCCTGCACCACTTCTCTGACCACAATGCTGATGGTGTCGTGTGGCACCCTCCAGCCGTACTGCATGCTCCTGTAGGTGGTCCCTCTGGCCAGGTGGCGCAGAGTGAGTGCCACCTTGAGCCCAGGTTCCAGGCTGGGCCGGAAGTTGGTGTTTGCCTTGGTCAACCTGGGTGTCAGGCGCTGCACAACTTCATCAAACATGGCTGGAGGCATCCTCATGAAGTTCTGGAATGCCTGAGTGTCTTCGTTCCTGAGCTCCACCATCAGCTTGTTGTACAGTCTGTACTCTGCTCTTCTGGCGATCTATCTTCGGACCCAGACGCTTCTTGGCCGCCTCTTTTTCTTCCCATAGTAGAGTTCACAGAGCCTGTAGATGGCTTCGCGCTGTTGCAGAACGATGGTGGCTGCCAAAAGGACTGTGTTATGATCCACGGTGGACATGACTGGATGCTGTGGAAGACCAAGAGTCAGATGAAGGCTGCAGAGGTCTGCACAGCTGGGCTGCTGGTCTGAAAGTGAGATGCAGGTGAGTTGCTCCAACTTTTTATAGGCAGTATAGGTGTCCCTTTGCATCCTCTAGGCATCCTCTAGGCATCCTCTAGACATCCTTAATATCCGAGATAGGTCCCCTCTGCAAAGGTTTTTTCCGTTTTAAATGCTTTGTTTCCGTGCTGCATCCGCTAGGCATCCGTTCTACATCCATTCCGCATCTGTTCCGCTTCCTCCCTGCGTCCAAGCGGATGTGAGTTGCGCAGATGCGGAACGGGTGCCTAGCGGATATAGCGGATGCGTAACGGATGCAGAACGGATGCTTAGCGGATGCGTAGCGGATGCAGAACGGACGAATTGTGTACATTTTCCGCGCAAAAGTTTTGAGCAGCTCAAAACTTTCTGAGCGGATGAAACGTCCATAAACGGATGCTGGACGGATAGAGAGGAAGCAAAATGGAGGCAGTGAGTACAGAATGGATACATCGCGTTAACCAATGGATGGCAAGCTTTTTTGTCTGTTTTACATCCTCTTTGCATCCGTTGGTGCAGTGTGACAGGGGCTTAAATTGTTTCCAGGGTAGTGAGAGTTAAGAAAAGGGCTTTTTAAGTTATCAGGATTGTGTAAGATTTACAGCATAAAATATATGTTGCATAATCTCTACAATGATATTGATTACAGGATGTTGATTGTTTCCAGATTTCTTTCTAGGATAAATTTTCATCAAAAACTATGATTAAAAGAATGAAGGAGTTATTGTAACAAGGCAGATCATGTCAATGATAAAGAAAAAAAGAAGAAAAAAGCATATTCCTCTTATCCTATCGGTCCCTTACAACTGGCTTTTAAAAACACAATATTCCCAGAGTTAACATTGTGTCTTCAATAATGATAGCTCTTAATAGACCTGCCTTCCATCAATTTATACCTTTGCTTTTAGAATCATTCAGGTTAGTGAGTTTCAGGAAATGTTATGGTAATAACTTCCACAGGAAGATTTGTGTTAGGAAACAACATTGTAAATCACTGATTGCCTCAGTTCTGTTAGCTGAAAATAAAGATGACAGTTTCAGTGTCTTGTGCATGTATTAATTATTATGATTAATTTTCAAGGAATATATTTTCACACTTACTGAAGTCTATCTGATTTGCTCTTTTATTCTGGACTGTGTTTGCTAATATATATATATATATATTTGCGTGGCTGCGGCTGCTTCAGCTCTCAAGAATATTGAGGTTTTGGAGATGAAAGCGCCATCCAGTTTGAGTGATTCTTTGGGAACCGCGGCAAGAAAGTGGAATTATATTATCAAACTGTTCTAGTTAGTCATTGCAACTGATAAATCATGACTATGTTATGGTCCAGTGGTGGCTAAGCTTTTTGGCACCGAGTGCTGAAACAGGAGCGTATGCATTGGAAACCGGAACAAAAGCTCCCTGGAGCAGATATGCGCGCCGGCCACTTACTCTTCCAGTTTCTGGTGTTTCCGTGCACATGAAAACCAGTTGGCTAGCATGCACATGCGCTCTCGGGACTTGCTCTTCCAGATTCCGGTGCTCCCATGCACCCAAAGACCAGCTGGCTGGCATGCAGAGAGCTCCTGTAGAGCTGCTCTTCAGGTTTCTGGCACTCCCACATGCGTGAAGACCAGCTGGCTGGCATGCATGCATACGCTGGAACCCAGAAGAGCAACAAGCGACAGCTGGCATGTCCAGAGAGATGGCTCTGCATACCACTTCCAGCACACATGGCATAGGTTCGCCATCATTGTTGTAGTGTCTTTGTAAAATTGAAGCCTGAAAGAATAATGTATGTCAAAGACAATAGAATAGCAATTTAAATGGTTGTTACTGAAATACTGTAGCTTAGAACTGGAATTCCACAATAGTATCCTAAGGTCCCATTAGGCCTGCCATACATTCTTACTCTTACTTTTTTAAAGTTGTTCTTTCACTGATTGTAAAAATGGAAATAATGCATTTCATCTTCTTTTATTTTGAAGAATTGGCAGAAAACATGTCTTCTTAAAGGTAAAGATAAAAGTAAAGTTCCCCTCGCATATGGATACTAGTTGTATAGTATATGGATACTAATTGTATGTTGGATACTAGCCTCTAAGGGCTGATGCTCATTTCTGTTACAAAGCTGAAGAGCCAACTCTGTCTGAAGACGTCTTCATGGTCATGTGGCCAGCATGACTAAACGCCAAAGGTGTACCAAAATGGTCCCTATTTTTCTACTTGCATTTTTACATGCTTTCGAACTGGTAGGTTGGCAGAAGCGGGGGCAAGTAACAGGAGAACACTCTTACGCGGTGCTAGGGATTTGAACTGCCGAACTGCCTACCTTTCTAATTACAAGCTCAGCATCTTAGCCACTGAGTCACTGTGAGGATGTGGGGTACCATATAAATGGACAAAAAACATGGCAAGTTTAGTTTGTTTCACACAATGGATGATTTATTGTTTCCCTATTTGCTAAAGGTTAGGAATCTAAGCCAAATTCCCTATTATGCTATCCATGACTAAGTGCATTCGGTTCAATTAATACAGAGTTAGTCCTCTACTTACAACAGACCATTCAGTGATAGTTCAAAGTTACAACGGCACTGAAAAAAATGATGTATGGCCAATTTTCACACTTATGACTGTTGCAGCATTTCCAAGGTTACATGATCAAAATTCAGATGCTTGGCAACTAACCCATGTTTATGATGGTTGCAGTGTCCTGTGGTCACATAACCATAATTTGCGACCTGACAAGCAAAGTCAATGGGGAAGTCAGATTCACTTAACAGCCATAACAGCTAACTTCACTACAGTGATTCACTTAACAACAGTAACAAGAAAAGTTGTAAAATGGGACAAAACTCATTTAACTCTCGCTTAGCAATAGAAATTTTGTGCTCAATTGAGGTCGTAAGTTGAAAACTACCTCTATTGGGCAAATAGTCACTAAATGAATTTTGAAATAAAATGATTTCTGATCTTGAATTTTGTCAAGAAGTCTCATCCATATTTAATTACTAATTTTTATTATAACTCTTTGGGGTGTGGTGAAATTCTAGCCCTCATTGGAATTCTGCATTTAAAGATAATGTAAAAAAAAAGGATGATTCAGAAAGCAAAGGGAAGCCTCCCAACTGACCAAACCTATTCTCAAATCCAAACAGGACAACTCATTTTTTTTATTTATTTAGGGCAATTATGCAACCATAGCAATGTACTCATACATACGGTAGACTCTGAGCAAAAAAATAAAAAATAAGCCATATTTATTATTGTATATTTGTTCAAAATAAAATGCATTTTGATAAAAAGACTACCGTATTTTCTGCACTATAAGGCGCACAGTATTATAAGATGCATGCTAAAACATGGTCTACAAAAAAAAGGTAATGGAAGAAAAACATCGAGTTTATTTGAACTTCATTCTACTATTTAACAATACACTCACATTATTTTTTTAATCAATCTTCTCCCACAAATCCATCAAAGTCCTCATCTTCTGTGCCTGAATTGAACACCTGGGCAATTTCACCATCAAACATGCCGGGTTCCCTCTCATCACTGTCAGAGTCAGTCTCGTTGCCAGGTGGCTATTCAGCAATGATGCCGGCTTTCGCGAAAGCTCGGACAACAGTTAAAGCAGATTCCTTAGCCCAGGCATCTACAATCCATTCACATATGGTGGCGTAACTCGCCCGGCGCTGCCTCCCAGTCTTAGTAAAGGTGTGTTCTCCGTCTGTCATCCATCGCTCCCACGCCGCTCGCAACTTCACTTTGAACACCCTGTTTACACCAATGTCCAGTGGTTGGAGTTCTTTTGTTAATCCTCCCAGAATGATGGCAAGCTCCGAATTCATTTGCTTTGTTTGGTTTTTCACAGTAGCGGTGAGATGGGCACGCATGGAGTCATAGATCAACAGGGACGGTGATGCTTGGAAAAAACCATCCGGTCTCTTTACATACACCTCTCTCAGCCACTCTCTCATTTTGTCATCGTCCATCCAGCCCTTTTGATTGGCCTTAACAATGACTCCGGCTGGAAATTTTTCTTTTGGCAGCGTCTTCCTCTTAAAAATGACCATAGGTGGTAGCTTCTGTCCATTAATGTGGCAACCAAGAACAACAGTGAAAGCCGACTTCTCATGCCCCCTGGTGCATATCGATAACATGCTGGTCCCCTTTTTCTCCACAGTATGGTTCACGGGAATGTCAAAAGTGAGGGAGACCTCGTCCATGTTGGTGATGTGGTTGGGCTGGATCTTTTTGTCAGTAATCTTGTTACTGCAGTAGGTGCAGAAGATGGCCAGCTTTTCTTTGTAATCCGCTGGCAGTTGCTGCACTAAGGTAGTCCTTGCGCGGATGGAGAGATGACGCCTTTTCATAAAACAAAAGCACCAAGATGGACCTCCTTGAAAGTGTTTGATCTTCATGTCTTGTGTTATTGCCTTCGGTCGAATGGTGACTATAGAGACGCTTATCCCGGCTGTCCTTTGTTCAATAATCCATTGTTAAGTTGGTCTTCTAACTGTAGCCACCTCGCTTTGTTCCTGCAGGAACTCTGTTTCATCTTCTTAACTTGGTGCAGTTCATTTTCTTGCTTCCTCTTCTTCCGAACCATAGATTCATTGATGTTGAATTCTTTCGCAGCTGCTCTATTCCCATTTACAACCGCGTAACTGATAGCCTGTAGTTTGAATTGTGCCTCGTAAGTATGTCTCTTCACTGGTGCCATTTTTGGGGGTCCTTAGACGAACAAAGATTGTTTTGCAGTATACCAGTAGTATACCTACCGGAGGCGTGGCGGAGGTACCGGTAAGCGTACCGGTATGTACTGTACTTATTATGTAATGCGATGTACTGCACGTATTACTTAATGTTCTCTGATTGGTTTATCGCTGCCAGTGTACGTAGTGTACATATTACGTCCCGGTGTCAGCAGGAAATGGTCTGACAGTCAATCAAGTGGAGCGCTTACCAAAGTTGTACAGCAACATTTTTACAGATTTTGGAACTCAGTGCACACATAAGGTGCACCAGATTATAAGGTGCACGGCCGATTTTTGAGAAAATTTAAGGGTCTTAGGTGCGCCTTATAGTGCAAAAAATATGGTACTCTCAGCAAAATGACTAGAGTGTACTTTATGATTTGCAAAATCCAAAGACATAAAAATTTTCAAATCAAATTGAATTCCAAGGAATGTTTTTGAAGCACTATTTTGAATTTCATCATAAACTTAAACTAAATTAACAGACTAAAAGAACTGGTACTATAGTACATACATTATACCCTGTGTATTTATTATCACATTCAACCATTGTCAGTGCAAGCCAATTGCCAAGACACTCTTCATAATCAGGACTTTATACATGTATTCTTAAAATACTTTACAGTGTATTGTTTACAGTGGTGGGATGCAAATTTTTTTACTACCAGTTCTGTGGGTGTGGCTAGGTGGACGTGGCCAGGGGGGTCATGTGGCTGGGGTGTGGCTATGGGTTTTTTCCTCTTTCGCAGCACTCCCCCCTGTGGCCTGTTTTTTGGCCTAGTGGGCCTCAGGGAAGCCTCCTGGGATAAAAAACAGATTGTGGGGAATGCTGTGTGGCTCCCAGGAGGCTTCCTGAGGCCCAGTAGGCAAAAACCAGGGCTTGGGGTGACTGCACAACACCCCCCCCCCCATACTCTGTTTTTTGCCTACTGGGCCTCTGGGAAGTCTCCTGAGTGCTGAAAAAAGAAGTAGTACAACAGTGAGTGGGGGGGGGGGGGTCAGCTGTGCCGCACAATTTAGATTAGCCAGAAAGCAATAAAACCAATGGATTTCCTGCTTTCTAGTTAATCTAAATTGGGTGGCATAGCTTTGTCAGAAATACCGGTTCAGCCGAACCAGTAGCATTTTTTTTTACTACCAGTGTCATGCCCCTGGTGGAGACTGACTTTGAGGCAGAGGAAGAACAGCCAACAGGGAGTGGGAGTGTGGCTCCAGAGGTGGTGGAGGAGGCTGGGGAAGGGCAGAGGCCGGCTGAGCAGTCAGAGGAGGAGCCAGGCCCATCCCCATCCATCCTAGGCATGCAGGGAGGAGAAGATCAAGGTAAAACCTGGTCTACTCGGGAGGAGAGGGCCATGATCCTCTTCATGGGTTGTAGGTGTGAGATCTGCATAAAAGGTTGAGCCTGTGTGCTAACAGACGCTGGAGACAAATTAGTGTTTTATTTCTAAAGAAGGTTTATTTTGGTTGGCATTCTTCCAATGGACTCTCCCTGGTTATCTTCCTGAAGTTGGCAATTATCTATCCTGGTCTGTCATGGAACTTTATTCAATGTGGTTTGTTTTTGTTTTTGTTTTGTAATTGGCTCTTTAAAATTGAACCGTGTTTCTTTCCTTTGAAATGTTATTTTGAAAATAGCTTACTTCTCCACTGTGAACAATTAAACAGTGAAGCTGTTAGGAATGTAAGTTACCTAACAGCTATTTGGGTTGTAAATATATAAACCAGGATACTGTCTCTTTAAGGGAATAGTAAAAGTGCAATTGGGTGTGGTTTCTCAAATGGCCATAAGATGGAGCCAGAAACCTGGGTTGTTTAGTCTTAGTTTCAGAAGAGAGTGTGAGTGGTATCTGTTCTATATGTAAAGTGGGTGACTCCAAATCTACAAACCTGATTGGTCAATAAAATGAACATTGGATTGGTTCACTAGGAACCAATCCAAAGAGCTGCTAAAAGGCGGCAAATCTAAACAACTGCCATTGGCTGCAAGCAGGCAAGCCAGCCTGTATAAAAGGCTGGCCTCAGCTTCAGCCAAGTGTTCCTATTTACTAACTAGTTTAAGAATAAAGTATTTGTTGTTGGAACCCGGTCTACCTCGTGTGTTTTCCGAACAAAACACTGGCGACGAAGGTGGGATCGTCCTGAATGGAAAAACCTGCACGCGGTGATAAGAAGTCCAGATTACAACCAAGATGTCTGGAAACAACGCACCGCCCGCACCCTTCAATCCCAACGAAGAGGATTGGGATTCCTATGCTGATCGCTTCCAAATGTATTTGGAGAGCAATGAAATGGAAGGCATTTCAGAACAACGCAAGAGAGCTGTGTTCCTGACGCACTGTGGGCCAACAGTTTTTAAGATGGCAAAGGCCCTTGCGAAGCCCCGAGACGTTAAACAACTAACGTGGACAGAATTGCAAAGACTCCTCAAAGCACACTACGCTCCGATGGTGTCTAACTTAATAAAGCGACACGAATTTTACCGCAGAGACCAGAGAGAGGGAGAGACCGTCGCCGATTTCATCGCTGCCCTCAGACAAATAGGGGGTGAGTGTGAATTTTTGAACATAGACGAGGCAATGAGGGATCGCGTGGTGCTGGGCCTGAGAGACTCGACCGCACAGAGTAAATTGCTCAACAAGCCCAACATCACCGTTACCGAAGCCATCGCGGAAGCCACAGCCGCTGAAGCCGCGAAAAAATCTGCCGTAGCCATTAAAAAGATGAACACACACAGCGAAGAAACACCAACCAAAGACAGAAAACACCCTGCCACCACAACCCACTACGAAGAGTCGGGTGAAACAATTGAATCGAGCGAAGAGGACGACGAGGTCCACCGTTTGCTCACGAACAAAAAAGAGCGCGAAAGGAGAAATTGGCGGGAATGCGCTGGCTGCGGAGGAAACCATCCCCGAGCTGAATGCAGATTTCTCGATGCCATCTGCCGGCATTGCAAAAAACGAGGGCACATCGAGAAGGTCTACAGGAACAAAAAATACTACAGCCCGACGAGACGCAGAAATTCCCCAACACGAGCCGAGCCTAAACGAGCCGAGAGAAAGTGGCAACAAGAGAAGCGAGCCAATACACACCAAACTGTCATTATACAGAGCGCTCAGACGGAAAGTGGAAAAAAAATTAAAGTCATCGTGAAAATCGAAGGAAAACACTGCAAGATGGAAGTGGACTCGGGGTCCTTCCTCTCCATGGTATCGTGGGACACAATAAAACAGCTAGTCCCAGGTATCAAACCCAAAGAATTGAAGAAGCAGCACCTAAACCAAATCCCTGTGGTAGGCATGGGACAATTCCGAGTCGCCTACAAACATCACGTCAAGGTGCTTCCGCTGACCATAGTCGACCAAGACAGACCAAGCCTCCTGGGCATCGAATGGTTCGCGCCATTGGGCATCGGGATGACCGGGGTCGATCAAGTGACTACAACCGGCTGGGAAGACGACCTCATCCGAGAATTCCAGGACGTTTTTGATGGCTCACTTGGTAAGTATCGGGGAAATCCCATTTCTTTCAATCTAAACCCCCAAATAGCCCCACGAAGAATAAAAGCCAGGCGAGTTCCTTTTGCACTAAAGGCAAAAATAGAGGAACAGCTGGACAAATTAATAGCCCAAGGGGTGTTAGAACCTGTGGACCATGCCAAGTGGGAAATGCCTATTGTCACACGCATTAAACCTGACGGGTCCATCAGAATCTGTGGTGACTATAAGGCTACCCTGAACCACGCATTACAACCAAGCGCATACCCGGTGCCAGTAGTCCAGCATTTGCTTCATTCCCTGGGAAAAGGCAAAGTTTTCGCCAAACTCGACTTGGCACAAGCCTATCAACAACTCCCAGTGGACCCAGAAACAGCAGAAGCACAGACTATAGTCACCCATAAGGGCGCATTCAAATGTCACCGGCTCCAATTCGGAGTAAGCGTGGCCCCTGGCGTCTTCCAGAGTCTGATGGAACGCCTTCTAAATGGCATACAAGGAGTCGTTCCCTATTTTGACGACGTCCTAATCTCGGCCAGAGATGAAACGCAATTAAGGAACAGACTCAAAGAAGTATTAACTAAGTTTAGGGAATCTGGCCTCAAGGTAAAAAGAGAAAAGTGCTATTTAATTAAGAACAGCGTCGAATTCCTGGGCTACTCAATAGACGGAGAGGGTATCCACCCCACAGACAAAAAAGTTAAAGCAATCAAAGACGCTCCTGAACCAAGAAATAAAACCGAACTACAAGCATTCTTAGGATTAATTTTTATAACGTGTTCCTGCCAAACAAAGCCACTATAGCAGAACCGTTACACCGTCTGCTAGACAAAAAGGCAACTTGGACTTGGGGTTACAAAGAAAAAAAAGCCTTCCAAAATATTAAAAGCTTGCTAACATCAACAAACGTTCTCATCCAATTTAGCAACACTCTGCCATTAACAGTGACCTGCGACGCCTCACCATATGGAGTAGGTGCCATCCTGAGCCCCAACTACCTGATGGCAGAGAAGCACCCGTCGCATATTACTCTAGGACTCTATCAAAAACCGAGCGGAATTACAGCCAATTGGACAGGGAAGCTCTAGCAATTGTCGCTGGAGTAAAATGCTTCCACGAATACTTATATGGGCGGACTTTTCAAATCATAACGGACCACAAACCGCTAATGGGGATTTTGGCGGGAAACAAGCCAACACCTAACATACTGTCCCCAAGAATGACGAGATGGTCAGAGTTCCTAGCAGCTTATTCCTACACTCTGACACATCGGCCAGGGAAACAAATTTCCCATGCGGACGCTTTGAGCAGAGCACCCTTACCAGCAACCGACGAAGACCCGGCACCAGCAATGACAATGCTACAAATCGAGACTTGCCCCGATCTACCCATATCAGCGTTTGATGTCGCCAGAGCCACCGCGAAAGACTCATCGACTGCCCGCGTTCTTAGCTGGGTAGGTAAAGGCTGGCCGGAGAATCAAAAAACTGAAAACTTTAAACCTTTCCGGTCCAGACAGACTGAACTTTCAATCCAAAAGGGGTGTTTGTTGTGGGGTGATCGGGTAGTAATCCCTGCCAAATTACAGCCCAGGGTACTTAAGTTGTTACATGAAGGGCACCCGGGAATGGTTAAGATGAAAAGCCTTGCCAGAAGTTATGTTTGGTGGCCGGGTATTGATAAGGACATAGAGTATTGGGTAAGCTCATGCCACAAATGCCAGGCAATTAGACCATCCCCACCAAAAGCACCCGTTAAGGACTGGGAAACCCCTCGGGGACCTTGGTCAAGAATACACATTGACTTCGCGGGTCCTACCAAGGGGCATACCTTTCTGATTGTCATTGATGCCTATTCAAATTGGCTTGAAGTAAAAGTTATGCCATCAATGACAACAGAAACTGTCATTAAAAAGCTGGACAACCTTTTTGCCACCCATGGCATACCGGACGTTCTTGTCTCAGATAACGGGCCACAGCTAACCAGCATACCATTTGAGCAATACCTAGCCTCCCTAGGTATAAGACATGCCCTAACCGTGCCGGCTCACCCGGCTGCGAACGGCAGGGCTGAGAGAATGGTCCGGTTTACTAAAGAAGGGTTGGAAAGAATGGACGCTGGAGATGTCCAACAGAAAGTAAACCGTTTGCTCACACTCCAGCACATAACGCCCAGTACCATAACCAATAAGTCCCCAGCAGAATTACTTATGGGGCGAAAATTAAGATCTCACCTTGATAGGTTACACCCAAATTTTACCCCAGAAAACCCCCCTGACTCCTCTACACGGTTCAGACAATTCGAAATAGGCGATTTGGTATACGCTAAAAACTTCACCGGGGACCCGGTATGGCTACCAGGACAGATTATCCAAATTACAGGCCCCAAATCCTACCGATTAAAATTAGACGATGGCAGGGAATGGAAGCGGCACATAGACCAGCTTCGATCTCGAATTATAGAGAGAACCACAGACTTACAAACATTCACCGAAAAAACCGGCGAATTGCAAACCAAGGTGGGGGGGGGAAAGGCGAGAAATAAATAAAGAACTGTTTAAAACCAAACCCAATGAAACATACGAACAAAAAGAGCAAATAAAAGACTCACTGTTTGGAGAGACTTGCGTGAAGAGCCCATCGGAAGGGGCCAGCCAAGCCAGCTCGACCTGCCCAGAGGAAACGGGAGGGAGCGGCAAAACCATCAGCCTAAGAAACTCAGGCGGCGGTAAAATGGCTGACTCACCCTTCCAGACGGTTCCAGGGAGAAGGACGGACAACACAGCAACCCCATCCGAACCGGTCGAAGTCTTCACTAAGAATGAACCGCGCAAGTCAAGTTGAGTCCGGAAAAGCCCCGCCTACCTGCGAGACTACGTCACCACGTAGGACTGAACTAAGGAGGGAGGGGTGTTCTATATGTAAAGTGGGTGACTCCAAATCTACAAACCTGATTGGTCAATAAAATGAACATTGGATTGGTTCACTAGGAACCAATCCAAAGAGCTGCTAAAAGGCGGCAAATCTAAACAACTGCCATTGGCTGCAAGCAGGCAAGCCAGCCTGTATAAAAGGCTGGCCTCAGCTTCAGCCAAGTGTTCCTATTTACTAACTAGTTTAAGAATAAAGTATTTGTTGTTGGAACCCGGTCTACCTCGTGTGTTTTCCGAACAAAACAGTATCTCTTTTTCTTTCTGTTGGAGAGTTTTGCTGTTCCGTCTCATTGACTACTATTCCTGGATTTTATATAAGTCTGATACTGAACTGTTTTTGACACTGGACTTCGTTATTGGATTATCCCTAGACTAAAAACTGACTGATCTTATCTGTGAATGACTTTGGACTATGTTTGAACTTTGCTTAACGTTTCTGAAAGTAAAAACTTACATTTACTGTACAGTGTATCTGTGTACTGTGTGTGTATTATTCAAACACTACTCTCAAATACGTCTCCCTGTATGCGCTCATTCTCCTAACGGGGAATTACCTCAACAGAAGACAAGTTGAAGGCATTAAAGGACTTTTAGTTACATTTTGGGTTTTGTTATATTTCTGATATACTGGGTCATCACAACTAGTTTGGCCAAAACAGTAGAATACCACTACTGGTATTGTATATATATAGGAAATATTTCTGTTCCATTATCTATTGATCTTCATTTCAGACAAAATACCATCTGTACAATGTTTACAATGATTCAATCTAACTATTCAATGGCACAGAAAAAGATGGCAAACTAGCACAATACCATGCTGCTACCCCACCTCGTACCATCCTGAGCCAATCAATCCAAGAAGATACCATGGGTGATGGTATCAAAAGCTGCAGAAAGGTCAAATAGGGTAAGGATAGATCCACAACCCTATCCCACCATCATCAGAGGTCATTCAAAAGCATGACCAATCTACTATCTTGTCCTATTTGCTTAGCCCTGTTAATACGAGAGCTAAATCTAAAGCAAATGTACAGCCAAAACCAAAACATACCAAAAAGCCCATGATCAGATCAATTAAAGTGTAGTGCAAATTAATTTTTCATAAATTAACCAGGAAAATTCTGGTTTCATTTTTTCAGAGTGCATTTCATTGATAAATCAGAATACAATCTAATACATCTTTCCACATATAGTTAATTTTTAAATGAAACTGATTTATTGGTCTTACATTTCCTATAGGCTACATTAATACATTTAATTTATTTTAATATAATTATTCTTTATATACATCTTATATCTGGGTAAATAAAATAAGTATTTTTTAAATCTTTATTTATAAGCAGAGGATAAAAATAATGTGGAGGGTTTTTAAGTTAATTCGTATGAAACGGGTGTAACAGCCACATGTATATTGTATAGCTAAATTCTTTAGTTTAGAAGTTAGAAAATTCTGTGTAGAAAAACATATCTATTTTTTGGGCTACCTATAAAGAAACAGTCCTGTTTTTCTGAATCTTGATTTGGCATTGGTTTATGTCAAGAACCTTGCAAAAGACCAAAACCTGATCAAGTATTTACAAAGGTCAGAATTATGCAGAGCCCAAATTGGATTAGATGTTAGTGAAATACAGTACTTAGTTACATCAAAAAGTAATTAGTCACATTTCAGCAATGTCATTACTAAACATCCTCAGAACTAAATGAAATAGTTTTTGGAAAGTAGGGCTAGGAAATACCAAATGGGGAATAGACAGATTCCTATGCCTTTATTATTTAATGGAATGATTCATCATGAAAAATGACAGAAATCTTCTGAAATCATTTAGTAAAATGGGATTAAATACTTAATAGTTTATGAATTATCTGAAAAAAAGTCTGAAAATAACAAAACAATTTATGCATTCAATTGAAATAGCTTGACATTAAGTATATATGCTCTTCCATTATGGTTTCAAATAAAAACAAATATGTTTAAATTATTTAAAAGTATGTGGCCAAAATAATTGAGTGTTCCAGTAGTACTATTCACTCAGATGCAGAGAAACAGAATACTGGTGGCATTTGGCTTGAATCTTCAAGAGTTTCAAATAGTCTGCCAAAATAAATTGGAGAAATTCTATCCTAGAACATTGGGTTTAAGTCTTTATAAATAATTATTGAAATATTAAAATAGAAGCTAAAAATTAGCCCGAAAATAAAACAAATGTTCACAATTATAATTCCAAACAATTTGCTCTTGTTTATTTCATTTTCCTCTTTCAGAATCAAAAAACACTTTCTAGTTTCCCATAGATAAACTAGAATGTCCAAGGTAATGGTTATTTATTCACACAGTTATGCTCTAAATGTAACTAAATATGCAAAAAATTATCTCATTCCATAAGGCCTCGCAGATTGTGAAGCCTTTAAAATATTATCCCTAGAAGCTAAGGCTGAGGCCTGGTGCAAGTGCTGCTAAGTGTGCGTATGTGTTTATCTTACAACTTAATGCCCATATGATTGGGCAGGAGACTTACACTAGAGTTAAGGGGGGTATGTGGGGGTCAGAGGTGGTATTCAGCAGGCTCTGACCAGTTCTGGAGAACTGGCAGCGGAAATTTTGAGTACTTTGGAGAACCAGCAAATACCACCTCTAACTGGTCGCGCCCCCATCTATACTCTGCTTCCTGAGTCCAAGCTGATTGGCTGGGTCTTCTTTTGTTGCCCTGCATAGGAGAACAGAGCTGGAAAAGAGGTTAGTGGGATGGGGAGGGAATGGGATTTTGCAGTAACTTTCCTTTGCCACGCCCACCAAACCACACCCACCAAGCCATGCCCATAGAACCAGTAGTAAAAAAAATTTGAATCCCATCACAGGTGGGGTGCTCTGGGAGGAATATTCAGGGATCTTGCACTCTGTAATAGGGTACAATTTCTTGATAGAGAAAAAATTGATGGCATAAATAATTTATAGAAGCAATTTGTAACAAATCCTTAAAATGTTTAGAATACATCATCATCTCCCTTAAAACCCCAACTCATGCTTTCCATCTTTTTACTACATTTCTCCACATCAAGAGCCTTCCAGTTTCTTCCCTTGCTTTCTTTTTCAACTTTTTCACTTCCATACATATGTCACAATAATTGCTGGTCTCCACTGACATCTTGGTTCTCCATTTTTGTTCACTTGACAGATGGTAATTAGTGCAGTTTCCTGCTTTTCTCTATGATCTCAGTTATATAATATTTAATATATATTTAATATATATAATATTTAATGTATAATAGCTATATAATATTGTCTAATCCAATTGTCAGTTTTTTGAGGAACACATGTAAAATTGTGGTCCGCCCTCTTCATAAGAAGCTATCACTGGATTCCACCCAGTTGGAAAATTTCCGATCTGTCTCCTTTTTGGGGGAAGGTTGCGCAGCAGCTCCAGAGGTTTCCAGATGAAATGGATTATCTCAACCCCTATCAGTCAGGATTCAGGCCTGGATTTGGGACAGAAATGGCATTAGTCACACTTTTGGATGATCTTTGGCTGGAGCGGGATGGGAGTACTGCATCCATCCTTGCTCTACTTGATCTCTCATGGCTTTTGATACCATTGACCATGGGATTCTCCTAGGGTGGCTTCAGGGGATGGGAGTGGGAGGCCTTGTGCTGTCTTAGTTCACTTCCTTCCTCTGCGGCCGCTCTCAATGTTGATAGGAAGGGAGACCTCACCCACTGGTTTACGAGGTTCTGTAGGGCTCAGTACTCTCTCCACTCCTGTTCAACATTTATATGAAGCTGCTAAGTGAGATCATTCATCACCATGGACTGAGGTATCACCAATATGCTGATGATACTCAGCTGTTATGTCTCGGACCGTGGTGAGTTAAGTGTGTCATCCTCCCTCTCGCAGTGCCTGGAGGCTGTTAGGGGCTGTATGGAGAGCAATGAGTTGAAACTAAACCCTTGCAAGACTGAGTGGCTCTGGGTTTGGGGTTTGTTGGCTCAGGAAGAATTGCCACCTTTGGTCTTGGATGGTATGGCACTACCCAAACAGACCCTGTGCATAATCTAGGGGTTTTCTTGGACTCACAACTCCTGCTCAAAGAGCAGGTGGCAGTCGTGGCCAGGAGGGTCTTTGCAAAACTGCAGTTGTGCACCAGTTACACCCTTTCCTGGACCAACAGTCCCTACTCACTGTCACTCATGCCCTGGTCACTTCCTCTCTTGATTATTGCAACACGCTCTACATGGGTCTGCCCGTGAAGAGCATCCGGAAGCAAAATGCAGCAGCCCACATGGTTTTGTGCAGACCTCAATGTGCACGTGTCCTGCAGGAGCTGCATTGGGTGCCAATTTTCTTCTGGTTGCAATTCAAGGTGCTGATTGTCACCTTTAAAGCCCTTCTGGATTGTCTGAAAGACTGGATTATCTGAGGCAACATCTCTTGCTGGTCACATCTACCTGACCCATTAGAATGGGGATTAGAGGCAGGGAATGTTGCAGATCCCATCCCTGAGAGAGAAACACTTGGTGGGATACAGAAGGGCCTTCTCCATGGTATCTTTCTCTTTCTGGAATATCATTCCACCAGTGATTGGAATGGCACTCAAGCACTCTTTCGAAAGAAACACTCTTTCAAAAGACCTGGTTTTGCCAGCAGGCCTGGGGAACCCAGAGTGGAATAGAGCCCATCAAATGGCTAGTGTGTCACCGCAGGGGTGGGAGTTGGGGATGATTTTTTTTTCCAGATTTTGTTCTATTGTACTGTATTAATTTGATTCTTTTTGTTAGTTTTTATTTTTATTTTTTTGTTTTAAATAGGGTTTTACATTGTGTAAGCCACCTTGAGTCACCATGGGTGAATAGGCAGCAATATGAATTAAATAAATAAATAAATAAAATGAAATCTAGGTTTTATGGTAGGGTGGATTTAATGGTAGGGTGCACAATGACTTTATTCGTAGAGCTGAGCAGAAATGTCTCTGAAATTTCTGAAAAATGATTGGCAAAGAAACCACAATTACACATTCTCTAAATAAATTGCAGAATTTTTCTTATATTTTTTCACAGAAAAGTGAAATTCTGCAGCAGTTTCTCAAAAGCAGACCTCCCCTCTAACGTGGATAAGAGAATCATGTTAAAGTCTTTTCTTGTATTTTAATTGAAGAATGGAAAGCAGAGAAACTGTGGACCAATTGTGATTTTATTTATTTGTGAAATATAGAAATTGTCCATCTCCCTCAGAGGGAGTTTGAGCAATGTACAAATAAAAATTAAAACATAAAACTATAAACACACACAAACACACACACACACATTATGATCGAATATATATATATATATTTGTTTTTTTAAATTTTCGCGGGTACTTACATTTGTGCTGTTCAGCTTCCTTCGGGTATTATCCCA
>BLBF01000002.1:47711104-47743859 GCA_015471245.1 Laticauda colubrina
TCTTCTCTTCTCTTCTCTTCTCTTCTCTTCTCTTCTCTTCTCTTCTCTTCTCTTCTCTTCTCTTCTCTTCTCTTCTCTTCTCTTCTCTCTCCTCTCCTCTCCTCTCCTCTCCTCTCCTCTCCTCTCCTCTCCTCTATTGCATTCCATTCCATTTATCAGTGTGATGCACATTCTCTAGATTTCCATCCCCATCTCAATTTTAACCTTAATACTTACAATGATGAAAAGTATAGATTTTGTCTGGAGCAATGTTATAAAACTGAGCAATTTTGGAAAACCATTCATTACAAAGTTCTTGTTTTTCTTTTCTACCATTGTTCTCTGAACACTAAACATCATATTCCCACTAGTATGTCAAATGGACTAACTTACAGAATGTGTCCAAAATGTGGGATCCTTCATTCCTGAATAGAAATTTCCAAGGCAGATTATCTCCAAATATTTCCCTGAATTTTTAAGAACTTTTCAAACATATTAGAAGTTCTGTCAATGTTAAAGGCATTGAGGAAAATGGTAAAGAAATATCTCTGAAATGATTATACCACATACACTCATAAAAAGAGATGTGCTGAACAAAACACATCCCAAAATTTACCAATCATATTCAAGCACCCCTTCTTCACCCCCACATTCCAACGTATATTTAACAAGAAATACATGAATCTCATGGAATGCACATGATGAGGCCATCTCAGCATGTGACATATATGTATTTATCTCATTATTTGTTCCATTGTATCCTGTCAAAAAATACAAAATGCAAAACTTATAATGAAAAAAAATACAAAAATTTCTATCCCAGAGAACATTTGGTATTAGCCCCCAGACAACTTATATCTTCAGCTTCTTCTGGGAGGTAGAGTTGGAGGTCCATATTTATGGGTCAGTTTGAATTTTGTTACATGGAAACTGCCCAATACCTATGGAAGGCACTTATTTAGTTACATCTTCTAAAATGTATCTTGTCACACTATGGAATACCATGATTCCCATTTAATTGGCTCTGGTAAGGTATTTTTATTTGTTCAGATTCTGATACACCTTAAATTACATGCTTGGTTTGATGTAAAAATCAAACTGATAATTTTTGAATTTCACTTTTTTTACAATAAATATATTCCATTCTACATTTATTCAGATTTACTCTATTTTTATTACATATTCAAGAGTTTCTTATGCAAATACTAATATGTAAAAAAACTGCAATGTGCATCTGACAATCTTCCTATTCTTAGAATTAAATGTGGTGATACCCATTTATTACAATGGTTAAATGGTGATATTATGAAAACTATTTTTTTACCCTTCCTGTGTTGAACAGAATCTTGAATAAATGCAATTAGATCAAGTCACATATTAACATATATCAGATAAAACTGATTTTGAATGCTAAGTGTGATACACGTGCTGTACTAAAACTCTAGTACTTTATAACTTTGTAACTAGCAGCTAATCCACATGGTAAGATTTCTGTGTTTTAAGTAAGCCTAATTAATGTGTCCACAAGAGTCATAAATCATTGCTTTGAAGAATATCTACTGGAAAAACTCTAGAAATAATAAAAAATAATATTTCTATGCTGGATATCTGGTTAATTCTCATATATTATCTAGATATCTAGATTTCTTACAATGACAGTTGGTTAGGAAATCTCACCATGCAAGGTACTTAATTCAATAAGTGATTATTCAAAATCACTGAAGTAAGCCTATGTCAGAAAGCAAGTTCGTATTAAGAAACCATGATATAAAATTTAAAAGTTATATTGGTGAATTATAAAGAATACTTTAAAAAGAAACATAAAGCATGTCTCATTGAAGCCAGTCTATTTGCTTCTGCAGCTCATATTACAATTTTAGAAGCTCTTGAAATATATTAAATCAAATATAATCCATGTAATTAGCTTCTAAAAATCATATTTAGTTTACAAACTTACTTAGCCTATTCAAAAAACATTTCTGAGCTTGTTTCAGCAATTTTCAGGGCGTGGAGGTTGTCAATGTATAAGTATTTGGAACTAATCTTTTTAATGACGATAGTAATTTGTATATGTACCACTTGGGAAATGGAGCATAATTCTAAATCTGTGCTTGTGACTGTTCTGTAAAGAAGAGCTATAATCTGATAAACCTTATTCAGCCTAGACATGGAAACCAGAGACAGGACACCACCCCCACACTTCATATCTCAAGATATTCCTAACTATATATTTTCCTATGAGAATAAACAAGTTAAGTAGCAGCAATAATTTTATATAATACCCTCCCTTTGCTCCCAGCCTTGTGGTACACAGAATAAAGGGAGTGGGCCTAGATATTAGTTGAATTTGAAAATACAAGGATGTAATTTTTATTAAACGTATCATTTGTTCTTCCAGTAAAGTCTTCATTGCCAACATTGTGATGTTGTTATTATTATTGTTGTTGTTGTGATGTCTTCCTTTCTTTAACTTTTATTTCAGACCAAAATTGCACTCCAATAAATAATTAGAAAATATCAGCAAATTCCTGGAAGTATATATCATGCTTTTATAGAAAGATTTCAAAAGAAAAGAAAAAGGAGTAAATAGGTCAAATGTTATGATTAAGTCAAGTGAGGTTGCATATTGTTACTTATGATTTTTGGAATCAAAAAAGGATATCAAAATTAATTTCTAATTTAGTATTATACTTTTTCTTGCCATGAAAGAATAAAGTATTATGCAATTTTTCATTTGCATGCAAAAAAGAATTTAAGTGGCTTTTCACAAGGCTTTTAAGACATGGTGTATTTCCAGATTGGAATGTTAGTCAGAGACTTTGCTGTAGTCACAGGTAGGTCATGTCTAGTGAGCATCTGAATGTTAAAAATGTTCAACTTAGTGTGAATTGTAATTTGATATAAGGTTGCATTTTATGAGATATATATATAGTTCAGTTAATGAGAAGCTTCGGATATGCAGCTGTGATTGTGGTTTTAGACACTGCTCATCTTCATGTATTCAAAATGGAGATAAGATAGATTCTATCACAGGAAGTTTAATTACAAATAAATTATAAAATAAAAGTTTAATTAAAGTAAATATTTGATGTAGGTGAACAAAATGAACCCAAGTCATAGCAATATTAAAATAGGATGAGATGATTGAATATCCAGATTTAGGGAAGGGTTTTGTGTTGTTTTTATTTTGCTTTCTACAGCTTCTCTATGATTTTATTCAACAAATGAATTTGAATAATGCAACCATTACATTGGGTTCATTAATCACACTAATCAAACCTACATATAATAGCTGTTTTAGACTGGTTTGATTCCTTAGCTGATGTTTATATCGTACACTTGTATTGTTTATAAACATTGTAAGCCATACAGAGTCACTATTGTGAGATGGGCAGCTATAAAAATCATATTTGTACAAAAATATTAAAAGACATATTGAATAAGGTGACACTTGTGTTGTGCCTCACTGCAATATGTAGTGGAATGGGTCTGCCAACACAAGAATAATTTTATAAATCAATCAATCCTTAATTTACAGTCATTCATTCAGTGACTGTTCAAAATTATGAGGGTATTGAACAAAGGGACATGATCCTGCCTGAACCTACAGACGTGACAGTGCTTCCATGGTCATGTGATTGTGATCTGGTCGCAATCCATTCATATTTTCAATGGGGTTGCCAAGCCCTCCACCATCCTGTGATCATTATTTTCAATCTTCTCTGCTGCTTCCTCAGAAAGTCAACAGGGAAGCTGACTGGGCATGTGGCAAGCTGCTGTTGTAGTTGTCTCTCTGGTTCCTAGGAATTTCCTGAAAAAAGGTCCACCAGGAGACATTTTGGAAAGGACCTTATTCAGCCAGCCTTTTTTGAATGTTGAAGGATTGCCTGCCTAATTGAGTTTGCCCTGTCAAACAGCACAGCTGCCTTCAAAGATGCCAGCTGAAAAGTCCATAGTAAAAGCCAAGAGAGTAAGTCTGGGTTTCTTGCAGCATCGAACTTTGAAATTAGGCTGGGTTCAAAAATCCCATCCTTCAAGAGCCTCATGCTAAAATCCTGCTTAGCTTTTATTATGGACTTTTCCATCATGTAGAGAGCAACAGGGCTACCTATCAAATGGATTTTACTCCATGCAAGGTAGCAGTAATTCTGAAGCAATCCTGTTGGCTTTCAAAGAAGCTGGCTGGAACAAGCCCTTTCCCTCTTTCTAAAAGATCACATTTGCTGACTTTTTAGCCAAAAAACTGGTGAGTGCAGAATAGAATAGAAGCTGAAAGGGACCTTGGATGTCTTCTAATCCAACCCCCCTGCTGAAGGGGAAGACCCTATACCATTTCAGATAAGCAGCTGTCCATTTTTTTCTTAAAAATATCCAGTGATCAAGTGCCTATGATTTCTGAAGACAAGCCGTTCCACTGGTTAATTGTTCTAATCATTAGGAAGTTTCTCCTTAACTCCAGGTTGCTTCTCTCTTTCATTAGTTTGATTAGTTTCCAGCCTTTGTTTCTTGTCCTGCCCTCTGATGCTTTGAAGAAACTATTGGGGTTTTGTGAAGCAGGGAATCTATGACTATCTTGAAGCAATATTTCACCAAAAATTATGGTGAATTTTTGTGGTGCTTTAAAGAAGTGGAAAGAAATTTTAGAAATTCAAAATGATGGTCTGTCTGGATAAGCATTGTAGATAAGCATGAGATATGGCCTTAATCATGTGTGGCCTGTTTTTCTTTAATAATAAAAAATAAATTCATCACCAGGAAGGATCTGCTACCATTACCACAAAATCACACTGCCTCCAACACCTCTAGGCCTTACCAATTCAGCTATCTCCACCTGATTGGCAGGTCATCTATTTCTTTGCAAACAACCTATATATTTTTAATTTATTAATGTGGCCCCTTTCCATCTACAACTTGCAGTCTCCATATAGCAGACTGCACAAATAGTCTTCAGATGAAACTTAAGCAGACATTTTGAATAATAAATGAACACACAAAGGTAAAATAAATATAAGATAATTGTGTGAAAAGAGATGGTTCAATGTTTCAATGAAAATTAAAGTTGGACTTTGTAAGATAATCTATATTTTATTCTGTCTTTTGATTCACTTGCTGAATATAAAGACAGAAAGATAACTCCACAAATTCTTCCATACAAAGTTTCTTTTATTGGATTCTATTAGATATCCTCAAGGTAACTCACATTTACGTCGAGATGCATCTAATGTCCAATTCTTTGCATAGTTGAAATTGCAGTGTAAATTGTAGTAATCTTTCTATCCCCATATTTCATCCCATAGGCGGAGAGGCAGGGGGTAGAACTGCTACCACGAGGCTTATATGTTCAGGCAAGAATGAAACAAATCGCCCCCAACCCACCAAGGATCAATTCAGGGATCAATCAGAGTTACAGATGTGACCACATGACATGTACTACATTTCCCAGGATATCTTAACTACATTGACCATGATGCGTTCCCTTAAGGGGACAGCTGTCAATTCATAACTGTCCCAAATCCCATTTAAGGCTAAACTGTCTGGACAGTACATATTTTATGGTGCCTCTTCTTCTTCTTCTTTTTTTTTTTCCCCCTGCAAGCTTCCAACAAGCTAAGTCAGTGGGGAAACAGGTAGGAAGTAGAAAACACCTCCCTGCTTATTTTGCTCGCCCAACGTTATTCGATAGACCTGTTGAGAGTAAAAACGTGACCCAACGAAACTGAAATTAGGGTGGCAACGTGATTTGATTCTGGAATTATACAGTTAACGCCTGGGCTGAGTGAGACCGCGATCGCACAACTCTTTTCGCTAAAATAGGCCGGCTGATTCAAAGTCTTGTGCACAACGTGGTGATTCCAGATCGGGCAAACTACTTAACTCGCTCATCACAGTTCGAGTTGACGGATTGTTGAGGCAACACGACCCGTCAATGGTGTCAACATTTCATCTGTGGACTAACCGGGGCGGCGCCAACGATTTTGCAGAAGCGGACAGCCGCAATGAGGGAAACCGGCGTGTTGTCTGAGGAAAGGCGAGGAGGTGTCGGGGTTATTCCTTGATTTAATTCGGTCAGACTTAAGGCTGCTTTCGCTCCGCCCCCGCCCCCTTTCTCGAGAAAAACAAGAAGTTTTCTTACGTTCTGCTTATGGCGGTGAAGGCGCGACCGGGTAAAGAGGCGTGAGGAAGAGAAGAAGCTCGGCTCTTTCGGAGGGCGAAGCGTTTGCGAGGGAGTCGCATGGGCCGGTCTTTCCCTGGTTGGACTTGAACCAGGTGAGTGAATGCCGGCCGGTGAGGGGGGCCAGCGCTGGCATTGGGGTTGTTTTCGGCTGACCGCGACGGCTCTGTGACCAAAGTCTTTTTCTCACCACCACCCCTCCCCCCCCCCCCCCCTTGATTCCCGCGGAGCTCCGATCCTTTCCCTGTCCGTCTGTCCTCAAGCTCTTCCCTACTCCCCGGTGGGAAGAAAATCCTACCGATACAACCTGACGGGGGGAGGCGGCTCTGCTTCTTGAAGGCTCCCGGGAAAACTCGTCATAAAGGCGAGAGTGCCGAGGGTGTTCCTCCCCTGCCGCTTGGAGAGTAAAAATCCTCCGGGCGCCGGTGTGAAGAAACGGGCATATTCAGAGCGTTGCAGGCCTCACTTTTGGTCGGATCGAAGGAAAAACAAATGAAGGCCCTTCTCCTTCTCAGTTCGCCCCAGCTTGAGCGTTAAAATGTGAATCTACTCCTTCTCAGAACAGGTAAACCTGGGGAAAAATTAGGACCAGATAGGTTTTTGAAGGAGAAGCTACACCTGATCATCTTTCTTTCTTCAAATTAAGCATATACATAAACCAGCTGTTCCCCTCCTGATATGCTGCCAGGTTACTTTTTCCCAGTGAGCAGGACCAGCCAGTAATCTCAGATGTTCTGGTGGACCTTTCAATCCGTCTTGATTCCTCGTAATTGCATCTGTCAGAAGGAGTCTGAGAGCTTCCTGCTCCGTGCAAAAAATTCCTCAAAGGGTTCCTGACCACGGACAATCCAGCCTCTGTCCAAAACGTGCCAACCATAAACAAAGGTGCTATTTATAGTTTTCCGCAGACCATAACCGACCTTGTCTGATGTTGCCTCCGATAGACTGTAGCCCACAAAAAAATTATGTGGCAATTGGAAATCTTTCAGGTGCCTCAGGATTTTTTTGTGGTTTTGTTGCAAAGCAGCAACCTTTTCGAACTCTTATAGCTTGAGAAAATGATGGGAAGTGATGGAGGGCATCTCAAGAACAGTGTATCACCAATTCAGTCTCCTTTTGAGGGGTTTACAGCTTTGCCTTGCGTGAATTGAAGTATTGCATGTATACATGCATTTTTTTTTAAAGCTATGTGCTTACATTTGTAGGGGTAAGGAGTTTACTTCTTATATAGTATTCTGGATGTTACAAGAAAGCTTTACGCAAAATATTTTAGAAAACTTTGTACTCTACTCAGTGGCACATGAAATTAGAATCAAGAGCTAAGCAAATATGTCAAAATCCCAAATTAATTTTTTTCTCAGGTAAGAATCGCTTGGCAACGACTGCAGTTTATGTTGCAGTTGTTTACTATGGAAGACAGCAATTCTATATTCACTTGCCTGGATTTTTTTTTATTAAATTGTGTTATATTTAATCTAGCTCAGTTTTCCAGCTATGTACATAGGTTTGCCCTATTGTGTTCTCACTAGTGAAAAATGTCTGACGGTTCAAATGAAGAGTTGAAAATGAAATTAACAGAGCAAGTATATGGCAGTCAAAATTTTTAAATGTCTTCATGTTTTTATTTCCTTTTTAAAGAGAACATGATAATCCAAAAAGAATTCTGTGATGCAGAGCAGATATCCACATCCTATTTAGGATGCCTGCTTTATTTATTAGAAGAATGGACTGGAGTAGAACGATTGGAAGAATACCTGAACTACCTGATCACATGCCTCCTTGTACTACTACTTATAGGTTTTCTACTTCCATTGGTTATTTTCCTTTTCTTTTTTATTAGTGCTATTTTTGTCTATATTTACAAAAGAAAGACAAACCTAAATGAAGGTTTGAATGATTTCCCGAATTCTGTAAGACAATTGTTGGCAACTGCATGGTATGTTCATGCAAGAATATGGAATGGTAAGCATCCTACCATTCTTCTTATGCATGAGAGTTGTGAACTAAATTATCCTCACACTTAAGGGCAAATATTAAATCAATGGGTAATTTAATGGTGCTTATTTCCATTTTCCTGGAATTTTGAAAGTATTGCTTTTAGTGTCATATTATTTTATATTGTTCTGAATCTTAATGTTTGGGGAATGCTTACTATGTATCTAATATAAACTTACTGTTTCTCAATATTATTCTTCAGTTGGTTGGTTCTACAGTTCTCATCAGTGTAATTAGCTGGGATGAATAGGAATTCTTAAACATGATTATATTCTTAAACTTTCCTTTTTTTTTATTTTTACCACTTGTACATTATTCAATTAACAATGTTCCATAAGGTTAATAATGCAAAGTTAAAAATGTGATTTATCTCTATGTTGATTAATGGATGATATTTCTTAATTCCAAGTTTCCAGGGATTCGGTGGTGTTTTTGTATTTGGGTTCTTCTGGCATGGTCATAATTTTCCAGTTGAAATTATGGTTGAGCCTGCCCATGTGTTATGGGATTAAGGAATTTTCATGACAACTTCTGATTGCTGGTTGTTCATGGATATGCTCTGTGAGTTTCCTGCCTTCTGTCTGACATAGTGGCTGTTACAATCTTCCTACTGTATGTTGTGGGTTCCTGATTTTTCTTCTTGGGTACTGGGTCTTTGGTTTGCTTGAGATGTTTTGAAAGCTTTAGTTTAGTTTAGTTTACTTTATTGTCACTGCACGTCGTACAGCAAAATCAAACACCATCTTCAGTGTACATCATGACCATGACCATGAAAATAAACACAGACACACATCCTTCACCCTTCACACATTGAACCGGAAACCCCCAACATCACACCAACACTGCAGTATACAGCAGAATTCAAAAGCGCTACTGCCCTGGGATAGATGCTGTTTTTCACCCTATTTGTCTTTGTTTTTATTATTCTGCCAGATGGTAATAGTTCAAAAAAAGGGTTCCCGGGATGAGATGGATCTTTGAGAATGTTTTGAACTTTCTTAAGGCAAAAGGAGCTATAAAGCTCTTCCAAAGAGGGGAGGAGGGCAACCAATGATCTTCTGGGCAATGACATTAACCCTCTGGAGTGCTTTCCTATTTGCCACTGTGCAATTGGCAAACCATACAGAGGTGCAGTATGTTAAAATGCTCTCTATGGTGCAGCAGTAAAAGGTCACCAGCAGTTTTTCATTCAGTTGTTTTCTGAGAAGTCCCAGGTAGTATAATCTCTGCCCTCTTGACCAGTGGTGCAGAGTGGGCACCCAGGTCAGGTCCTCTTTTAGGGTAACACCGAGAAACTTAAAACTGGCCACTTGCTCCACTCAGTCTCCATTGATAAGCAAGGGCTGGATGTATGATCTGTTCCTTCTATAATCCACAAAAAACTCCTTGATCTTATTAGTGTTGAGGACCAAGTTATTGTCTCCACACCATGAAAGCAACTGGTCCACCTCATCTTGGTGGCAGACTCATCCCCCCTGGAGATAAGTCCCACCACTGTTGTATCATCTGCAAATTTAGCAATAGTTTTACTAGGGAATGCAGTCATGCACATAAAGACTATAGAGTAAGGGACTCAACATGCAACCCTGTGGTGTACTCGTGTTAAGAATAAGGGCTGATATAGTTGGCTTGTATGCTATAGTGATGCCATTTTGTGCAATAGTCAGTTGGCTGTGTATTAGATAGTTATCTGTATGGTAGATTTATCCTTTTGATAGTTTGTGCTAATTGTGCTGCAAAAGTTTGAGTGGCCAGGCACTTTTTGACAAAGTTATGTGGGTATCCATTTTGTTGCAAAACACTGTATAGATGATCTGCTTTCTTTTTTTCGGCTCTTCTGAGTTGCTGCAATGCATTTACACTCATGTGAATAATGTTCTTATGAAGCTTAGCTTGTGGGAAGTTGAGTTGTTTAATAATGGAACACTTGTTGAGTGCGGGTTGTTTCTAGGTTGATTTGTATTTATGATTTGCCTCTGCTGTTGAGGATATGCAGAAAGGATAGTATGGTTGTTTTTTGTGAATTGTATTTCTTTAAAAGTGTGGTTGATTGTTTCATGTGACTTCCCTAATTGTTACTTTTTTATGATGACAAAGGTGTCATACTGTTCTTCTTTTGTGATTTGACCTTTCTTATTTAAATATCTTGGAAGATACTGGAAAAGATAATTAAAAAACAGATCTGCCAACATCTAGAAACAAGTAAAGTAATAACTAGCAGTCAGCACGGGTTTGCTAAAAACAGATCATGCCAAACCAAATCTTATTTCATTCTTCAATATAGTGACTAAATTAGTAGATCAGCAAAATACTGTGGACATAATATATTTAGATTTCAGCAAGGCATTTGACAAAGTAAACCACAACCTACTTCTTGGTAAGCTAGAAAAAAAGTGGAATAGATAGCACCACCACTAGATGGACTGGCAACTGGTTGACAAACCGTACTCAACGAGTAGTCCTGAATGGGTCTAAGTCTACATGGAGGGAAGTAAGCAGTGGGGTGCCACAAGCTTCCGTCCTAGGCCCAGTACTCTTCAATATCTTCATTCACGACTTAGATGAGGGAATAGAAGGGGAACTTTCCAAATATGCAGATGATACTAAGCTGGCAGGAATAGCTAACACCCAAGAAGATCGGCTGAAGATCCATCTGGATCTTGACAGACTAGAACACTGGACTAAATGACTTACAAGGTCCCTTCTAACTCTGATTACCTGATATCTGTTAAGTCATTGATGATTCTCTTGATCGCATTGTCCAGTTTCTGTATTGAGTTGGTGCTTACTAGAATGTAGGGTTGTTGTTTTTTGTCCTCCAGTAGTTCCTTGGCTCTTTGTATATAATGTGTTCTGTCCACAATAATCATGATCCAGCATTTGTGTGCTGTGAGAATGGTAATTGTTTGGTCCTGCTTTAGGTTTTTTTTTTTTTTTTAGGACTGCCTTCTGCTTTCAGTTGGTTCTGATTCTGGATTCTGTGTTTTCTGGTCTATGGTATGATTGTGTGTTTTATATTTTCTTGGGTCTCTGTGGCAATTTCTGGAGTTTTAAATGTACCTGTAATCATATGATTCATAATTTTAATATCTGAATAATTTTTGTTATTCAAATACTAGTCTTAAATGTTTCTGTCTGTAATAGGTTACCAGGTGCATGGCCTGGAAAAATTACCAGATGGACCAGCACTGATTATTCATTATCATGGAGCAACTTTCTTAGACATCTTGTACTTGTCGGTCATTATTTTTATCAGGAAGAAAAAACTCCTCCACATAGTTGCTGATCATTTTATCTTTTCAATCCCAGGTAATTGTTTTGAAAAAATGAACATAATTATTTGTACATCTTATTTAATGTGTAGATAAGGATGGATAAAAACTCCAGTAAACTAAATTGTTTTCTTCTTTTCAATAACAATGCATTCTGCAATTATTTAGTCAAGTATTCTGGTACATTAAACTTAATTTCTTATCCTGAAGTCTTATTTAGCTGCACTCTATTAAAAAGAAAAGTGGATTTCTGTGTAAATCTATACCATTGTACTGGCTTTTTGGCTGTCACAATATAAAAAATGCTGTTGAGACAAAGAAAAGTATAAAGTATAAAAAGATGACTAGGGGACTGAAGGATAAAACATACAAAGAACAGTTGCAGAAATAGGATATGTCTGAAAAAAAGGACTAAGACGTGACAAGATTTGAGGGCTGTCACAAGGGGATCAATCTATTCTCCAGAGTACCTGAAGACATGACAAAAAGCAATATAAGGGAACTAATCAAGGATAGAAACAACTTAGAACTAAGAAGAAATTTCCTGACAATTAGAACAATTAATCAGTGTAACGATTGCTTTCAGAAGTTGTGAGTACTCTAACAGTGGAAGTTTTTAAGAAGAGATTGGACAACCATTTGTCTGAAACTGTATAGGTTTTCCTGCTTGAGCGAGAGTTTGGACTAGAAGACCTGCAACTTCCCTTCCAACTCTGTTATTCTGTTATTTTTATTTCAACTTACTTATCACACAGTCTTTTGCAGCTACATTCTAGTTAAATTGTTTCCAATGTAGTAAAGCAGTTGTAAAGCACAACATCACTTGACCACATTACTTAGTAACAATTATCCAGTCAGTCTTGATTATTGTTCTAACCCCAAGGCATGAACATCATTAAGTGGGAAATGGAGGGAGTTGAAACTAAGCAGCACAGGGCTCTTGCAGGAGTGATGTAAGATAGGAGTGGGTGCAATGCTATGCCAGCATAGGCCATGCAAGATTTGGGGGACTGCAGTGTGACTGAGCTCTGATCAGCCAGGGAGAGGGCATGAAATGTATGTGTATGAGTCCAGGGAGGTTGAGAAAAGATGTGGGATATGTGTTCCATGTGTTCAACTAGAGCACATCATATGTTTATGCAAGTGCCAGGAGTTGTAAGAAAGAGGGTGTATAGGAAAGAGACTGTGGGGTGCATGTCAATGCACACTGGCCAGAGAAAAGGTGTAGTATGTGTGTGCGATCACAGGGGGGTGGGGCTGGAAAGGAGGACATTGGAGATTGCAAGTGACAAAAGGAAAAGTATGGTGTGGTCCGTGCAACTTTCGCTGCCAGCTTTCCATTGACTTTGCTCCTGGGAAGTCATGAAGATGTTGGACATCACATAAGCACGGGATGTCTGTGGAGATTCTCAGTCATCTAGGTCCCACATAACCATGGGATAAACTTGGGATGGTGCAGCTGGTCATCAGTGCTAGCTAGCTGCCAAGTGCCTGAATTTTATTTTGGCGACACTGCAACAGCCAGAAATTTGAAGACCTATTGTACGTTATTTCGTTCATAACTCATAACTTCAAATAACTACTGAACAAATGGTGTAGCTCAAGAAATACCTGTAATGGACAGTATAAGTATAGAATTGATAATTTGCTACAAATATGGGAAAATGTCGTTTTCTTGTGGGTTTCTCATTATTTACATCTACTTTGTTATTCACGGTTTGCTCCATATTTCTCTGGCTATAATGATTATGGAGAGATAATTTTATGTATGTATGTAATCTGACAATGGTTTCTAATGAATTTCAGGTATGAAGTTAGTATCTGATATATTACAATTTATGCCTGGATCTCAAGAAGAATGTAGAAAAGTATTAGAGAATGGAGAATTGTTGATAATTTCACCAGGGGGAGTACGGGAAGCACTATTCAGTGATGAAAATTACGCTATTATATGGAGAAATCGTAAAGGATTTGCTCAAGTGGCCATTGATGCCAAAGTGGTAAATATTGTATTGGTATAATAGGATAATGTTATAACTATTTTTGTGTGCTATGCTTAGAAATATAGTCTATGACTAATGGAGCCTGCCCATCATGGTCATAAGTCCTGATGGCTGTAAAATAAGTCTGTCACATGACTCACCTGATTTTGTTACCTTTTTTGAGGCAATTTTAAGTTACCTGTAAAGTGACTGCCACAGCTATTAAGTGAACACAATGGCTGTTAAGTGAACCAGTAGTTCACTATTGGTATAAAGAAAAAAAACATGCAAGTCTCAGACGATAGTCTTTTTCTGCTTTAAAAAATCTGGGAAATAAGGTTTTACTTTTATTCTTTTTAAAACAATTTCCATGAATTTTCAGAAACTGCAATGAAACATGTTTCTTGAACACATTAATTTCTTTCTTGATTTGGCATGCTTTTTTACCTAAACAATTTTAATTTACATTTTAATCATTTAATGCATGATTTAAAAAAGAAACAAAAACAGTTCATGTCATTTTTCAAAAGCTTTTCTGAAATGTTCTCCAACTTTTATGTATGATACTTCTGCAGGCCACAAAAAGCAGATACTTCTGAGGGAAGAAGGGGAACACTGCAAATCCTTAATGTATATTTTGATCACTCTTGTTTTTTTCAGCCCATCATTCCTACATTCACACAAAATATTCGGGAAAATATTAGAATAATTGGAGGACAAATAAGTAAGCAACTTTGTATTAAATCATCTTTGATTACATTTTGTTCCTTCTGAACGGAGCTTGTTTTGGCTACATTTCTTGCCAGTACTGGTGGACATGATTTTTATTACCATATTCTAATATATAAATAAATTTGTCTGTTCTATAAAAGAAACCATTATTTCTTTTATATTTTATCTTTGTCTCACAGCTCAAAACAGCATACCAGGATTTCCTCTGTTTTTATTTCCAGATAAATAATATTGTGAAACATGTGAATCTATCTCAATCCAGAGTTGCCAGCAATCTATATGAAAGACATACCTAAATTTAAGTACTCCAGATGAATTAAATTCATCTCATTAACTTGCACTACATTACAGTGTGGGCATGCAGAATTTTTAACATTTTTTTGAGGTTTGATATTTCTCCTTTGAGAGATTATCGTTTGAAAAAAAAAACCATTGGAAAGTCAAGGCCAGGTTAGTATAGTAATGGTGCTTAACTAGAACCTGGAACATTATGAGATCTAGTATTCTCTTCTTTTCATCCTTACAACTGATTATGGGGATGCTGCAGTGTGCCCCCTTTCTCCCCCTCTAGAATATGTTCTAGAGATACCAAGAGAGGAACAGCTTGCTCTCATTCTATGGAGCTTCCACAGGTGGTTTATGATAAAAGGTAATAGCAATGAATGTGGGAAGAACATGTAGAATCCCAAGGGGTGTCTCAGGATTGGAGAAGGTCTTGGGGATGCCCAAAGTAGGTGGGCCTATACCTGCATTGTACCTTCAATCTCCCCCAACCCTGATGCACCCCAGTCTCCACTTAAAAACCTATACATTAAGGAACGCAGGGATGACTTGTCATTACTTAAGGCAATTCATTTAACATTTATCTTGATGTCTGGCCCTAATTGTCAAACTCCATTGCATTTATAACTCAAGAATTAGCTGACTTATCTTTACATTATTCCATTTCTTTAGCTTCATTTGTGACTTTTGCTTCCTTATTTGTTCAGTATCATGAACCAGTCCTTTTAGGTTAAACTAGAGATGATGTCTTCCATGAAGACCACTTTCAAAATTGTTTCAGACCATTCCACATCAATATAATAACTAATTGCAAGCACTGCTTCTCATCGCAGCTACTTTTGTTCTGATCTCTACTCATTTCACTAGTTTTTTTAGCTTATTATCTTTTAGCTTGGCATCTGTTCTGACCCAAACCTTGTTCTAAGGAAACAAACATGAAACAGAGTTAACAGAAAAACCTTTTAATGATTCTTTACGAATTCCATTCCTTCATGGTTAAAAGGCTGTTTCAAATTATCTCTGATAAGAATGAGCCTTGCCAAAGTTGTGCAAGGCTGCCAAGAATATTAGATAAAGTTGCTAAAAAATATTTCAAACACAAAGGCAAACACAAACACCAACCAAGATCTTCTGAACATCCACAAGGCTTGAGTGCAAAAACTTGTTTTCTTCCTGCAAATAACTCTGGTTTCTCAGCTGGCTTTTATCTCTTAAGGGAGGGGTCATTACCTTGCAGCTTTACTCCCGAGTCGCCCGTGCTGCTGCAGCTGCTCTTTCCTGTGAGCAGCCCTGCATGCACGTGCACTTGACCCAGGCTCCTCAGGGATCTCTTCATCATTGCTGCCAGCTTCCACAATCTCCGAAGGCAGCATTCTACTCCCTGATGGTCCTGGTTCCATCCCTGCATCACATGCAGGCCCCTAATCTGAGTCCTCACTCTCCGAGACCTCAGTCATCCACACCTGCTGCTGGTGAACCACAACAGGATCCTTTAACAGTTTTATTCATCTGCCATGCAGCTTTAAATTCCTAATGCAGAACTGAAGATGACACTGGAAGCACGCGAATAATTCTGACGTGTTCAGATTTGTGTCAGGAAGTAATTTTATACAAATTTGTGAATGCTCATATTGTTTAAAATGAATAACTGAGTAAAAATATATCATTGTACTTGCTATCCTATTAACCCCTCTTTTTTCAATTAATCAGAATTATTAAGACTGATATATGAGTATCTGCGTTTGCCAATATTTCCTCTGTATGGAAACTTTCCAGTTAAACTGCAGGCATATTTGGGAGATCCTATTCCATATGATCCAAACATAACAGCAGAAGAATTAGCCAAAAGAGTAAGATTTTCCTTTCAAAGTATTAATAGATTGATCCCAACTCATTGGGCTAAGATAAAGACTCCTGGATGAATTGCTGAGATACTTTCAGTGGTATATTATATCAGTGGATGTTCAGATAACATTTTTGTGACTTAAATTGTGGATCAGAACATGCAAATTTTGATTGGCATAAATAGTACCAAAATGATGGAATTGATTGAAAATGAAAATGAATGAAAGATTAGCAAATTTCTGTCAATATCGACTGATTTGTTTTCTGGGTAAAGTTCCCAAATTACAAGACATTCTTGTGTTTATTCACTATTTATGTTGCAGCAGTATTTTCCAGTCCTTTTTAATTTCCACATGCAGTTGTTTTTTAAATGCTTGATACACATCTCTTTTTAGTATAAATATTTAGATACTGAGTTTAAACATTCTTTAATGAATTGATTTGAACTATTTGGAATTATTTTTGTTTTGGAAGGTAGCATATAAATTAAAAAGTACAAAACAAACAAATAGTATATTTTACAGTTCAGTCATATAAAAACCAAAGATACACTAAGATGGTTTACATAGCAGAAAAAATCTTTCTATAGGCCAAAGAATAAAGTATCAGTTATCAACAGCATGATAATGAAACTCAGCAGTCAAGTGTCATTCAAAAGATATAGAATATAGAACATAGAATAAAAGGATTGGAAGTGAATTTATAGGTCTTCTCGTCCAGAGGTCTGCAACCTTCGCAACTTTAAGACTTGTGGACTTCAACTCCCAGCTGGCTGAGGAATTCTGGGAGTTGAAGTCCACAAGTCTTAAAGCTGCCAAAGTTAGAGACTCCTGTTCTAGTCCAACTTCCTGCTGAACAGGTAAAACCTTTGCCATTTTGGATAAAGTCTCTTTCTGAAAACTTCCAGTGATGGAGCACACATAATTTCCAAAGGTAAGCCATTCCATTGATTAATTTTTCTCACAGTTAGGAAATTTGACCTTGGTTCGAAGTTGGCTCTTTCTTCAATCATATTATACGTTTCTGCAAACTGTTTTTTAAAAAATACAAGTGACACAGAGAGCTGCACATCATTAGGGAAACAATTCAGTGATATTGGAACAATTACAAAAAAGATTCTGTCCCTAATTAATATGACCCTATGGTCATATTAATCTGAAAGTCTCAGAAACTTTCAGATGGACTAGAAGTGAAAGGCCCCACCCTGCTTATATTTTACTTTTATTGATTTTTTTTTTGCTAGATTATTGTGTGACTTTGGTCATTAACCAAAAGTGAATTCAGTGAAAATGTGGGAGAGAGTATGAAACTATATGAAGTTTTCTAAAATTAACTGGTTATCTTTCGTAGATAAATAATTTGTTATTTTTATGAAGCATGTAAGGTTGAATGCAGAATCATGGGCTAATAATAGTTTGATCCTAAAGATTTCACATTGCTCTGTGGAGCTTGGAGTTTCAGAATTCCTTGCCGTTCAGCAGAGGGCAGAGATTCCTTTTTAATAAGCACAAAATCAGAGCAGTCCAGGATCAGCATGACTGAAGCATAGTCCTTCTGTTTATTATTTGATTTTGATTTTGTATTTGATTTATTATTTGATTTTTTACAATTTATATTGACTATTTCCGAGTATGATTTGATTGTTGATTGTACCCTATGACTGTCATTAGGTGTGGTACATTATGAATCTTGATTATTAACGAATGTATCTTTTCTTTATACTAAGACTATTTATACCAAGACAAATTCCTTGTGTCCAATCACACACATGGCCATTAAAGCTGTTCTGTTCTGTTCTGTTCTGTTCTGTTCTGTTCTGTTCTGTTCTATTCTATTCTATTCTATTCTATTCTATTCTATTCTATTCTCGTGCTTAAAGAATTGGTTGTAGGATGAAAACTAATTTTCATACACAGAGTTCTGTATATTTTGAATTTGTGTGGATTTGGTAATTTCAGGGTTAAATTATTGAATGTCTGGTTAATATTATACTGTAGTCTAAAAATAATTCATTGTTGCTTTTGATTTAAATGTAATTTCCCATTGGACGATGGAATCATAATGGATTATTTTTATTTCTCACCCCTTATTCTCATCACAGACAAAGAATGCACTAAGGTGTTTAATAGATAAGCATCAGAAAATACCAGGAAATGTATGGAGAGCTTTAATGGAACGAGTTGCAACAGAGAAACAAGACAATGAATAACTTTGGCAAATCATTGTGAAGAATCTTTGAATGATATTTTAATGTAATGTCTTATTTAAGAATTGTTATAATACTTTTTAATTTCCTTTTTTATTTTATTTTATTTCCTACATTTTATTTTATTTTAATAAAATGTATAATTTTTATTAAAAGGTAGGCTTTAAAAACCATTGTTACATGTATGGCTCAGGAAAGTACAAGTAGTCCTTGACTTACAAAAATTGTGCTCAAAATTTTCATTGCTAATCAAGGGAGTTATTAAGTGAGTTTTACTCTATTTTATGATCTTTTTGCCAGATTTGTTAACTGAATCATTTCAGTTGTTAAGTAAATCACATGACCCCCCGTTGACTTTCCTTGTTGGAACCTGGCTGGAAAGGTTACAATAGTGATCACATGATTCCAGGGCACTGCAATTTTCATAAATTTCATGCCAGTTGCTATGCAACCAAATTTTGATTACGTGACTATGGTCATAAGTGTGAAAAATGGTCATCTTACTTTTTATGTGCTTCTATAACTTTGAACATTCACTAAATGAATTATTGCAAGCTATGGCTTACCTGTAAATCTTTTAATACAGGTACAACTGTTTTTTACAAACATAAAACTATAGTTTAAAAAGCACAATCCTGATTTGAAACAAGATTTAAAATTTATTTTTTAGGATTCTTGAAAATGTATCAAATTTATAGCTGATTTCTAGTATGTAAGCTTTAACTGTTTCATACTAAATTTGATATTTTTCTTAAAATTTGGATTTCTTTTCTGTTCCATGCATTCTCCAATGTAGTAGAGGTTATCTTTGATTTCTCCATCAGATCAAGCTTATATTAATTTTTTTATGGAAAGTATTTAAATTGGATTAATTGGATTGTACTGAGAAGGAAGTTTGGGTTGACTTATCATTTTAATTCACGATATACCTGGACTCTGTAATCCCTTGGTTTGGGATAGGGCTAAGGCAACTGAATCAAGCTGAGCATTTATAGCCCAGATGTCCTTTGTAATGCCTACATGGAGTTTGCAGCATATATTTTCTCTTTGAGCCCTGATAGAGAAACATGTCACTGCCTAGAATTGAACTCTCAACCTTCCAAGTGGCAGATGAGTGTCCTCACTTTTAGGCTATCACATAGCTCTTTTTAAAATATCTTTTTAATGTGTTTAAGACATTAAAAGGAAATTGTACAAAGCAAATTGGTATTGTGATCTTTTGATAATTATCATGGCAAACTGTACCCAGGAAATAGTCACTACTGTATGATTTGTGCAAATACAACAGGTAAAGAAGAGACCAATATTTACATTTAGGAAAATAGTTTCTCTTCATTTAAATTAATAGCTTTTTTAACATTATGTTATTGCAAAATGTATTGCTTTATGTTATTTTTAATTTCATTTGTTGTTTATTTTCCTTCATGATGATTAGTCAATGTTTGGATTATTAGAAAGTAAAGTATTTGTAAGGCACTTCCAGGAATGAACTAGGGAACTGACAAATATCTTGAGATCAGGGTTATGGTTACTTTTCTGAATAACACTTTTAAATCACTTAAATGATAGTAACACTGAAATGTTGTTTTATTTTTTGTTTTATTTACAAATATATTGCATTTCATATTGTTTTCTTTAGTTCTATATCATGTGATGTAAAATATCTATTGAATAAAACTGAAGTAACAACTAGAAAATATCTCCTACATATTAAATTAGCAATTAAATTACTTTGTGCTTTCTATTGTTCTTAGTGTTTTTTTCTTGAATACCATATTCATTGAAGAAAAAGACCATATAGATAAAACTATCAAATGGAAGCAAGCAAGAGTCACTTGAAACAAGATAGACGATAAATGAAATAAATAAACAGAAACAATAACATACAGAATTTATATGTTTTCAGTAGTATTAAATACTAGGACTCAAGCCTCCAAAAGAAACTTTAGCTTTAGTGAGATGTCACTTCTAAATGTGAAGACATTAAAAAGTCACATTTTTTGAAAACTTCAAATGGCTGCTTTAAAAGCTTTTCCCAAATGTCTCTGTGTTCCAGAGGAAGTTTTTTTTGTGTGTGGATAAAAGTTTGAAAGAGTCGCACCATATCTTCTGGAAGACATTGCTCCTTCAGTGCTTTAATGGATAGAACAATGATACTTTAGTGGAAATTATGACTATCTAAACCTTGCCAGAACTTATAAAAGTGATGGGAAATGTAATATATCAGAGCCATCACACAGAACAAAGTACCATGCTTCCCACTTTGATTCTAGCCTGGCCAGGTATATTTTGAGTGGGGTCTAAATGAATGTGTGAGAGAGACTGTAAAGCCTCTCTCACACTGAATGTTGAACACTGAATGTTGTAATCTGCATTTGCTTTGTATTCTGCATTTCTAGATAATAAGAACAAAAAGAACTAATAGCAAAGAGGCTTTTATAAGAACCCTCTTCATCTTTTTTTCCATGTGGCACATGGACAGCACGGCTAGACTAAACCTGCTGCAAACCATATAAGAACATTACTTTGTTATTTGGTCATGAACACAAGAACAGGCAGCATCATTTATTAGTTTAGTCACTGCCGTGTCTATGGTATAAGTGTCAGCACAGTTTGGGCAGACTGACACCTCAAAGAACAATGTATCTCGCCAACAAAATAGCAGTAAAATGTATGTTATTGGAATGTTACAGCTTAAAAGTGGAATTGCCAAATAGTATTTCAGGGTGTAATTAAGTCTGCCATGCTTTCTTATCCAGATATTCTTTCAGATTGTAACAATGGGAAAAATGCATTTCATCATCTTTATTTTGAAGAATTCCTTTGGCAGAAAATGTGTCCCTAAGCCAATAAAAAATGAGGGTCAGGTGTATGCAGCCAGAACTTTGCTTGGAAGAGTCTCATGTACCCCAAAGAGAACAAAGTTATGAGGACTCCCCTAGTGTGGAATGACCTAAAGATCAAAATACAATATGCACATTGTTCTAAATATTGCACTCATATACAGGTCCTTGGTTATCAAATATATATATGCTGTATTTACTGTTGCGTATTTAACTAAAATGAGGCATTGTCATGGTGCCACAAGAGGTGGTTGGAAGTTCCTAGAAAGAAAAAAGTTACCTAGTTGCCCCCGTTAGGAGCTAGGAAAATCTGCCTGCCAAGAGTTAAAGTGTGTGGTGAGGTAAATATCTTCACGCAATCAAAACTGCTGATGCAATCGATTATGTATAAATAAATATGAGGGGACACAGCGAGTGCTTGTTTTGAGACTTTAACCCCAGAGCTGATTTCTCTACTTCTGTACAGAAATAAACATTTTTATATTTTCCCATCTACCTTTGTGTGATTATTGGCTAACTCGCACCAGGTGAAATGAACCAACCAGCTTTGGGCTGGGCCAACATTGTGGTAAAAAGACTCCATAGTGTCAATAAAATGACCACAGTGTACTTTATTTAATGATTTGGTACTTCTTGTTGCAATAAAATAAAAAAAATCTACAAAATCCAAATATATAAAATTTTTCAAGTTTTCTTTTAAAGTTTTACAAGAAAAATCAAGTTGTATTCAAAGAAATGTTTAAGTATGAAGCACTACTTTGAATTTCATTTCATCACAAATTGTAACTTACTTAACAGACCAAAAGAACTATGGTACTGTAGTACACCAAATACTTCACACACTGTGTTCTTTACTATAGCACATTTAACCACTGTCAGTGAAAGGCAATGGTCTCTAGCCAGCCAAGACACTCTTCACAATCAGGACTCAAAAGGAATGTTTGTATACATGGAGTCTTGAATATAGGTATTTACAGGAAGGATTTCAGTTCCATTATCTATTTGAGTCTTCATTTCAAACGAAATACCAAGTACATTTGTACAATGTTTACAGGTCATAGCACAAGCACTGTCATGAATATCATTCAACTCAAGTCACTGTGCTTGAGGAAATATATCTACATGGTTCCCATAAACATAAAGATGATCTGATAATGGTAACTATTGAGTAAAAGCACAGTTACAATTAGCACAATCTGCTTAAAATGCAACAGTTTACAACAGGAGCTGAGAAATTATTGGCTATTTTCTACTCTGCAAAGGGTAACTTTTCATGACTTTTTCCTGGTATTTCTTATAGATTATGATACGGGATAAACAAAGTGAGGGGAAACCTTTAATTTATAAATAGGAAAAATACAACTCTTAAGACAAAGTAAGCATATACAAGCAGCTTATATGAGTTGGTTTCTTGATATTTCAACTGCATGTCATAGACTCACACTCCTAAATCAGCTATATGGATACTGAGCTGGACATCAAAATCTAGTAATCCACATGGAGGACACAGTGAATTCTGATACCAGCATATTCCTGTTATTTTTTAAAAAGGGAGAAAAGCTGTGTGCTTCTGCCACCAAGTGGATGAAGAGTGGTATGATTTTGGATTTTGCTCAAGTTTTCACTTCAGACCCAGAAATCAGATGCAACCAGTATTTTCTTTCTTATAAAAGATATAAAATAAATACAGAAACTGGTCTGCCCGCAAACATCATCATAAATGCTTCACGGTGAGGAAGTGTATTCCATATTCCTTAATGATCTAGGGTAGGTATTTTCCCTCCTCCAGATTATTCTTTCTAAATACTAATTGGCATAATTTTGAAAAAAACATTTGTTTTCCAAATGTCATAAATTGTAAAAAGAATGAAAAGTAAAGCTTACTGAGGTAGTCTACTGTAAAAAAAATTCAGATTTTAAACATAGCCAGACAAATAGTGGTATAAGTTTCCAACTCTTGGAAATGTAATTATAAAATGGCTTTGCATTATTAGAACTTCACAAGTAAGCAAAATTAATATATTAAGCCCTGTCTGTTTTCTGCATCTCAAATGTTTTTAACATTGCCTAAGATCCCATCAAGGTCTTGTCGATTTTTCATGTTTCTTGGATGATGCCCTATGCAAACATTTACTATAGATATATTATATTGTTATGGTCCCAAAAGATGTTGTGGTACATATGCATGTTTTTAAAGATATTTTATGTCAGTAAAATGCATTATGCCTTTTCAGGTTCTGCCTCAGTTACAGAATCTATAGTTAATGGGAACAGTGACCATACAGATTGAAATTCTTAAGTCTGAAGTTCAATCTATCTAGAAGGCATCACACCAGACATTGCAATACAATGTAACAAAAACACAGTAATAGCATTGTGGTTAACATATCAAAATGACAATTCCATTTGAACCAGCAATTGCAAGATAATGCCTATTAAGTAGAGTTTTGGCAGAAATTCCTACACATTTTCCAGAAAAAAAATATGTGTATGTAATTTACATAGACTTTTACAAGATTATTAATCTTCAGAACAACTCTGTTTCAAAGTGTATTTTGAATTTTTTTTCTATCCCTTTCACTCATTAGAATCACTAGGACAAATATTGGGGAGCACTGCGTAGGGAGGATGAAGAGTTTTTTTTCTTTTCAGAAAAAAATAAATTCAGTTTTTCTTGTTGAAACAAAACAAAACAAACTTTCAGTTCATTTTCCATCTTACTGAATTTTCCTTAATTTCTTCCATTCTATATTCTGGACTTGCTGGTGGTCAGCTTCAGCTCTTGTCTTTGAGGATTCTGCTATGTCTCCCCTCATATTAGCCCTTGACTGTTAGGAATGCCAACATATATAAGCCATTAAGCAGCAATAGCAGTGCCATGCATCCCATCAACTCTGAGGAGCAAAGATACTGTCCTTACAAGTTCACACTGCAAAATTATAGCTTCTACCAACTGAAAGCAGATTATCACCATGGCCATGCAAAGAACGAGTATGATAATAATGGGCCTATTTGTACTAGAGGATCCAGGAGGGTAATGTAAGCAGTCCTACAAAGTTTATTTATTTGTTTTGCTTTAGTTTTTATTATATGTATATCCTACTTTTGCTTTAGGAACCTCAAGCCCTTTAGTTTTATTTAACTGAGCCCCAAAATCATGAAGAAAGCACAACTAGGTTATGATTCTTATTGTATTTTAACTGGAAGCTTGGGATAAGGGGAACTAATGTCTAAGCAACTTCATGGAAAGCTGCAGTCTATGGTAAACAAACAACCAAATAAAAAACATTTTCGACTTTTGCCTACTCTGGAAACCTGCTGTAGAAATCCTGGAAACAGAGACCAGACAGAGCAGAGCAGCATTTCTAAAGATAGCAGAGCAGTCAGATAATTTAACTACTTCTTTGTCAGAGTATTTCAGGAGATAATGCTACCTTCAGGACTAGAACTGATATTTTTATATGTCAATGGAGCCAGAGGTAGATGTGTTAAAGAAAAGAAATGGAGCTGAGGAAGCAAACTGGAAGTTGAACTGGCTTGATTTGGAAGGAGCATTTCTGACAAAACCACACTGATGTAGTGATTTGTCTGTAAAACATGGTACAATTATGCAACTGGATATATACTAAGGAATACAAATAACAGATAGCAGGAAGGCATTGGTCAAATAATGACTGGTTTCCTATCTTCTGCAAACATAGTAAGAAGCCTTTAATTTTATTATTACTTTTTAAAAAAAATAATTAAGAAAAATAACCAAAACAAAAATAATTGGTGAAGTGAGATCAGAACTATTGCTGATACAGAGGGGAATTTAGACAACTTGCCCTTTCATGTACTTACTGTGCCAAATGTGAATAGTAGAACGAATGAAAAGATGATATTTTTCTGAAGTTCTAATTAGATAATACCATTTAATGACTACCTTTCTAAGACAGAAAGAAAGAGTTACATTTCTATTCATCCTTTTATACTTGTTCATATGATATAGCAAGCTGGGGAAAGTTAACTTAGCCCCAAACCATTTTAGGATTGGCAGAACAAAAAAGCATCCCATGCAAGATGTTAACATCCCTGTTCCAATTTAGTTAAACAGATTATACTAACAGGACCACTGTATGTCAACATGGTGGCAGCCCAGGAAGGCATATTAGAGTTATGAAACATCCTTTGGCTTGTGGGTCTGCCTGGTATTTACACAGATATTGAGAGCTACTCTCCAAAAGTGGGTGAGGCCAGGATGCAAAATGAACTTGACTTGGAGGAAGGGGTGGAAGCAAGTAGTCATTTTGCCTCTTTAAAATCCACTAGCCCAAAGTTTAGTCCGCTTTGAGAATGGGAAAAAATGGTAGCAAATTGTATGTGAAATAAAAGTTTCACTTTTTGCATTCTAAGGATAGGTAATAGGAAAAGTTTGGTCATTTTTTTTTTCTTACTTGTTGGTGGAAAAGAAGGAGGTGCAGGTAGCAGGAAGGCATTGGCTGAGCCTTATATGTTAAAAGATTGCCTAGAATGCACCAGAATTAGTTTTGTGAAAGTTTATATTGCCATTGGTTCCCTTGAAATGAAATGGGAAACATGAAAACAGTAGAACAATAACATTATTCCTCTAAAATTGAACCAATTAAATAAGTTCAAGGACATCATGTAAAATAATTATACATCATCATAACACTGAAGCAGAAAAACTGAATCCTGTTTTCAAGAGAGAAGAGTATGGACTGTATTGTCTATTGTATTGTAGACTCTGCACAGTATTACAACAGAATTATGTATATTAGAATAAAAAAATCATGTAGGCAACTCCAGCCATATCAAGACAGAATTAATTAAACATTGTGGTATATTAAGAAGGACCATTCTGTGAATATAAAGGCTCCTTCCTAGCTAAAGAAGAGAAGAGATTGTCTTCATGGAACTCTGAAAATTATCCATAGTGGGGGAAAATTACATTGTAATGAATTTATACCTCTGAATTGATAAATTGTCTTTTACTGTATAAAATAGCTGTGACTAAAACATGCAAATATATCTTATGCAGGATCCATTCATTCAATCTTAAGACATGGAAGACCTCACAAATAAAATCAAAATGTTCATATTCTTTACTATAAAAAAATCCAATGAGAAACAAGCATCCTGCTTTTCTATTCTAACATGATGTTAATTACTTTTGAACAAACTTTGCAAAACTTAAACCTCCTCTTCTCTTATACTGTATCTTGTTTCACACATTATAATGGCAGATGCAAAAGACATGCTATGAAAAGAATCACAAATGCAAGACTGTTGATGAAGAGGAGCTTTGCTGAAATTCATGCAGCACATTCAGATGAGGTGACCTTTGTGCTGTTAAAGGCTGTCCTCCATTCACAAAAATTTCTTGGAGAACTTTGGTAAAGCTGAAACAGTGGATGTCAGGGGCAGGAAAGAGTGTGATCTTTTCCCCTCCTCCAGCTGTTTTGCACATGCTGCCTCTCTTTCACCCTAAGCAGCAAGTTTTCAGGAAAAGAATGGACCATTCTTGTCAGATGTTTTAATTTTTGAAACGAGACTGAGGGCCACTTGAAATTAGTAATGGACCAGTATTGTCCACCCATATGTGTTGAATTTGTATTGAAAGCTTATTGATCCCACAATTTCAACTTGTATGTCTATTGAAATAACGAGATGAGTTTTGCCAATATAATTGCATCCTGGCTTGAAATAGTGCAAATTCAACATGCCATAATATTAAAGAGTTAGTTAAATTGAAGTAGGAAATTTTCAATTGGAAGGGACTATAGGCATATTTACGTAGAGTTATTTTTTGGAGGGAAAATTGTTTTCTGTCAATACAACTGTACAAAAATCTGTTTCACTACCCGCTTATTGAAGCTGCTTATATTCATAAACAACTTGCTGACATTTGCAATAGGCGATTATACCTCTGCCCAAGAATAACACAACCAACCACCTCACTTTTTGAAGTTTCTAATATACTGCAGAAACATTATGAAAATAGAGCCTGCCACTATACGGAGATTAACTGAAGTAAAACGAACAAACTATAATCTCACCAATCAATCTACAAAATTGCACGCTAAATCTAATTATAAATTGGCTTTTTCCAATCTGCAATTCTCCACTGCTGTGGCTTCACCTTCTGAAGTTGTGTTCCGAACAACACTGCAGAATTCCAGATTGGAAAATGCTGATTCATTGTTTAGAGTTCATCAGAATTCATTATAAAGCATCCACTGTACACACTGAATTAAATCTGAAGCGCTTATCTGAAGTTGTTCACTGTTTTGAAATATTCTGAAGGTAGCAATGGATATTTTCATATTGCATGGTATTGTGAAACAAACTAATATAGCATCAAGACTATGCAGTTATATTAATTTACAATGGATGAGCAGATATAATTATGGACTAACTTTGAAAATTTAAGTTAATAAAGAGAATGAATTACAGGTGAAAAGATTCTGCCTATAAAAGTAACAACTTGCGTACTGAATTTTTTGCTTTACAAAAATATTGACATAATCCATGAGTTATTCTAGTTTGCACCAATTTTTGTTAAAAAAAATACTATCAAATTTTGACTTGCACCTTTAATGCAACCAAAAGCACCATCAAGGATACTTTTAACACAAGAAAAGATATTTCTTGGAATCATACCCAGATACCTATTTGCAAAACTAATTTTTGACAGTTAGCTGGTTTGGATATAAGGCTAAAGTGTAGTTTAGCTGTACAAAAGTGAGCCACAGTAAACTTTGGATTTATGTATTTTCCTTCTTTTAATTTACCTATGATGGGAGTACTGAAATTTTAGATTATTTTTGAGTGCATTTTTTATGCATCTTTTGCTTTTCTTTGCTTTTGGTTTATTTTCTTCCTTACTTTTTATTAGCTTGTGTTAACTTTTAACTTGTTTTAAAAAATAATAAAATGAAATTTATGTTAATTTTATTTTTTCTAGTTTAATGTTATTAATTAATTAATTAAAGACTAGTTTAATGTTATTAATCAGAAATATGTGCAGTTGGAAAAACATTGAACATTAAGCTATACATAAAAATCATTTGTTTTAACTAACCTTAACATGGCAAGTGAAATAGCGCTTCATCTAAAATAGAAATGGACACTTTTGTTCTTATTAGATGTCATGTCAGTTGACAAGAGGTGGAGTAGCATTAAATCCAAGGCTCACTGAAACACATTTTTGTGAAACTGAAAGACAATGTTGTATTATGTCCAAGTACAATGAAAGTGGTTTTACCTCCTTCAAGAAAAACTTGTGCATAAGGTACATTACTGTAGATTACAGTATTTAAAAAGTATATTCTGTAGTTTATATGCTTACAAACCAGGGAATATTTTTTTGCTTAAACACCATTGACTGTATTTGTAGAAAGTACAATGGATTATTTCCAACTTCTTTAGGACATGTCACACATTATCTCTTCTTCAAACCATAATATTATATTAATTTTGTAATTACATGATATTTGGCACTAAAAAGTTGTCGCATTCTATGATGTTTTATTCATATGTAGTAGATTAAAACATCTATTCTCTTTTACTGCTGTTTTGAATGTAATCTTCACAGAATATAGTATACGGGTATATACCTTTTTGATATTTTTTCCATCTCCCTCTCTCCTTTTTCTTTTTGAAATTTAAATTTAATCATGATTATCATTTAATTTACATTTTTAATAACCTTCCTAACTCTCAATTCTTCTTGAAAGTTGAGAAGGGAGGAGGGAATCATCTGCATAGAATTTCTGTTAAAAAGTACCCTGAAGTTGTACATAAAATATTGGTTTTTGTTTAAAAAAGAAAATAAAATTTAATAAAATAAAAATGAATAGTTTCTTTGATTATAAATTGTAGAGTAGAGAAAATTATTAATGCCTTGTTCAATGTCTCTCATTTGAAAATGTTTCATGATTTACCAATGCAAGATAATTACATTAATTTCTTACATAGAAACTAGAATTCATATAACAGTAACATTGCCTTGTATGAATTTAGTTATTCTGACATTTTTTTCTAAACTGCTGCTTTATTTTGTAAATAAGTATGCAAACATACTCAGCTTAAAATATATGTAGGGATTTATCTATATAGGAAAAAAGAAAAGAAAACCCCACTCACTAGTGTTTTGGATGTCACTCATTCAACCCTTCCTGTCTCATTTTTAAATTCTGTATAATGCACTTTAAAATCAGAATAATCAGACTAAGTCTATTTCTCAGTCAAAAATAATGATTCTTTGAGGTTTTTGCATGCTGCTTCTTTTAGGCTTACTGAGATAGACTGTGGTACAGTGGATCAAATGATAATCATGATGGTAGTCAGACTAAGGACACTGCTATAGCTTCCTGATATCCTGTAGAATGAAATTAAGTTATTGCCACGGCCCTATTATTACCCTTTTATTTGGATGCATCATAGCCGTTGCACTGAATTTTCTTTATTCGTTGTATTTATAGTGTTGTTTCATATTCCAATCGCTCCTGTATAAGGGTGTCATCTTTATACTGTAGTCGTGGGGGAGCAGGAGAACATTCAAAAGCTAAAATGGCCTTTCTGAGGCTCCTATCCAATACATGTCTTTCCCATGCTGGATATCTATTCCTGAACAAATCAATTTTAATGACGGATTCTTCAATCCTTGGTGGTCGGGATGAAGGGGTTGAAGGTGCAGTTGGCCTCACTTGAAAAACAGGTACACATCCATCTCTCTCAGCAAATTTCTGATCCCGGTCACTTGTGACACTCCGATTATTAGAAATAGACCTTAAAGTACTTGATGCTACTTCAGCAGGAAGAGTGAAGGCAGCTACAGTATCCTCACAAGCACAGCTTGGTGACTGCCCAAAGCGTGGTCCATTAGGATGAAAGAAGGCATAGTACATCAGCATAAAAACAATGCCAGTTAAAAAGCTGCTGAACACCACACACAGTGCCGGTATGGCAAATGCATCAGAAATCATAGGAGCCTTGTACAGATACCAAAGAGCACTCAAGGCGGTGTTTTCCAAAAGGATCACAAAATAGTAAATGAAAAGCCTACAACGTGTTCTTCCCTCCTTGACGTTGAACCAACTAAAGATGTAAATAATTCCAACAACCATGTCAAACACAATCTCCTCCCACTTTGTAATGCAGAATTCTGTTTCACAATGGACAATCCAGAAAGTCATGATACACCAATGAAGGACTATGAAGATCCCAAAGTACAGTTGGAAAACAGAGGCAAAGAGAGCAAAAGTAATCACCCTGGCTGCGATTGTAAAAAAATGCCAACAGAATTGAATAATTACAGCCATGTAGCTGATAGGTTTCTTGTCATCCCGGGAGTCACGAAGAGCTTTTTGATATGAAGCCAGTGCCCATGCCAAGGATACTAGAGATGCTGCTGCAGTAAGACCTACAGGAAAAGGAAGGGCAATAAATATAGGACATGCCATTAATGAAGATGGACACTTTTGAAAAAAAACATGCATAATCTCATTTCACTTCTACTAGAAAGGCCCACTTTACATGCAATCCTGTGTATGTTTTCTTCAAGTGGATCTATCTAACAAAGAATTATGTTAGAATATTGCAATATGATAAATGACTTTTTGTAACAGGAATCTAAAGACTCAGGGGGATTTTTAACGATTGAAAATATTTATTTAACAAACATAACTGTAATGAACTGATTAAAACTTATAAGACAAAAAATTATCCTACAGGCAGAAACTGTAATGGTATATTAGCAGTGAGATAAGACAACAATATAACAGCTTGAAATACACACACACACACACACACACACACACACCTCAATCCCCAAAGACTCAGAATTCAATTAAAGACACACTATGTGCTACCCTTCAACAGATGAATTGTGGGAGAACTAGAACATTTTATGGAAAAAATCTGAAGATTAAGATGAAATTTTTTTAAAACATTCATATTTCAACATGGGCATAAATTTAGCTAAATTCCCAATTTTGATGGCCTTATTATGACAGTGTTTTTAGATTCGATCCATATTCCTTGTTTGCCTACTTGTGCAAGTGAAAAATGCTTTATCTTATAAATTCAAATCCAATGTTCTAGTGATTCTGGACAATATATTTAATGTTTGGTTAAGATTTATAAAATCAAAATAATAATGGACTGATATCCATATATACTCAAATATATATTGAACACAAACAAACATTTGGAAAGATCTAGTCCAACTTTCTGCTCAATGCATGAATTCAAGGTGAACAGCCTAATAAATGGCTGTCTAGTATTTGCCACTTTTCAGGATTGGTGGTTTTACTATTCCTACTGTTGAAAAGTTTTTTCTAATATTCAGTCATAATCTGCCTTCCTATAACCATAATTTCATATTCTCTATTCTTCAATGTATAAGAACAGATCTTATCTTTCTTTTAGCACCATCTTTTCAGGTATTTGAAGAAAGCATCATTTTGACACCCTCAGCGAGCTTTTTTCAAGGCTAAAACATAAAACTCTTCAGTCTCTTTTTACAGAACTTTGTTTTTAGTATTGACCATTGTTATTTACCATCTCTGAGACTGTTACAATTTCTCTCGTTTCCTCTGAAAGTGCAGTACATAAACCCTAACATTAATCCCAGACCAAATCAAAGCAGAATAAGATAGAATTGTTTGGGAATTATGTTTGTCTTTATGACACCTGAATTTGCCTTTTTTTACAGCCATGTAGCTCATTGGATCATATTCATAATCTACCATTCTTGTACCTTTTTCTATAATCAGATTGATTATAACTGTGTCTTTATGAAGTCATTTTAAGGAACTCCTACTCATCTTGAGTGCCAATGATAATTATATTTATCATTGTTTGCTTGTTTGCCTTGTTTTCCTTTAAACTCAAGATTTTCAGCTTTAATAATTACTTTTTCTCAGTTTAAGTGATGTCAAATTGAGACTTGGATTTTTTTCTTATTTTTTTTGAGGACTTTAATGTGACTTTGTAGGTAACCGGATTGAATTTTCTCTTATATATATTTTTATTCTTCACTTGATTTTTATTTTTTTTTAACTTTCTTTTTAGGATAGAGGCTCCCTTTGGCTATCTTTTTTTTTCTTTTTGTTTGAGTTTTTTATAAATATTTTTTCTTTTGGCTGGGGGGGGAAAGAATATTAAGAGATGCTGCAACACTGCCAATTAGAGGCTTGAAAATATTTTATTTGAATTGGGGAGAAAAGCACTTCTTTTCAAGGACATTTTAATGTGATAAGATAGAGGGAGAATACAGTAAAATATTATTACAGGTGCTCTCTTGGACTCTTATCAATATTTCAACATTTGAGGCTTGGCTTTGAAGTTGCTGGAGAAGACAGTCATAATAAGAGCCTTGGATAAAGAAATAAAGTGCAGTGTACAGTGCATATATATATATATATATATATATATATATA
>BLBF01000002.1:47748859-47793763 GCA_015471245.1 Laticauda colubrina
TTTTTTTTATCAATGGTTAGATGATAAAATACAATAATAGAGCATTAGTATTATATATATGAAGGGTTTTTAGGATTGATTTGTTATGATTATATGATAAGTTATAGAATAAACTGTTTGAAGTATTGTTATCTCACAAAGCATGAATGATTAAAAGTATAGTCAGAAAAAGATTTTTTTTAATTTTTTTTTGGTAATATTAGAATATGGATTGACAATATGAGTGGTTATGCAATATAACTGTAATTGACACTATAAAATGAATGCACAAAACTGATGAACCAACTGATACACCGGAAGTATATATGAGAGTAGATGTTTTTAATGTTTTGTACGTTTGTCTGTTTGTAGAAAATTAATAAAAAATTTTTAAAAAATAATAATTACTTTTTCTCAGTGCTTTGCCTTGATTCTTTTCAGTATCAGAAGGAGAAAAAGAGAAACACTATCAGGCTTTCATGACTGATGTCACCTCTTTAAGATGCACTACAAGATATACTAGAATTCTTTTGATACAGTCTATAATAACCAAATATTTTTATCTGTACCACTATTTGCAAGAATTATAGGGAAGGTTTCCCTTTTTAATGTCCTTTTGAATTAATTTTATGGTCAAACAGGCTGAATATAAGACATTCTGTTGAAATATTGTATTATTCTGTTAAACTATATAGCAAGACAGTTCTGATTAAATACAAAGAAGAGCAAGAAAATTGGTCAGATTGTGAGTTTCCCCAAAAATACTGAAGGGTTTTTATTTTTCTCTTCCCTCATCCCCAATCCCACCACAATCCCAAGTAATTATTATTTTCCCAGAAAAGGGAAAGTACTGTTATCCAAAAATCTTGGAAGGATGCACTAAAACATGACATGGCAAAGCAGTTTAAATTAATGTTGCTATTATGTTTTTTTTAATTAAAATTCAAACAACCATGTAGATGCTGAGATACTAAAAATATGAATGAGTATTTTGCTAATAAAAGGACTGTTTTTGCTAATGTAGGGTATATATCACTTACATGTAATTTGTTAAAATAGAAAAAAATATATTCATACAATTCGCAATATATATAGCCCATTAAGTGACACTGCAGCACAGTGTAATGTTTTTTTGGTCTGTTTTGCTTTTGGCTGTAAATTTGCTACAATAGGCAATTTGTTAGTTATCCAATTAACAGGCCTACGTGATTAGGACATGATAGTAGAGATTAAGTGTCTTTGAAATTGTGAAAACAACTTGTTATGTTTTCTTAGTTAAATTCTTGTTTGTGGAATGCATACATGTGGTTGAGAAAGTGGTTGCAGAGCAGGTTTACAGGTCCTTGAAAAGAGAGGATTATCTGGATCTTTTCAGTAGGTATGAAGAGCTACATATGGGACAAAAACAGCATTGGTCACATTTTTGGATGAACTCTAGTGAGGGTGGGATTGGGCTCTGCACCTGTGCACTTGACCTCTCTGCAGCTTTCAATATTATTGATCATATTAGCCTTTTGGATTGACTCAGAGGATTGGGGATGGGTGGCACAGTGTTGGTGTTTGAACACTTTTTCTAGTGTTTATCCAGTTATTGTTGCTTTTTTTGGGGGGGGCGGTCCCATCTTTGGCCCCTGCTATATTGAGCACTGCAAAGTTTGGTGCACTCTCCTATTCCACATCTAATGTGAGGGGATGAGCTTATTTGCCTCCACGGGTGAGCTTTCATCAGTACGTTAATGATACCCAGCTATACATGGCTGCTCATGATAACTTAAACAATGCTGTGAATATCGTATCCTGGTGTGTGGAGTCTTTGAGGGTCTGGGTGGGAAACAACAGATTGAACCTGAGTGATTAGGAGGTTTTGTCTGCCACTTCTAGGACTATGCCATCTTTGGTGCTAGATGGGTTTGCAATGCCCAGACAGACCCAATGCAAAATCTGGGGAACCTTCTCAAAGAGCAGGTGGCACATTTTTTGCACATCTTTGTGTGTACGATTGTGTCCCTTCCTAGATCATGGGGCTCTTTTCACAGTCACTCATGTTCTCGTCACCTCCCAATTCTACCACTATAAATGTGCTTCACACAGAGTGCCCTGGCAGAGAATCTGGAAGCTTCCTTTGATTCAGAATGTAGCGGTGCAGGCAGGTATGTGCACTTCTAGAACAGAAGGTAATATACTCTCCTATGCAAGATGCATTGGTTGCCAATTTTCTTTCAGGTCAAATTCATTGTGCTGATTTGTCCCCCAATAATTTTATTAAAGATTATATTATATAAGTAAACATATACAACTACACAATAAAGAAATATATTAAAAAGAGAAAAGAAAACTAGTTGGTTTTAAAGCCCCTGTCCCACTGCACCAACGGATGCAAAGAGGATGTAAAATGGACAAAAAAGCTTGCCATCCATTGGAAAACGCGATGCATCCATTGTGTACTCATTGCATACGTGTTTCATATGCTCTATCCGTCGAGCATCCGTCCACTGAGATTTCATCTGCGCAAGAAGTTTTGAGCTGCACAAAACTTTTTGAACGGATGAACTTTCCGCCACGTATGATGTACATCCGCAACATATATGGGCAACAAACATTCTATGTCCGTTATCATCCATTAAACATCCGCTGTATCCACTCTTCATCCTCTGGCCATCCTCACAACTCAAATCCGCTCCAGCTGAAAACGGAAAAAGGGAGGAAATGAAAGGTACATGGAATGTCCACACAGCGTTAGTAGCACAGAAAAAGAAAGGATGTAAGCAGATGCATCTCATATATAAAGCATTAAAATGGACAAAACGTTTGTATATGGGATGTATCTTGGATATTTAGGATGTCTGGAGTATGCCTAGAGTATGTGGAAGGACACCTAGCGGACAACCGATATTTCCTATAAAAAGGGAGAGGAAATCACCTGGATCTCAGTATGAGTCCAGCAGCCGTGGTGTACAGACCTCTTCACCCTTGGTCTTGCTCTTCCACATCATCCATTGTTGTCCACCAAGGGTCATAACATAGTCTTTATGGTAGCTGCGATTATTCAACACCAGAACCAAGCCCTGTTCAGACTGTTTCACCTTTTCAACACAAGGAGAAGAAGGAGACATTCAAGAGCTGTGTGGGTCCAAGGATGGATCGGGAGAAGAATGGAGTTTGGACTGTATGACAACCTGATGGTGGAGCTGAGGAATGAAGAAACACGTGCATTCCAGCACTTCATGAGGATGCCACCAGCCATGTTTGATGAAATTGTAGAGCGTCTGAGACCCAGGTTGACCAAGCCGAGCACCAACTTCCATCCCAATCTGGACCCTGGACTGAAGGTGGCACTGACTCTATGCCACCTGGCCTCTGGAACCACATACAGAAACATGCAGTATGCCTGGAGGGTGCCACACAACACCATCAGCAAGTGGTCAGAGAAGTGGTGCAGACCATCATCGAAGAATACATGGAGGAGCTCCTCCATTGTCCCACCACTGAAGAAGGTTGGAGGAAAGTTGCAGAACAGTGGTATCAGAGTGGTATCCACACCGTTGGAGCCATAGATGGGAAGCACGTGGCCTGCAAAGCTCCAGCCAACTCAGGGTCCACTTATTACAATTACAAGGGCTTCTTCAGTATCATCCTCTTTGCCAATGGTTGATGCTGACTACAAGTTCATGTACATCGATGCTTCAGGCAACGGGTCAGCTTCAGATGCCCAGGTATACAACGCCAGTGACCTCAAGGATGGGCTGGAACGCAACCTCATCATGGGTTTTCCAGATCCAGACCCCTTACCCAACGACACACAAGATGTGCCCTACTTCATCGTGGGTGATGACGCCTTCTTCCTCAGAACCTACCTCATGAAGCCTATACCTCCAGATGCCTCACCCATGAAGAGAGGATCTTCAACTACAGGCTGTCCAGGGCAAGACGGGTGGTGGAGAACACCTTTGGCATCCTGGCCAACAGGTTCCAGGTACTTCTCACCACCATGCAGCATCATCCACAGACTGTGAGGAGCATCGTGGAAGCTTGCTGCATTCTGCACAATCTCATGTGCACCTGCTACCCAGTCTTGCAGAACAGGCTTGTGGACCGTCAACAAGGGAATGGGGACATGGAGCCTGGTGAATGGAGGCAAGGACGAAACCTGGTAGATGCTGTGGATGTACAAGGCCCCAACAGAGCTTCACGTGAAGGGAAGAAGCAGTGCAACCTCCTGAAACACTGTTGCAACTCCCCAGCTGGAGCAGTGGAGTGGCAAGACAGGATGATAGATGCTTAATGGATGCTTCCTTCAGCCTGTCTCATCACACTGATGAGATTGGGCCATGTATGTTGAGTGGCTCTACAATGAACAGGGCATTTAATAAAGAGTTGTGTTTATGTTGAAATGTGTGGATCAATGATTATATTGTTATTGATAATAAAGGACTGAAGGTGTGGCACCTGGGAGGGTGGAACATACAGTCCCACTATGCTTGCACTGGAGGTTTATCTATCCCACAGCGATCCTTACCTAACCCACAACTATCCTTACCCATCCCACAAGCATGCAAAGGATTAACCATTTTTTCAAAGTTTTCACCAACACTTTATTAAGTAAAAAAAATGAACCAAGTGTGTTAAGCAAAGATAACCTTTATTAATAACTGTTTTAAGTAAACTGTATGACTTTATTAAAAAAGCAAAATGAACCAAGTAAAGTGTCTTAAGCAAAGATAAAGTGAACAAGTAACAACTCAGTCTCTGGCACTATTCTCAGTCACTCTGAGGAATGTCCATGGTCTCAGCTGTTAAGCGGGCAGGGACTGTGGATGTGGCTGTGGCTGGAATGCTGGTCTGAGGCGTCATTAGAGTGCTTGGCCCCGAGAGTACAACAGGGGATGGTGTATTCAGGAAGCTCTCAGAGAGCTGACTCAGTCCTGTGAGGTTGAGAGGCCCTTCATCAAGTACCTGGGATGTCAGGCACAAGACTGATGACAGATTGTATGTTGACGGGCTTGGCTGTGGGGTGGAGGAAGGAGGAGTATAGTGGGGCTGTCTGGTCTGCAGCTGGGCGAGGTGTGGTGTCTGTGACGTGCGATGAACCTGGGCCTGGACTGGGAAGGGCTGTTTCTGCTGTGGGAAATCCTGGTAGTTGTAGCCTTGGAAGGTGAGGGGCTCTTGAAAGCCATGGAAAGGCTGTGACATCACCTGGGGTGAGGGAGCAGACCTGGACTGGGTTGGACCAGGTTCAGCTGGGCCTTGAGGGTTGTGCAGAAGTGCTGTTATCTTTTGCTTCATCACCTGGTATTGGGCCTCGGGCAGGTCCATGAGGGTCTGGCTCACGTAGGTGATGAAGGGCTTCCGGTCCGAGGATGGTATGTTGCTGTGGACCAGCTGAGAGAGAAGTTCTGTGCTGGTCTTGATTGGTCCCTGATCTCCAACAGGACAGCGTGGCTCTGGCCCTCCAGCCTGCCTCTCTGCCTGCATCCTGTGGAGCTGGGTGTGGGTGTGGGTGTGGGTTGGTCTCTGGTGGCTGCCGCTTCTTGCTCCATTTGTGACAGGGGATCCTCCAAGTCCACTGGCATGGGGAGTGCAGCTGTCGGGGGGGTCTCTGCTGTGGGGCCCTCCGAAGACACCTGCCTGGACAGGGCAGCTGTCTCCTGGCTGGAAGAGGACTGGCTGTCTGTGGGCTGTCTGAGGGACAGGGGTGTCAGAGGGGCTGCTCCTCGGTGGCGGACCTCACCCTCCAGGAAGCTGTACTTGGCCATGACATACATCTCCCGGTCAGTGAGCTTGACAGCGGCCTGCCCAGATTCCTTCAGGAGTAGCTTGCCATACCAGGTGTGCATGTGCTTCTACCATCCCAGGAGGACATCCGCAGTGTAGCCCAGGCTCTCTGCCTTGTCTCTCCAAGCTGCCTGCTTCTTCTAGGTGTCGTGATACAGTCTGTGGCCCTTTCTCCAGAGGTAATCGTTCTCCCTCAGCCATTCTAGCACCTCCTCCTCACGCTCCTCGGAAATGGTGTACTGTTTCCTCTCTCCCTTCTCCTTCCCTTGCCTCTTCCTCCCTCTGGCAGGGCCTTCAGCAGCAGGGCCTTCAGGGGCTTCACCAGCAGGTCTTTGAGGCCTTGGGGCTGGTCCACCATAGCAGCAGCATCAGTAGCAGTAGCAGCAGCACCAGCAGCAGAAGCACCAGCAGCACCAGCAGCAGCAGAACCAGCAGCAGGAGAAGCACCAGCAGCACCAGCACCAGCAGAAGCAGCACCAGCAGCTTCAGAGTCAGTGCCAGGGGGTGGGATGCTGGTTCTGTCCTTCTTGTCAGGGCTGGCACGAGTAGGCACCGGCTTCCTCTTCTTCCCTGACTGACAAACCATGGTGTTCTTTGAAGATGTATGTGGCAGCACGTCTTTCCTCTGAATGCTGACTGTGTGCGAGCTGCATCCTTTTATATCCGCGGAGCTGACGCAATTCATACTCCCCGCATGTGCAGTGAATGCTTTGCATCCAATATACATCCGCTATGCATCCGCTTTGCTTCCTATAGGCGTCCGTGATGCGTTTGCATCATCCGCTATGCATCCGCCCCTTCCGCTATGCGTCTGCTTCGTAATTCAACCCCGGAAGCCCTTCAGATGTGTCATCCGCTTCCATCCGCTTCCATCTGCTAGGCTTCCTGTGAACATCCACTTAACATCCCCGCTACATACTACCCTCATCCGTTCCTGTCCGTTCTTTTCCGTTTTGTTTATGCAAATTTGGGCCACTTTTTGGAGCGGATAACAACGGATGGAGCCACCCCCGAAATTTTGCTCGTCCACTGTGTCCTTTTTGCATATATTTTACATCCGTCGGCCAGTGGGACCTAGCCTTAAGCTTTAAAGCCCTTTATGGCATTGGACCAGGTTATCTGTTGGCTACCTCTCCTCGATTATATCTGCCCGTCCCATCAGATCTGGTAGAGGATGCATGTTGCTGGTGCTGTTTAATATGTATATTCTACACTTTCTAATCAGTGTAGAAATGCTTAAATAGGTAACAACATTTCAGTCAAATAAGTCAAAGCAATCAAATAATTGGAAGAAGCAGTCAATATAGTATTGGGACCTTAAAGAATAAACCTGAGGATGCAATTGAGAAATAAATGCCAACTATACAGCTTTCTAGTAAAATCTAGATATGTCCATAGAAATTAATATTTCTTTTTCATTTCACAAGAATTTTGCAATTTTTTTATTTTCCACCACTTGTTTTAAGGAAATTGAAATGGTTACCTACTTGTGAAAGAGCCTTGTAACAGACCAGTTATTCATATTTCTTGTTTTTTTTGTAATAATTGTTCAACTTAATAATTGAAAAACTTAATTCATAAAGTATGTCAAGTATTATGGAAAGCTATATGCAGCAAATAGACTTTACAGTTATTCTTTTTTTTAAAAAAATGGAGGGAGATTATTTAGCATTTAAAATGTTAAGATATTTTTGTCCCTGTTTCTGAAGTTCACCTATGATTCTTTCTCTCAGAAATAAGGATTTATTTTAATATATTATTCTATTTTTATCTCATTGAAATACCCCAAATTTATCTTGACCTGAAGATAAGATAAGCCTGAAGTAAAGTATTCTCATCCCAAAATTTCACTGAACATCAGTCAGGATATTAACAAGGTTTTATGGTCTAAACAATAAAGGTCAAAGTACATGCAACATCAGATGTATTACTTTTTCAGTTTTATGATTCAATGCTATATAAATTCTGTAAATATCATAGCACACATTTACATGTTTGTTTGCACAAGAATATCACAGCAGACAGTGAGCAGAATGCTTCGCTGTGCATATCCCAAGGTTGTGAATACCAGGCTTTCTCCTTTTGTTATGCCATATTGGGGGTCTTTTTGTGTTCATCATCACTGTTTTCCTTTCTAGTAAAAGACAAATCTGTCTTTACTATTATTCTGAAAGTTAATTCAAAGAAAATTCAAAAGAATTACTTAAAACCAATCTGAATTTATACAAGCATCTTGAAAGGTACTGGCTTAAAATTATCATTATTACTTTTAGAAATAAAATCTGGAGCAAGCAATTTTCCAAGGATTGGTATACTTTTTTGTGCTTGCTTTTCGACATCTGCTTGGAAGCAAGAGCTCAGTACCTATACATTAATTAAGGTCAGAAATTGATTAAATGAATTATATTTGCCAGTTGTGGCAAATTTGTTTCTAGTGCATCCAAAGCATAAAGGATGATTCTAGCTGGTATTCTCATCCAAATAATAAAAAAAAAAGTGGTAAAATGCAGTTCACATTATAAGTGGCTTAAGAAAGAGAGTGGGAAGGGAAAGAAAGAAATGATGATTGTTAAAATGAATATAATGACAATGAAGATGATTAGATTTTTATTCTGCTTATTTATTTGGTCAACTCATAGGAAGCGAGCACAGCCAGGGGTGGGATTCTACCAGTTCACACCTATTCATTAGAACCGGTTATTAACATTCTAAGCAGTTTGGAGAACCAGTTGTTAGAAGAAATTACTGGCCTAATCCTGTAAGGAAGGCAGGAAGGAAACATTCTGGTGTTGCTTACAGAAACCGCCTCTCCGTTAACCCTTATTACATTTTTGGCAGGACAAGACTTTCTGTCTCAGGAACTTCTCTGGAGGTTTTTACCCCTCCTTTGCTGGTACTTTGCTTGTGTGGAGTGACCATTTAAAGTTACAATGGCACTGAAAAAAGTGACTTATGACCATTTTTCACACTTATGACAGTTGCAGCATCACCATAGCCATGAGAAGCCAGGCGAGGAGATGCGTGCCTTGATGTGAGTGATATTAAGTTGGCCACACCCAGCCAATAACATGACCACCAAGCCATGTCTACCCAGTCACATGACCAACAAGCCACGGCCACCACCTAAACCACACCCACAGAACCACTTGTTAAAAATTTTTGAATCCCACCCCTGAGCACAGCTAATTTTCCCTACAACAATAACCCTCTGAGGTGAGTTGGATTGAGAGAGAGTGATTGTCTCAATGTCACCCAGCTGGCCTTCACAGCTAAGGAACCTACTCCCTGCTCATTTTTAGACCAATGCTTTTGCACTACACCCAATGAAATGGAAGAGAATAGGATTTATTTCCCTAATATTTACTGAAATACTGAAACTTTATAAAAACATGCATCCTAGGGAGTATTTGACATCAACCCCCAAACATCTTCTATTTTCAACTTCTTCTAGAAGTGTCTAGACTTGGGATCCAAAGTTATGGATCAGTGTCAATTGCCTTACATGGAAACTTTCTAATAACTCCAGATAGCACTAATTTTGATAAGTCTTCGAAAGCAGGTTCTCCAACTCCCCAGGCCAAAGCCCACTACCAGGCCATGGGTTATTCAGCCATGGGTTGCATGAGTGGTTGGCTGGTAAGTGTCCATGCACGCAAGCTTCACTTCTTTGCTGAAGAAGTGGGCCAGTGACCACTCGCGTGTGTGCGTGCCAGCCTACTGCTCATACAGGTTGAACTGCCTGTGTGCATGCCAGCCTGCCCCTTATGCATGGGTTGCATGTGTATGCACATGCACATACTTGCCATTTGCGTGGCCCAGTTCCCCTCTCCCCAGATGGGCCACCGAGCTGCAAAGGTTGGGGACTGCTGTTCTTAAATATGGCCTTATCATCAGAGGTGGTATTCAGCAGGTTCTGAACAGTTCTGGAGAACCGGTAGCAGAAAATTTGAGTAGTTTGGAGAACTAGCAAATACCACCTCTGAGTGGAAATTTTACAGGATCCTTCCCCTGCCATGCCCACAGAACCAGTAGTAAAAAAAATTGAATCCCACCACTGCTTATCATCCTGTATAATTCTAAAATTTCTATTTAATTCCCTTTGGCTTTGGAAAGATAGATTTATATATTCAACTTCTGATGTACCTTAAAATTACACACTTGATTTGATGTAAAACTCAAACTGACTATATTTGAACTACTTTTTGACAATAAATGTAGTTAACTGCATGTTTACTCAAATTTATTCAATATTTAAAATATACTCAAGAGTTGTTTAATGAAGTGTCAATGTTTAAAATATATTGCAGTGTGTATTTGGCAATATTTTCTATTCTTATTGTTAGATATGGAAATGACCATTTACTGCAATGGATAGTGGTGGTTATAAAGTTTATTTCATGCTCTTCAATGTTGAATAGAATTTGGCATATAGAATGAATACAATTAGATCAAGTCATTTTAACACATAGCAAATAAGTCTTATTTGGAATGCTATATGTGATACAGGTGCTATACTAAAGCTAAAACTGATTTCTCACTTTGTAACATTACTAGGAGCTAATTCACAGAGTAACATAGTTTTTGGTTCTAATGAGAATATATATAAGACATAGTGACGAATGACTCAGTATTAAATAGTCAATTCTCACCATATGTTAGAATGAAGTGTCATAATGTGTAAAGGTAAAGTTACAAAAATTCTGAATTCTGGCAACCAGACACTAAGATAATGTATTATGTGAATAAGAACAGTTAAAAAAAAAGTGAAAAGTTGTCATTTAAAAAAATAGAACATTTCACATTATTTTTAATATTTAACATAGATTTTAAAGTGATTTTTATCTCATAATAAAATAGCTTGCCATATATGGCACAAATTAAAAGATTCATTTTTATTAACATAAAGACACCATGATTATGATCTCGTGCATTAATATTTAATACAGTTTGTCTCCTGAAATAGCCGGTGGGGTGATTGTGCAAAATATAATTTGCCTAAAATAATCCAGTCTAATTCCAAAAATATGTAATGTAATATTTTCCATTTTGTGCATGATTTTTACTTGAACCATTTCATTACCTTAGAACAGCTAAGTATAGATGTTAGTTATTCATAAAATGAATGATAGCTAGCAGATATACCAACTTACTGTAAAATGACATACAATCATTTTCTACAGTCCCTCCCCCTTCTTAAATTCCATTTCTACCATATTGGAATTTTAAAATTTATATCTAGTGAGTCACTTGGCTTCTTTTCCTCGTAGGCTGTAAAGCCCATGTCACACTGCACCAACGGATGGAAAGAGGATGTAAAATGGAGAGAAACACTTGCCATCCGTTGGTTAATGCGATGCATCCATTCTGTACTCACTGTGTCCGTTTTTCTTCCTCTCTATCTGTCCAGCATCCGTCGACTGAGGTTCCATCCGCTCAAAAAATTTTGAGCTGCTCAAAACTTTTTGAGTGGAAAATGTATCCAACGCGTCCGTTCTGCATCCGCTACGCATATGGGGAACATCCGTTCTACATCCGTCATCATCCGTTACGCGTCCGCTACATCCACGAGGCATCCACTGTGCATCCACACAACTCGCATCCGCTCCAGCGGAAAGCGGACACAGGGAGGAAGTGAAACGGACGTGGAACGGACGCGCAGCGTTAGTAGCACGGACGGAGAAAGGATGAAAGTGGATGCAGCTCACATACAAAGCATTTAAAATGGAAAAAACCTTCGCAGAGGGGACCTATCTCGGATATTAAGGATGTTTAGAGGATGCCGAGAGGATGCAAAAGGACACATAGCGGAAAACCTGTATTGCCTATAAAAAGGGGGAACAACTCACCTGGAACTCACTTTCAGTCCAGCAGCCCTGCTGTGCAGACCTCTGCAGCCTTCATCTGCCTCTTCCTCTTCCAAAGCATCCAGTCATGTCCACCATGGATCGTAACACAGTCCTTTTGGGAGCCACCATCGTTCTGTAACAGTGCGAAGCCATCTACAGGATCTTTCAACTGTTCTACGGGAAGAAAAGGAGGTGTCCAAGAAGTGTCTGGGTTTGAAGATGGATCGGGAGAAGAGCAGAGTACGGATTGTACAACAAGCTGATGGTGGAGCTGAGGAACGAAGACCCTCGTGCATTCCAGAACTTCATGAGGATGCTGCCAGCCATGTTTGGCGAAGTTGTGTAGCGGCTGACACCCAGGTTGACCAAGCAGAGCACCAACTTCCGCCCCAGCCTGGACCCTGGGCTCAAGGTGGCACTGATTCTGCGCCACCTGGCCTCAGGGACCACCTACAGGAGCATGCAGTACGGCTGAAGGGTGCCACACAACACCATCAGCATTGTGGTCAGAGAAGTGGTGCAGGCCATCATCGAAGAATACCTGGAGGAGCTCCTCCAGTGCACCTCCACTGAAGAAGGCTGGAAGAAAGTTGCAGAGCAGTGGTATCAGAAGTGGAACTTCCCCCACACCGTTGGAGCCATAGATGGCAAGCACGTGGCCTACAAAGCTCCAGCCAATTCAGGGTCCACTTATCACAACTACAACGGCTTCTTCAGCATCATCCTCTTCCCCATGGTCGATGCTGACTATAAGTTCATGTACATCGATGCTTCAGGCAACGGGTGAGCTTCAGATCCCAGGTATACAACGCCAGTCACCTCAAGGAGGGGCTGGAACGCAACCTCATCATGGGCTTCCCAGATCCAGACGCCCTGCCCAACGACACACAAGATGTGCCCTACTTCATCGTGGGGGATGACGCCTTCTCCCTCAGAACCTACCTCATGAAGCCCTACACCTCCAGATGCCTCACCCGTGAAGAGAGGATCTTCAACTACAGGCTGTCCAGGGCAAGGCGGGTGGTGGAGAATGCCTTTGGCATCCTGGCCAACAGGTTCCAGATACTTCTCACCACCATGCAGCATCGCCCAGAGACCGTGAGGAGGATCGTGGAAGCTTGCTGCATCCTGCACAATCTCATGCGCACCTGCTACCCAGTCTTGCAGAACAGGCTCGTGGACCTACAACAAGGCAATGGGGACATGGAGCCTGGGGAATGGAGGCAAGGGCGAAACCTGATCGACACTCAGGATGTGCAAGGCCACAACAGAGCCTCACGGGAAGGGAAGAAGCAGCGCAACCTCCTGAAACACTGTTGCAACTCCCCAGCTGGAGTGGTGGAGTGGCAAGACAGGATGATAGATGCTTAATGGATGCTTCCTTCAGCCTGTCTCATCACATGGATGAGATTGGGCCATGTATGTTGGGTGCGCCTACAATGAACACGGCGTTTAATAAAGAGTTGTGTTTGTGTTGACATGTGTGGATGATTATTACATTATTATTGATAATAAAGGGCCATAGGTGTGGCACCTGGGAGGGTGGACCATACAGTCCCACTATGCTTGCACTGGAGGTTTATCTATCCCACAGCTATTACCCATCCCAAAGGTATCCCTGCCCATCCCACAGCTATTACCCATCCCACAGGTATCCCTGCCCATCCCACAGCTATTACCCATCCCACAGGTATCCCTGCCCATTCCACAGCTATCCTTACCCATACCTAAGGTATCCCTGCCCATCCCACAGTTATCCTTACCCATCCCAAAGGTATCCCTGCCCATCCCACTGCTATCTTAACCCATCCCACAAGCATGCAAAGGCTTAAACCATTTCTAAAAGTTTCCACCAAGACTTTATTTAATAAAATAAATGAAGCAAGTGTGTGAAGCAAAGATAATCTTTATAAATCACAAGCTGTAAAAGAAAAATGACCCAAGTCAAGTGTCCAAAACAAAAATAAAGTCAACTGGTAGCCACCCAGTCTCTGGCACTCTTCTTGATCACTCGGAGGTGTGCCCAGTCTTAGGGGTGAAGGGTCCAGGCTGCTGCTGGAGTGCTGGTCTGAAGCGCGACTGGGGTGCCTGGCCCCAAGGACAACAGGGGACGGTGTGTTGAGGATGCTCTCAGACAGCTGGCTCAGCCCCATGATGTTGAGAGCCCCTTCCTCCATGACATGGGGTGCCAGCCCCAGTACCGATGACAGATGTACTGTGGGGTGGAGGAAGGAGCAGTGCAGTGGGGCTGTCTGGTCTGCAGCTGGGTGAGGACTGGCGTGGGTGGCATCAGTGGCATGGGTGGCATCAGTGGCGTGGGTGGCCACGGTAGGGGAATGTCTTCTAAATTTGACCTTATCTCACCAGCTATATTCCTTAAGTTTCCTTCCAAAAAGCTGTATCTCATAACATGCCATTAACTCATTTCACTGACACATCAGAAGCAATCTGATATTCTGGTCTGTCTTGGAACATTTTTTCAGATTACAAATATATTCTCATGTGCAACGACTAAGTGAGGATCTCTGAGATTTTAGGATGAATAATGAAATTAACTAAGCAAAGAGCAAGTGGATAAAATTGGCAGATGTCTTTTCACAGACTGGTTCTCTTTGCTTCACACATATGAAAAATAGCTAGAAATACAATACAGGATAGAGAACAAATTACATCAGACCAATCTCTTGGTCTTTCACAAAGGGATTAGAACTTGGCTGTGCAGCAACACACTATCCCATATAACTGTGGGGCTAGCCAGCCCCTATGAGAACCCGCACTGGTCTTAACAACTGCTAATCCCCCATCTTGGAATTTTTCACCTTTTGAATTTTTATAATGTTATTTTTATAATTGTAAAACTTTTAAATCTTAAATTAATACTAATTTTAATATTAATTTTATTGATTAAATACATGTATTTGCTTTACATCTTGGAATTGCTTTTGTTCATTTCTGTGTAATGAAATATATCCCTCTTTTTTTACATGCACAAAAGGGAAAATATGTCAGTTTTGCTCTTGAAGAACATATTTGTCATTTTTGTAGACATTATTTCTTATTGATTTATTACATATTATCGGTATAATATCAAGTTTCTTTGTGGGATTTGCTTAACTATTTTAGATTTCCTCTTTGAATGACATGATTTTAGTACAAATGAAATACAGCCTGGTGGTTGGGAAAAAAATGATGTAGGAACAATAATTTTAATTTCCTCCTTCCTTTTCTTTTCAATGTATGAAATTAAAATATAGAAGTCTAAGCTTCAGACCCTCTGTTTCCTTCATCTCTATTAAGAAAACATTTCTAAACATCCCAAACAAACAGATGCTAGATGTGACTGAACACTAACTAGGAATTAAATTGCTGACAAACCCATACTTTTGGCAGCATTTAGCAGAGCTTGTTGTCTGCAATCAGCTTTGCATTGTAAGGTTCTGGCTGTCATTTCTTTGATTTTTAAGCTAACAAATGTTTTGATATCAGTTCAGTTCTTTCCCTTATATGTCCTCTGAACTCCCATCTGGAATCAATGAATGGAAAGCCAATAAAGATTTTTCTCCATTCACTTACATAATAGAAATCTGAAGCAATGCCACTCTGTTAAAGACATCATCTTCAGCAGGTGCACAGAGATGTAAAGAATATGGCTACACATGGCTCAAAATCTTTATTGACATTTTCTTCCATAGCTTTCATTATGGTGCAAGATTCTGGTGAAAATAAAATTAAAATCACATTTTCAAAGAAAGAACCAAGCTCTTTCTTTAGTTCTGCTGAATCTTTGTTACAGAGACAGATCATTAAAAAAAAAAAAAGAATGTAAATGGAAAACAAAACTGTTTCTTACAGAGCAGAAAAAAGGATAGTTTTTTTTCTTTAAAGTAAGAAATTAAGCATTGTTAGTTTAAACAAAACATTGATAACTAAAAGATTTGGAATCTGATTCTGAATGTAACTTAAAGGGGCTTATCTTAAATGGTATCAATCTTATGTCTTATTATTATTATTATCATCTTGTGTATCAACTACTGCAGTTTGCACTATATGGTACTGCTCTTTAAAACCACTTGGAAGCTTCATCTGGTCCAATATGCAATAACTAACAGTTGACAAAATTTGCTTATGTAAATTAAGGTGGCTCTTATAGCTACCAGTTAGCTTCCAGCTTCATTTCAAGGGATAAAGTGGTTAAAGTATATGTATTGTAGATCAGGATCTGAATGGCTCTGCTATTTGAAAGAGAAGAGATAGACAGTTTATTGTATATGTTTTTCATGCACATTTCTTGGCCAGCAAAAATTACAGACATTAGTAGTTAATCACATCAGAAACCAAAATCTGCTCACAGCTAAGTAGTTTTTCTGATTTTGTATATTGCACTGAAGGAATCTTCAATTTCTCAAAGTATTGATCTTTGAATCTGAAATAAAACTAAGAATTCCCTTATTATATAACTGGAACCCCTATTATCAGGTCTATATTACCTGAAAATTAATCCAAAGAAAACTAGATGGTTCTTTCATACTTGCACTTCATGTAATATATACTCTCTTGTTGGCAATACATACTTGTCCCAGAAGATAATAATGTTTTTGAAGGTGGATCTCATTAATAGAGAGAGATATGGCATTCAGAAATGTATGCATATTTTAAGCCAAGCAACCTCTAAAATCAGTTATTAAATTAAAAAAAAACCAGTTCCAATTTACCACCCTTACAAATTTAACTTACAAATATTTCCTAATTGTTTTCTGGAACAGGCTTTCCAGGACTTCAAAGACTAAAGCGGCATCTTGAAGACAATACCTTGAAGATGTTTAGTGATTTCTGGACAAAAAAAATAGCTGGTACAGATGTAGCTGACCAAGGAAGATTCTATTTCAAAGAGTCTTCCTAGAAAGGAAAGGATTTCTGCCTTTGCATTGAAAGAAGCAGTGATGGGTGTTAGGGATAACATTGTTCACCCTAACTGGTTTAGGTGAAATCAACTATGAATCATAGTTAGTGTATGCAGCTTTAAATGTAAAATAGCAATTGTGGGTGTGGTTATGAAAACCATATAAAAGTAGCAAGGCTACGGCTTGCTCTCTCTCTCTGGCTTTGATGATCCCTGATTACTGCTTGGAAGCAAGACTGCATTGCTCGAACGGGAGAGACAACAACGGACTGATTTATGTGAACTGACAATAGGATATTCTACATGGACTTTGCTAACTGAATATCTCTGAATGGACTGACTACATGGTAAATGAATATTGGACTGTTTTTGACTATGCTATAAACTTATACTGGAATAAAACATATTCTTGATAGCACAAGCGTATCTGTTATTTTTACTGTATGTTAATAAACATACAAGCTTAGCTCACTCATTTATCTGTGTGCCTATCTGACTAACGCTGCACATTCTGTTTAGCTTGCCTACCTAACCCTGGTTGGGGAACCCAGGCTTAACAATGGGTAATGCTGATCAGAGACCATCCTGAGAGGAATTCAAATAGCAATTCATAATCCACATAGCCTTTCTAGAGAAGCCTTTCTGGGGAACACATTTTGTAAAGTGATGGAGAGAGATTCCAATGATAGTTTAAGCCTATTGGCAGATATCCCTTTCTGTTCATCCATGTGGAAATGAATGCTCCAAGCATACATAATCTGGAAAATACTGCAAGGGCCTATAAAGAATTGGGCAGGGGTGAAAGCACTGACAGTACCTGTAGAACATTTAGCACATGTTCTCTTTTTTTCTGTTGAAAGCTGCACTCCATGAAGAAGAAAAATATTAAAAATAATAATTGGACAACAGATTACACAGCATTGGACAACAGATTACACAGATATTGCAGTTAAAGCCCATGTCACAGTGAACCAACGGATGCAAAGAGGATGTAAAACTGACAAAAAACCTTGCCATCCGTTTGAAATCGCGATGTACTCACTGCCTCCATTTGCTTCCTCTCTATCCGTCCAGCATCCGTTTATTGACGTTTCATCCGCTCCAAAAGTTTTGGGCTGCCCAAAACTTTTGCGCGGAAAATGTATCCAGTTCGTCCGTTCTGCATCCGCTACGCATCCGCTACGCATCCGCTATATCCACCAGGCATCCGCTCCACATCCGCGCAACTCGCATCCGCTCGGACGCAGGGAGGAAGCAGAACGGACGCAGAACAGATGCAGAACGGATGCAGAATGGATGCCAAGTGGAAACAAAGCGTTTAAAATGGAAAAAACGTTCGCAGAGGGGACCTATCTCGGATATTAAGGATGTCTGCAGGATGCCTAGAGGATGCCTAGAGGATGCAAAGGGACACCTATACTGCCTATAAAAAGGGGAGCAACTCGCCTTCATCTCACTTTCAGAACAGCAGCCAAGCTGTGCAGACCTCTGCAGCCTTCATCTGACTCTTCCTCTTCAACAGCATCCAGTTATGTCCACCGTGGATTGTGACAAAGTCCTTTCGGCAGCCACCATCCTTCTGCAACACCATCTACAGGCTCTGTGAACTCTACTACGGGAAGAAAAGGAGGCACCCAAAAAAAGGCTGGGTCCAAAGATGGTTCACCAGAAGAGCAGAGGACGGACTGTACAACAAGCTGATGGTGGAGCTAAGGAGCGAAGACACTCGGGTGTTCCAGAACTTCATGAGGATGCCTCCAGCCATGTTTGATGAAGTTGTGCAGCGCCTGACACCCAGGTTGACCAAGACAAACACCAACTTCCCGCCCAACCTGGAACCTGGGCTCAAGGTGGCACTCAATCTGCGCCACCTGGCCTCAGGGACCACCTACAGGAGCATGCAGTACGGCTGGAGGGTGCCACCCAGCACCATCAGCTTTGTTGTCAGAGAAGTGGTGCAGGCCATCATCGAAGAATACAAGGAGGAGCTCCTCCAGTGCCCCTCCATTGAAAAAGGATGGAAGAAAGTTGCAGAGCAGTAGTATCAGAAGTGGAACTTCCCCCACACCGTTTGAGCCAAAGATGGCAAGCACGTGGCCTGCAAAGCACCAGCCAAGTCGGGGTCCACTTATCACAACTACAACGGCTTCTTCAGCATCATCCTCTTCGCCATGGTCGATGCTGACTACAAGTTCATGTACATCGATGCTTCAGGCAATGGCTCATCTTCAGATGCCCAGGTATACAACGCCAGTCACCTCAAGGAGGGGCTGGAAAGCAACCTCATGGTGGGCTTCCCAGATCCAGACCCGCTGCCCAACAACAAGCAAGATGTACCCTACTTCATCGTGGGGGATGACGCCTTCTCCCTCACAACCTACCTCATGAAGCCCTACACCTCCAAATACCTCACCCATGAAGAGAGGATCTTCAACTACAGACTGTTCAGGGCAAGACGGGTGGTGGAGAACGCCTTTGGCATCCTGGCCAACAGGTTCCAGGTACTTCTCACCACCATGCAGCATTGCCCAGAGACCATGAGGAGGATCGTGGAAGCTTGCTGCATCCTGCACAATCTCATGCGCACCCGCTACCCAGTCTTGCAGAACAGGCTTGTGGACCTCCAACAAGGCAATGGGGACATGGAGCCTGGGGAATGGAGGCAAGGGCAAAACCTGATCGACACTGAGGATGTGCAAGGCCCCAACAGAGCCTCACATGAGGCGAAGAAGCAGCGCAACCTCCTGAAACACTGGTGCAACTCCCCAGCTGGAGCAGTGGAGTGGCAAGACAGGATGGTAAATGCTTAATGGATGCTTCCTTCAGACTGTCTCATCACACGGATGAGATTGGGCCATGTATGTTTGGTTGGCCCACAATGAACAGGGCGTTTAATAAAGGGTTGTGTTTATGTTGACATGTGTGGATGATTGATTATATCGTTATTGATAATAAAGGGCCATAGGTGTGGCACCTGGGAGGATGGACCATACAGTCCCACTATGCTTGCACTGGAGGTTTATCTATCCCACTGCTATCCTAACCCATTCCACAGCTATTACCCATCCCACAGGTATCCTAACCCATTCCAAAGCTATCCTTACCCATCCCACAAGCAAGCAAAGGCTTAAACTATTTCTAAAAGTTTCCACCAAGACTTTATTGAAAAAAAGAAATGAAGCAAGTGTGTGAATCAAAAATAGACTTTATTAACAACAAGCTATAAGACAAAAATGAGTCTCTGGCACTCCTCTTGGTCGCTCAGTCTCAGAGGTGAAGGGTCCAGGTGCTGTGGAGGTGGCTGGTGCTGGAGTGCTTGTCATCAGCTCCTCCAGAAGCAGAAGCAGCAGAAGCCCCAGCCTCAGAAGAGCGAGCCCGTGCTGCAGAAGCCCCAGCAGAACCAGAGTGAGGGCCAGGGGGCGGGATGGTAGCCCTGTCCCTCTTGCAAGGGCTGGCAGCAGATGGCTGAGGCTTGCTGTGCTTCCGCATGGTTGTGGGGTTGCTGGCTGGCAGGAACCAAGGCTGGCAGCTCTGGTTATGCAAATTTTTGCCCCTTTTGAGAGCGGATAACAACGGATGGAACATTTTGCTCGTCCGCTGTGTCCTTTTTGCATCCGTTGGGCAGTGTGACATGGGCTTTAGATGCAACAAATGCCAAAAATAATTTTAAAAGTTTTTTAACATATTAAGAAGCAAGGAAGAAAAATCAGGCAAATGATCAGTCCACTCATGGGATGAATTGATGGGTAAAGGGAGAAAGTGGAACTGCTTGATTCATTGTTTGCATCTATCTTTATACCAAAGATATCTATCAATACCGTACTACTAGGCGTACAAGTCAAAATAGGCAATAAATAAATAAATAAGAGAACACCTATCAACTTTAGGCCAAGATCCGAGATCAGGGACTACTGGCTCTCATGACAACTAGAAAAATATGTTCATGTAGTTCTGGACCTTGTATGGAAGGAAGAAAAGAATGTAGAAATGATATGGTACCAAATATAAAGAATTGGGTGAGAAGGAGTGTACAGAATGTGGAGATCCAACCAGGATACAGGAAGGATAGATCATATTATGTGGTACAAGAATTCAATTTCTTTGTACAAATGCATATACTATGGGGATAAACAGGAGAAAGAACAAGACTAATGAAGGTTATCAACTCTGATTTAGCAAAAATTACTAGTATATTGGGATAAAACTAATGAATGTTGCAATTGAAAAACATAATTTATTCCAATGAAAACATAAAAGGAATAATATGTGAACAAAGGGTACACTAGTATGGGGATTCAAAAATCTAAGTATGGAGGTTCAGTCAAGAATATGTGGATATAAATACAAGGAATATTATTGTGAATATGTTCTATAAATTGATAAGGTTATCCTAAGATTTGAATTATGCCTTCTTGGGCATTACAAGAGTGTTCCATTTGCAGAAGAGACAAGGGTGTCTAGCTAGGCTTACCTAGGCTTACAAGGAAGACCAACAATAATAAAAAGAGCTTCTTTGGCTAGATCAAAAGAAAAAGAAGGGATAAAGAAAGGAACGTATGACCCAATGGTAGGAGTGGATTTTAGAATGATAACATTTTTGGGAAGAAGACAGAGATTATTAATTCCTACTTTGCTTTGTCTTCTCTCTCACAGGAGAATATGTTTGGATGAACCTAAGATTAATACACTGAAAAAAGAAAAAAGTGGAATCCAAAGTTAGGGAATCAGGTATCAATTATTATTTGCCTATCATGCATTAAGACTCTGACCCAGCATCCAAGAGTTATGAAGGAACTTATGGTTATTCCCTTGGAGCCTCTTTGTATGATCTTTGAGAAATCAAATACAATGGGCATAATACCAGAACTTGGGAGAAAAATAAATGTTATTCCTATAGTCAATAAAGAAAACAAGACGACCAAGTTTACGAGCTTGGCTTCAATACCATGCAAAATTCTGAAGATTAACAAATAGTAAGTATGGGTATAAAAGAGTGACAAGAGCCACTATGGGCTTATGAAAAATAAACCATGTTGAACCAATTTGATCTTTTGCATAGAAAGACCAATTGATCTTGTTATGGGAAAATGATGAACATGATGTACTTCACATTCAGCAAAGCATTCAACAAATTATTCCATGGGATTCTATTAGAGAAGATGACAAATTATGGATTGGCCTATGCTGCCATTAGATAGATACAAAGTTCTCTGCCATTCCCAGCAGTGGTGGAATTCAAAATTTTTTACTACCAGCTCTGTGGGCATGGCTTATTTGGTGGGCATGGCTTGATGGTCATGTGACTGGTTAGGCATGGCTTGGTGGTCATGTGACTGGGTGGGCGTGGCCAACTCAATGTCACTCACATCAAAGGGTGCTTCACCTGGCCCATCCCCTCCTAGCCATTCCTTTTCACCCAGCCTCAACTTATATATAGTTCTATAAAAATACTGTTCACCTTTTTTGACTTTATTATCTGCATACTATAGATGTACTTTCATGGACCATTGAAAAGAGGAAATGGCTCACATGCTTTACTCAAGAGTGTGATTGGCAACAGGCTTTTAAGGGGCTGCCAGAAAGAAAGGGGGACAATGTATTTTCCAAAGAAGCAGAATGCAAACAAGAAGCAATGGATAGAAACTGAACAGAGAGAAGCAACCTAAAACTAAGGAGAAACTTCCTGACAGTGAGAACAATTAACCACTGGAACTGCCTGTCTCCAGAAGTTCTGGGTGCTCCAACACTGGAAGTTTTTAAGAAAAGACTGGACAGCCATTTCTCTGAAATGGTAGGGTTCATCCCAAGGTCCTTTCTAAGTATTATTCTGACAACTTTCCCAGGATTTCTACTCAGTTTGGCATCCTCAGTTTTCTTGACTGAGCTGGGGGTTGGACTAGAAGACCTCCAAGGTCTCTGTCAACTCTTGTTAAACACATCTGTGTTTTATGCTCTGGACTATTGACATTGAATGCATGTAAACCCTGAAAAATATGTGGTAGCCCTGGGCAAAAGAAAGGCAGAAAAATCACTCTCAGTGTAGGGACAGTGTAAAATATTAACACATGATAAATAATGGAACAATTAAAAATAATAGCACAGAGTTTTATCTTTCTCTCTCTTCCTATTTTTTCTTTCTCTCCCTTCTCTCTCTCTCTCTCTCTCTCTCTCTCTCTTTCTCTCTCTCACACACACACACGCAGCACTTAACAGACAAGCATTTTGGAAGCACTTCCTTTAAATTTCTCCAAAGCTTGAGTGGCTTCCCCTACCCCCTCTGTCAGACTGCACTCCTCACTCAAGCACTTTAACTGACAAGGGGAAAGCGATACTTGGAGCCTTGGAAAAGTTTTTAAAGGACCTGCTTCCAAAATGCATTTCTTTTACATTGCAAAAGTGCTCCAAGGCTCCATTCAGTGCACCCCCTCTGTCAGATCGCACTCTTTCTCACTCCAGGCACTTTACTCACATACTTGCAGCATCCATGCCTTTCTTCCTTTCCCCCAGGGAGAAAGAGGACATGGGGAATGAAAAGCTAGGAGAGCAATCGCAAGTGAGCAACCGGGCGACCGGGTTGGGGGCATGGCCAGCCAGGGTTCGCCACTGGTTCGGCGACCCATGCCAAATAACCACTACCGGTTCACCTGATTAGGTGTGAACAGTGGAGTGCCACCTTTGATTCCCAGTAAATGTACATCACTCAACATCAAGCTATATGAAATTTTATGTGGCGCACTGTGGCATACTATGAAATTCAGTTACACCTGTGCTGTTCAATGAGAAATTATACAATATGATTAACAATTTTTCAGATGACACAAAAGATAGTCATTCTAACAAAAAATTTAGAAGAAAATATCAACATGAGCCAGAAAATTGGTAAAAAATCAAGATAAAATTCAAAGGGGACAAATACAATATCCTACATGTGGATAGTAGAAATAAGAGGAATGAATGAATATTCGTGAAAAAATTATCTCAGACTCTTGATCACAAGATGAAATGAGCCAGCAGTACATGCAGCTGCAGAAAAGCCAAGGGCATGTTAGACTGAATCAATCACATTATAATGTCAAGATTCATTCATTCATTCATTCATTCATTCATTCATTCATTATTCCTTTGTGTTATGAGTTGAGCAGACAACACCTAGAACATTGTCTATGTTCTTTTGTAACATTTTAGGATGGATATTTACAAATTGGAGTACGTCAAAAAGGAGAGCAAATCCTCCCCCCCCCCCAAAGGCTTATAGAAAAAGAAACTTTTGAGAGATAGTTGGAGGCACTGAATATTTTCAACTTGAAGAATGAAAGACAGTGAAGAGAAATGATAAAAGTCTTCTAATATTCAAATGGCTAACTTAGAAAAAAAGTGAAGAAAGATTGCTCTGAATTCTTCCAGGGGAAAGAGATTTTGGCTGAATGCTAGGAAACTTTTTGTCAGAGTAACAGCTGTTTAACAATGAAACACTATGGCAGGAGATGTTAGAGTCAATGTGTATGAATTGGGTCACCATATAAATGCGTTAAATAAATAAATAAGAGTGTCCTTTGTTGAATATTTTTACGTAGAGACTGAAGGAGAGATTCTTGGGGATTTAGTGGTAATGAATTTCCTGCACTGGGTAAGTTCAATGGATTGCACTTGTTCCAAATCAAACCAGAGATAGAAAAACTCACTATTTAATCAGAAAGATATTCAGTATTATAACAGATGTTATTTATTGCACTAAATATAAATTGATGTCACTCAATTTCCAAAGGCTATGAGCAACTTATATTCACAAATAAATAGTACATTAAATTAAAAAGACAATGAATTTCAGCAATGAAAGAAAAAGTAATAAAAAGCATAACATACGTCCAAATATTCTTCTGAAGAACCATGTATTTACAGTCTTTCAGAAGTACAATAATATGAGTGAGATTTGGATAATTGGAGCAAGCTTCTGCAAAAAGGGGTTCTATTATAGGAAGGGTCAATCTTAGCTACTCAATCCTTTGTAGATGGCAGTAATTCAAGAAAACCATCTCTTCTAGATCTCACCAGATTACATGGTTCGAAAAAGCAGTAAATATGTAGAAATTTACTATACAAAAGAAATCATTTGATTTTAGAAATTATTTCAAAAAAAAAAGGCTTGAATGAGATTAATAAAATGTACAATGTTCAGAAGCATGATTTATTTGACATCTCCTGGGTAGGAGATATCACCAATATTTGTGTGTGGTTTGGTTTTTCCAAATTGCACTGGTGACTCTGTGAAAAGCCAATCTTCATGCCTATAGTACGACTTCTGAAGAGGAATGGAAATATTGCAGACAATAGCACTGTGTGTGAGGAAATGGCTCTTCATTGGCATTTTCAGATAGAAGATCTGAATGGAGAAAGAACTCTTGAATGTTGAATTGTATGCATTATTCTGCCTAGTAAAATCTAACAAATAGTGTTCTCTTCATTGCAAAGTATCTAACTGATATTCATTGTTTCATAAATGCATTTATATAAGATAAATTAGGTTCTGGGGCTCTGACACAGAATATCTTTTTGATGACTAGTCTTCTCAACAGAAGAAAACAAGTTGTTGAATAATAATTCTAATGCCACAATCCTCTGAAAACATTGAAAAGGATGTGTATTGATCATTGAACAATTGGCACAGCAATTGGCCTTTTCTTCTGAGGCTGCATTTAGCAAAAAAGAAAATGAAAAAGGCATTGCTTTGGTATTTAAAAATAAAATCTGCTGCAACAGGGCACAGCTGTGAAAAATTAAGCTTCATTTATACAGTTCTATAGTGTTTCAGTCTCTTAAAATATTACATTATCTGAAGATCCACAGTAAATTGTCATTATGTTCAATTCTTGAGTAAAAGATTGTCCTTTCTAAAAGACAAAATAAAATCACAACACTTGTTAAAAGTTAGTTTAAAAATGTCTAGAGATGGCAAAATTAAAGATCAAACTCAATCCAGAGATCTTTTTATTGGGAATATCACAACTTCATGAAGTAAAAAAACAACAGTATCTAATACTAGACTTCATCACAGCAGCAAAAATAGCCTTTGCCCAAAATTGGAAATTAACAATGGTACCCACAGATCTAGCAGTAATCAACAAAATTGACCAATGTGCAGAAATGATTAGATTAATTATGATATTAAAAAAAAAGAAGAGGGATAATTTTTTACAACATGGAATACATGGTACAAATGGTTAAATGAAAAGGAAATAAAGATGTACATTGAAAATGATTAAAGAAATATTATGGAACAACAGAAATAAGGATAAATGTATAGCTATGTGTATATATATATATATAGTATAGCGTGTTTCTCATATAATAAGGCTGTGTCTTATTTTTTTTTGAGCCTCAAAAAAATGGATAGGCCGTCTTTTCAGGGGTGACTTAATTTCCTCCCCCTTGCATCTTCGGGTGGGCGGCTGGAGATGGCTTGGATGTTGACCTCAGCGTTGGTGGGGCACTCTGTATCGGGGTCAATGCAGGCAGCACCATATCTGGGTGTGCAGCAAAAGTACTTCCTAACGGCAATTTGTCTGTTTTAAAGGTATGTCAAATAAATGTTTAATAAAAAAAAAAGAATTTTGGGTTGAGGGATAGTGTTGTCTATCACTCAATTAGTTTCTATGGCTTAACAGGACTTGAATGTGAATTTTCTCAGTCTTACTTCAATGCCTAAAGCATTAAACAATGCTAGCAACTTTGAGAGAATCACTTAAGTATTTTTCTAAAGTTTTAAGTAATTTGTTAACAATAGCTACTATGCTAAGTTAAATGCTATGCTATCCAAAACAGATTTAGACAGCTTGATCTTCTAACAAGAGAAGTTCTACTGCATGTTAATCTAATCTATTGTTCTGAGGAAATGTAAGCTCTTTCATCCCATAAAATTGATTTGATATGGTAGAAAGATAATATGCAACCCAAAGCAACTTCCTGAGTTGTGAGTGTTTAACAAAAAACACTGCATCTAAGGGGAGCAAGAGACTATCAAAATAGTGGACTATTATCACTCCCAGGTTGGTTGATGAGGAAAGAAAGTGAAACCAGGAGTTCAGCAGACATTTCAGACAATGTTAGCAGACATTTCAGCCCTGCAGTTCTTTATTATTAAGAATTTTCCATCCTATTTAAGTCAGTAGGGGAGATATTGGTTATGCAGGTCCTAATTAGATATAGTAAAAGACCATTATTGTGAACTATATTCTCCTGATTCTCCTGATCAGGAGAAGAATGAGCTTTGGCTTCAAAGATTCATTCTACATCAATTCTGCAACTCCCAGTTTTGGGGAGCAACCTTCAGAAACTTCTGACAAAGATGTTCCTCTCCACTACTTAATGGAATCCCTCTTTGCCATTGAGTAATGTGGTATCTGTCCAATTGTAACTATTATTTTTTATTCTCAGTGTAATAAAAATATCAGCTTTAATTTGATAATTAATAGGGAAGAAAAGATTGCTTCATTATTATCTATAGAAAATCACCTGTGAAATATTTGCCTGCCATTTATTGCAAATCTGCAGGTAGGGTAGTCCATGTCTAAAATTGATGTTAAAAACTGGAAAAAATGTCAATAGACACGACATAATTCCTCTACCCACCCTCTCCAAAATGAAATAGAATATAGCTAGTTTGATGAAGTGGTTAAAATATCAGTCTAGAAACAAGAGACCTGGCTATGTTCTTTCTGGCTTCTATTGCTCTACCATCAGCCCGGTGCCGAAGAAATCTTCCATCAAGGAACTGAATGTCTTCAGACTGGTTGTTCTAACATCTGAAGTTATGAAAACCTTTGAAAGGCTAGTGCTGTCCTACCTGAAAACCATCATGGATCCGCTGCTAGACCCCCTGCAATTTGCCTATCAAGTAAATTGATTTGACAGATGATGCTGTTAATATGGCTCTGCACTACATCCTATAACCTTGAATCTCCAAAGACCTACATAAGGGTCCTCTTTGTAGACTTTAGTTCAGCATTCAATACCATCATTCCAGATATTCTTATAACTGAGCTAAACCAGTTAGCTGTACCTGACCACACTTGTAAACTTCCTAACAGACAGAAAGCAGCAGGTGAAACTAGGCAAAATCACACCAGATACCTGTACAATTAGCACAGAAGCCCCCCAGGGCTATGTGCTCTCTCCACTTCTGTTCTCACTGTATACCAATGACTGCATCTCAAAAGGTCTCTCTGTTAAAGTACTGAAGTTTGCAGATGATACACAGTGAATGGTCTCATTTGTGACAATGATAAATCTACATACAGATGGGAGGTTGAACAACTTACCTTGTGGTGCAACCAGAACAATCTTGAACTAAATACACTCAAAACCGTAGAAATGGTGGTATACCACTACTTCATACAATAATAGATAACACAGTATCCATCAACAGTAGAGACCTTCAAGTTTCTAGGTTCTATCATATCTCAAGACTTAAAGTGGATATTTAACATAAAAAACATCATTAAAAAATCACAACAAAGAATGATTTTTCTGCACCAACTTAGAAAGTTCAAACTGCCCAAAGAGCTGCTGATTCAGTTCTACAGAGGAATTATTGAGTCTGAAATTTGCACCTCTATAACTGCCTGGTTTGGTTCTGCAACAAAAACAAAAAAGACAAACACAGACTTCAAGTGATAATTAGAACTGCAGAAAAAAACAATTGCTACCAAACTGCCTTCTATTGAGGACCTATATACAACACAAGTTAAAAAGAGGGCTATGAAAATATCTACAGACCCATTACATTCTGGACATAAATTTTTCGACTTCTATCCTCAAAACAATGCTATAGGGCACGGCACACCAGAACAACTAGACACAAGGACAGTTTTTCCCCGAATACCATCACTCTGCTAAACAACTAATTCCCACAACACTGTCAAACTACTTAGTAAGACTGTATTACTATTATTCTTTTTATACATCCTATTACTTATCTTTTCCCATTTATGACTATAACCATGCTGCTTATATCTTTACAATTTATGTTGTTTTATTTGTTTCCTAATATGTTTTGATTGCTTATTAGTAACCTATGACTATCACTAAATGTTATCTTATGATTCTTGATGAATGTATTTTATTTTATTTTATTATGTACACTGAGAGCATATGCACCAAAGACGAATTCCTTGTGGGTCCAATCACACTTCGCCAATAAAGAATTCTATTCTGTTCCACTGCCACCTTAAGCATAAAGACTGACCTTGAGCAAGTCACTCCCTCTCAGCCCCAGAAGGGAGGCAATGACAAAAATCTTGTTAAGAAAACTGCAGGGACTTATCCAGGCAGCCTTGGAGAAATGGACATGATTGAACAGAAGGCAAAGTATGGAAAACATGCACCCATCTTTTTAAATACTTTTCAATCCCTTTATCAATCTTAAGAGCGATGGATACCTGAACAGATGACAAATGAAATGTGTGTTGTACTTAAGACTTAAACCACGAGATTCAAATATTTGTGTACAATATCAGGGCAGAAATAAGAAAGGCTATGGAATATGCATAGGGCATTTTAATATACATGTCATTCCCCTTTGATCATTACATTTCACTTTGTATTCCTATCATAGAAGGGTCTGAATTTTCATCTTGATTTGTATGTACCTTGTCACCATAAACTAATCAGGTGTTTGCACATCTGTTGTCGGTGTGTCTATGCTGCTGCATGGATATAACACCTTTAGATGTGCTTTTGCTTTCCCCTCTTGGAGCATCTGAATGAGTTTGAGTGGATGGATGCACAGGGATGTGCAAGTAGGCTGCTTATGCTCTGTTCCTAATCTGGGTCATGTGGTTGAGAGTGAGGGCAGCGAGCAACTTTCTGGACAACTATCTAACTATTCCTCCATAGAGATGCAGTGGGGAATTTTTTCCTGGTTATTTCTTTTCTGCAGCCCTTGAGCTGATCTAGCCATTTTTCAAACTCAAACTTTGTTCTCTTCTTCAATCACATCAAATTTGGTCCCATCTTGTTTTCAGAGAACCATTCTGGTAGTAAATAGACAATGTCCTGAGCCTCACTGCATAAATTATGTTAGTAAGAAAAAATTAAAGTGTTCCAACCTAGTGTGCCAGAATAACAAAAGAAGAAATCAATATTTAAGAGTAACTTGGTCTTAAAAATAGTATACTATCTCACATATTAGTATTTTATTTTACAAAGGTATATTTTGCAGCGCCAGCATATATTTAACTATGTCCATTTGAAAAAAGACAACACAGACTTTAAAGGTAACAAGGTAAAATAATAACTTTAAACCAAAGGAACTGAATTTTGATAGAACTATCATGACTATAAAAACATATTTCTTATTGTTATGATATCTGCTGGAACATTCGAAAATGCTAGAATTAATGTCCATTCTTAATAGATCCAACAGCAGAATAGATGATTTAAGAAACAGCATTCCATTTATTTATGCTTTCTTATTTGCATGCAAAGTATTATATATAGAGAAAAATAATTGACATTTCCAGATTAATCATTAAAGGCAAGATTTAGCAATAGAATACAAACTTATGCACCAGCAGACATGCACACATGTAAAACTGTCTACTTATTCCAAACAAAGGCCACCCTCTCAAGATACAGTTCTTAAAATCAGAACATTTCAAATGTCAAGTCTGATTTCAGACACTATTCTATGCAAATGGAAGGTGGGTGGAATGTCTTCATTCAATTTATGCACATGTATTAGATAGAATGTTCCTGTGTATTATGTACATAAAAATGTGAATGGAGCCTTTGTGAACAGTTGTCTTGCTTTTCTAAAGAAAATTTATCATTCAAAGAGTAACTTGGAAGGGAAAATAATCATCACTTTATAAAAAAGCTGAATTTCCCCAAAATTTATTATAAATCCTTGCTCTTATCGAATTACAAGGGTTCTATGTTACTGCAATATACTTAATGTTCATTGTTACTGCATGGCTATGGTGTCTCTGTACAAATTTCAACTTGATGTTTGTGTCATTATCCTAGATCTTAGTTGTTTGTATTTTGAGGAGCTTAAGGGAGCGTGTGGATTAATAGAATATAAAGATGAATATATATTTTAGATACCTGCCTCCATGGAAAGCAAGGGCTTGGAGTTTGAAATATTTAATTAATTTAGAATACTTGTAATAGAATACAGCAGCTGTAATTCATACCAGTTCATTTGTTTGATAATGGCGTTAGCAGGGATTGTTGTGAGAAATCTGTTTGCAGAACTCTGTTTATATTTATAGAGAGAAAAGGAGGGGAAGAGAAAGCGGGGAGTGCAGGGAGGGAGAGAGAAACTTGACATGCCAATTTTGCTCTTTCAAGGATTTTATGGGGTTTTACATGGCTTATGGACCAAAGATTGTTCATTTATGACTTTGTACAGAAGATAATTAGATCTGTAAATATGTAAATATGTTAAACTCACCTATTTTCTGCTTCTTAGAAAACTGATATAACTGTATCTCTGGAAAATATTCTAAAGATCTTTAATTTGACTGTAATCTGTTAAAGCAATGTTGTTCTCCGTGAAATTGAACTGTGAATCTAACCCAGGTTCTTTTATACATAGATATAAATCTAGAAAAAAGGAATAGGGAAATCCTTACCTTGAAGGGCCTGAAGGGTGCGTGTCTGTACAACAATGCAGAGTTGGAGGACCAATTGTGGGGCACTTTCCAAAAATGTAGCAAGCAAATGCAGCATACTCACATCTGCATACTCATAGACCATTTTCCAATAAAAGCGCCACCTGTCATTCTCTCCACTCTGTCTACTCCGAATGCCCAAATATATAGTATGGAAATATCTAAAAAGAAAGTTTGAGAATAAGGCTAAAATTGTAATATAGTGTAAATATTATTAAGTTTAATGGAAATGATTAAAAATATATTAATTAAACAGAATACATTAACTACATTTATAATGATGGGTATTTACTGTTCAACAAATGGATAGTTAGCAAATACTCTGACTACATAAATCAAGAAGTTCCACAAAAGAAAACAGAGGTGACTTCTGAAAGGAATTTAAAAAGTTGAGATGGTAGTCCTACCTCTTTTTTCACATGGCATGATCTATGTGAAAAAAGGACATGGTTTCCATCACATGGTGGTGGCCTTGACTTTTTTGTTCCCAATCAGTTTTTGTGGGCACCCAGAAGGAAGCACTGAGCACTGACTGATGTAGGTAAAAAGTCACCTAAGATTGATTAAACAAATGTGCAATTAAACAGTTTCTATCAAGAAGCAGCAAGGGAAGTAGAAAACAACAACACATTAATGTTCTTGAAGATCAGCAGAGACTGCAATAGCAAACTAGAAACACAAATCTATTGAAAAGTCAGCTACCCCAACCAAGAGCTACACTAGCAAAATAGCAATCCATCATCCCATAAGAGAAGCTGTATAAGAACACTGTTTAGACAAGCACAAACACAATGCAGCGATTTTGAACATCCGAAAAAATAAAGAAGTCATCTGTACAACATCTTCCAACACAATGGATATCCATGCAACTTCATCAAAAAGTGTCTGACCACTGAACTCAATATAGCACCAACAACACAAGCTGTGAAAAGGGTAACATTGCCATATACCAAAAACATTACAGAAACCACCAACAGACTATTGCAAGCACATGGCATCAACATACCACCTACACCAATTAAATCCCTCCAAAACATTCTAAGTAAACCAAAAGACACAGCAACTTTAGAAGGAAAAAAAAAACAGGAGTCATCTACAGTGTCCAGTATTAGAATTACACACTGCAATTAGACAGGACAAACAGGCAGAAGACTAGCAGAAAAAGTCATGATGAAAATATCCTTAATTTCACAACACATGAACAGACCATAGCTTCAACTTGGAAACTGTAACTATTTTATACCATGGCAAGCCTAGAAAATTCTTGGAAGCTGGCAGTCTGACAAATTGGTTATCTAAATAAACATGGAGATAAACAACATATTGTGCAAAAGAAAGTATTAACTAACCAAAAAGAGAACAAAAAGACCAGATATATACTCACAAACAATCAACACCCAGATGAGCAGAGATTAATTCCAATATTGACATTAGACACAACAGTCAAGATGCAAACAATACCCCAATCAAGAAATGGCCAAGAATCACCAAGACAACTCCCACCAACACTCACAGAGCAAGCCACTAGATAGAATATAAAATAAGAGCAAACCCCATTTCTCACTAACACTGATGATGTTTCCCAGTTTGAGTAATGAAACATCTGCAAGAAAACAACCAAATTCAGAAAGCACTTCAGAAGCAATATATTAGAACTGTTTGGATATTTATTTGTCTTTATTATTATATATTTATGCTGCTTACTTTTCTCCCTTATAAGGCGGCTCTAGATGGCATGATTTGATTTGTAGCCAATGATGTAACATCAAATTATGTTGAATTCACAAATGAACATTTTAAAAGTTTTTTTTTTAGGGAACATGTGTTATAAAAGTATAGATTTTATTTTAAACTGAGAAAAAAAGAACAGTTTGACAGGGGGATACAGTTGATCACTGCATTTATTTCAGCAGAGCCTAGATATTCATGTCTCAGGTGCTATAATTTGGATTTCTGCATTGAGCAGGGGATTGACCCTACCTAAATAATGCCTTCCAACTCTGTTTTATATATATAAAACTTGGGAGAATTTTTTTAAAAAAGATTCATGATTTCAAGTAAGAATGCCATTCAGAATCACATGCAAGTCAGACAGGTAGCAAAATAAATTCAATAAACAAACTCTACTATGGAAGTAATTTTCATTCCAATTCTAAATGGTTAATAAAATTACCACTATTACTATTTTTTTAACAGCAGTTCCACATAGAAAGTTTGAGGGGCATGCTGAAAATCTTCCAATTTAGTGAGGATTGACAGACATTACTTTAAATTAATATTGTAACTTTTACCATATTGAGTGGTCTTGTCAGCAAGCATAAGACTGCAGCCTTAATAATTCTATATATACAAAGAACATTTCTAGCACCAGTCAAGACTGAAATATTTATATAACTATTGACAGAGTATATTAGATTGGGGGTTATTCAAACTGTGCCTTGAGGAATCTTTAGGTTTGGTGGCATTCCATGAAAAAGAGGGATAACCCCCCCCCCCTTTGAAATGAACTAATCTTCTACAACTATAGCTTTGACCAAAGATTTCAGAATTTTGCTTTTTTATTTACAGCTAGCAAATTCTGCTTCCTGAAAAAAATTGAGATTTCTCTAGAAGATGAAACATGTCCCACTTTTCAAATCAAGATTCACAACTGTCTTCTGAATTATTTGCTGGGAATATTCCAAAAGTCAATGAGGAGAAAAAAAAAAGAAATGGATGGGAATGAGATGAAAACATTAGAAGTTAATTGAATATAGCAGGTATCTTATCATTTTCCATTGTTCCACTTTCATATCAAATTATACATGGCGAAGGCAGAAAAAAAAATCTACCTTGTCTTTTAGTTAATTGTAAAATAAGCAGCACATAAGAATAAAATATATATTCTATGAAGATAAATAAGATAGGAGCAATATTTGAATTGCTTAGCATAAAAGAAAAATTTCATGCCTTTTACATTTTGATACTTATGTAAGTTACCTAAGTATGCAATTTGGTATATTATATTTAAATATTTATAAAAAGTTAAGGGATAAAAAGCTAATGACCGATTACAGATAAAGAAGAGATTGTCTGATTTGCTTTCTGTATCAAATAATACATTAAGCAACTTAGCTAAACAATAAACAGACACTCTTTGTGTCATCTTTAAAGAACAGAGAATAAAAATCTGTATAGTTAGGATTTAGAAATAACATAAAACAAACTGCAATTCAGGTAAGTGACTTTTTTCTTGTTGCCTAGTAACGAAAAAAATTCACTATATTTTTAGCTCAGCAGAAGTTATTGTTTATACAAACATTTATGGAACTATTTTTTCCCTGAAATGTTTGCTTATCAGTTTTAATCATATACAAAAGTGTGGGTGAACATTATTTTTTTTATGAACATTAGTTTGTTTTTCTATTAGGAATATATGACATTTTGTTCCAAACTTGGATATCCATTAAAATATTTTTATTAGATACCCAAATTTCATGAACATATCAGGTTTGTTATTATAAAGTTTAATCTAAATTAATTTTATTATGACATTGCAATTTTAAAGCTCAGTTCTTTCAAATATGTTGAAGTTCGATGATTTTTAAAATAAATGGGACACTGAATATGTTCTGAAACAAAGAATAATATAAAAGTTGAATATCTAGAAAGCAAAGAGCAAAGTGTCTAACTAAATTATCAGATATACTGATGTATAACCCAAATTACCATGTATACTCATGGATAAACTGACCTTTGAATTTTTGAACCAAATACTATGGGCCTATTTGGTGCTCCTGTGCCAGCACTCAGAAGGCAATGCGTGCTGCCCCCCCATGTCCCTGCACATGTGTGTGCGAAACCCCCGTGCGACACGCATCTCTGCGCATGCATGACCCATCCCCCACATGCAGATCCCTGATAATCAGCTGTCAGGTGATGGCGTGCATGCGCATGCACAGTGGGGCTCTTCCGGGTGACTTCTCACATGCCGGCAGAAGTGGCTCTGGGTGCCACTTCCAGCACACATACCATAGGTCCGCCAACATGTGTACAGGATTTCCTGCAGGGGGTTGGACTAGAAGACCTAGAAGGTCCTTTCCAATTCTGTTTTGTTATTCTTTGTGAAAATTGATATCTTTGATGGCTATTTACGACATGGAATCCTATGTAAATCCTATGTAAATCCTATGTAAAATAAAAGGAAGCATACTTTATAGGTAGCTGAGATTTTGCTTACACATGTGCAATCAAGATAGAAAACCTTGAATTATGCTGTCTTCGATCTGATCTAAGTATGGTATATAAAATCATACATTGCAATGACTTACCTGTCAATGAATACTTCAGTTTCAACCATAACAACACAAGAGCACACAATAGATACAAACTCAAGGTTAACCGCACCAAACTTAATTGCAGGAAATACGACTTCAGCAACAGAGTGGTCAATGTCTGGAATACTCTACCTGACTCTGTGGTTTCTTCTCCAAATCCCCAAAACTTTAACCTTAGACTGTCTACACTGACCTCACCTCTTTCCTAAGAGATCTGTAGGGGGCGTGCATAAGCGCACCAACGTGCCTACCATCCCTGTCCTATTTTCTTTTATTTTTCTTTTATTTTTCTTATATGTACCCATTTCATGTATTCATAACTATGTATATACATGTATATACATGTATTATACCTATTATCTTGTAAGCAATTGACAAATTAAATAAATAAATAAAATAAAATAAATATATACAACAATATTAATATAGGAACAAAAGATCGGTTCCTAATTTAAAAGATTGTGGAAATTGCAAGAGAAAGAAAACTAACTTGAATGTACTTGGATTGATTGAAAGAACACATTCAACTTCCTGTTACATGATTGGACAATTAAGTATCTAGAAATAACAGGAATCAGTAGAAATATCAGCTTTGTGCAAAGATCAATAGCACAATGGATGACATGGTTGCTGGTCAATAGTGACAGACTGGGAGAGTGAAATAACAAGAGAGGAATTTTTTAAGGAAATTCACTACTATAACTGCTGTTTGTCATTGTATTGATTCCTTTGCCAACAAAAATAAACCAGTCAGGCCATGGCTATCAAACATAAAAAACATCTGCCAGGTTATCTCACTTCTTTTACATGCATGATCTGATGCTGTATAGAAAAACACATTTAAAATAGAATCGCTGCTCAACACTGTCCACACATGCACCCAAAATATTGCAATGGAGTTTGAATTAGACAAATGTGTCACCCCTACCTCCAGAGGAAAAATAATGAAAAGGGCCCTATGGAAATAACATTAAGGATCTAGATGAAGACAATACCTACAAATAGCTATGCATTATTTAAGCTGACAACATCAAGTACAATTGAAGTCAAGAAGAAACTTAGAAATGAATACATCACAAGCGTGAAAAAGTTTTTAAAGGCCAAGCTCGGTGGAAGAAATACCAGCAACTGGACAGTTTCAGTATTATATATACAAATGGAATAGTGAACAGAACTAAAAGATCTGAATGGAAAGATAAAAAAATAATGAAAATGAATCATGTCCTTCATCCATGTATTGACATTGATAGATACTTATCAAGGAGCATGAAATATTGCAAATACATCGGATAGTTGGAGAACAAAAAGGGCATTGGAAGAATATCTGAAGGACAGTGAAGAAGATGCAGTGAAACTAATATACTATGAAGGCTTACTGAATACCAGCAAGACAAAACTGACTTGTAAAGAAAAACCAAATAAAGAATAGAAAAGAGACATGGCAAGGCAAAGAATTACATGACCAATGCAAAGTAAACTTCCTTGCAAATATTTTGTTATGTTCTAAAAATTAATTCAATAAACCTCTACTTTCTACTTTATTTCCCATTCAATGATCCATAAATTTTCTTTTAAAGTTATCAAGTCTGGGGAAAATAGATAAATATTGCACAAATGAATATTATAATAAAAGGAAGTAAAATCCAGTAGCGTAACATTCCTCAGAGAATAATAGAAGTCAGTAATCCAAGCAGGAAATTACCTAGAGATTTAAAATCATGTCATTGTCTATATAATCAGCCTACATGTATTTGTTTATTTTTTAAAAATTAATATTTTACCTTCTGTCATGAAGAACAGAATGGAGCCAGAGACTATTTCACATCAAGTCTTGTATAAAATATGCATCTTCCATAACAGTTTAAAAGAATCCCACCTAACAAGTTCAGATGAGTGTGTTGTTGAACAGCAAATCCTCCTTCTAAGGAATTGCATTCACTCAGGGGACTGTTCCTATTAAGAGAACATTCAAACATCTCTGAATACTATTTCCTGAAAGATTTGTCTGCTAGGCAGAGGGTTTAGTACTTAGCTCTTAAAAGTCTGGATTTACATGCAAATATCTCCTCCTCCCCCTCGACAGAGATTTGCATTTTAAGAACTACATGACAGAGAGATCTGGCCTTAACTTTAACTTGCAGGGAAGAATTTGGCCATCTGAATTTGTGAAGTACTTAATTGTTAATATTATATTTTAGCTTAATTTAATCTACCTTCTTAAAAGATAAAGTCCGTCAATTTATTTATAAATAATACAAGAAAGTATAATGTTAACAATAAATCAAATATGGGTGAACCCATGTTTATTCAGAAGATATACAATAGCCTCCCAAACATTTGCAATTAATTCACAATAATTTAATATGTAATATAAACAGTACTTTAGCTTTTTGTGGGGCTCTTTTGCAATAGTCTAGTCCAGTGGTTCTTAACCTGTCATCCACAAATGGCTGGGGGGACACAATATTTTCACAGGGCATCTGCAAAGGCTTGAAGAAATGTTATGATTTAAATCTTGAGTTAAATCTTGGTGATCCATGGCACAAAAGGTATTTAAAAGGGGTACATGGTGAAGAAAAGGTTGAGAACTACTGTTCTAAGCAATTTGGTCTAGTGGTTAAGACACAAGGCTAGAAATAGGAAAACTAAGAGCTTTAGTTCCACCTTAAGCAATGAAACCTGGAAGTCACAATCTCTTAGCCCAACTCTCCTCAAATGGCTGTGATGCAAGAATAAAGCAGTATTAGGGATTATGTTAAAATTTTATATTGCCTCAGTCTAGCACTTCCAGTGTTAGAAGTATAATTTAATAAGACTTGAAACATCCACAGCACAATTTGAAACAAATAACAAAGACAAGATACACACAATAATAAACATTTTAAAAAGAAAAAAGTGATGCAATACCTAATTTAAGAGAAAGCCCTTTGAAATAATGCCCTTTTCAATAGTTTCTTGAAAATCAACAAGGAGGGAAGGGGAGAAAGAGTTTGATCTTAAAGAAAGGCCACTCCAAACCATCAGTGTTGCCACAAAGCAAATAAACAAAAGTAAACAAATGTCTTCAAGCCATGACTCTCCTCATTTTTTAAGAAGTGTGGGAGTAAAAGCAATTGTTCCCTAAAAGTTCTAATGGGTTGGATCAATTACGATTGAAACAAACAAACCTGCAAGTACAAAGGTGCCAAGCCATGAATGTTTTCCTAGATCAATACCATCACCTTAAATTGTACCTAGAAACCAATAGACTATTAGCGCAGGACTCACAAAATTAATTTTATGTGTTCTCATTGCCAGGAGCTCTTAAATATGTTGACTGTTGCATCCTAGATCAGCTGCAGTTTTTTAAATTGTTCTCCTTTAAGGGACCTTTTATCAATTGATTGCAGCAATCCATTGTGGTCTATGAGAACTTATAGCCATTTCATTATATATCATTACAATTGTGATTGTTGCAGTAGATGAAGGTGGGTAACCCCAAACCATGAACAAAATTCTTCATATGTATTCACTGGACTAGTTAGTCCAATGACTAGCCACTGCCTCCACTATTTTTCCAATAGCAGCCATGTATACAGAACCCAAATCATGAACTAGTATTACCTGTCCTCAGAGGCAGGCATTGGCACTGAGAGACAACATCTATATAGAAACAGGAACTGTGTGTCCTTCTTGGGTTTACCTTGTTCTCTTCCATCCAAATCCTGCCACCTACCAGGTAATGGGAATGGACATCAGCAGTATTCTTCAGGGTAGTGATGAAAAAGTGGTTATCATCAGCATACTGCACACAAACTATTGTATGACCTTACCTAAGGGCTTCATATAGATTGTAAAAAGCAAGGGACAGATAAATGACTTCTGCAGTATTTCACATATCAGAGTCTATCAGGCTAATTTATTATCTCTCTCTACCCACTGACAGAAATTGCCTGCTAAGCAAGGAGCAGAACCACTTCAAACCATGTCTCCAATTTCCAATCCATGTAGATAGTAGTTGGTTGACATAATACAAAAATGCAAAAAGTCCTGAAGAATGAGGAGGAATACACTATTATCATTTGGCTCCCAATGAGAGAGTAACCAATGCTGTCTCTGTGCTATATCTGAGATGGAAACCTGACTAAAAGGAGTCCGAATAATCCAGTTCAACTAGGGCATTATGAAAATTGTTCAACCACCACTGTCACTATGTCACAAGTACATAGTCTAAAAGGAAGAGATTGGGGATCAAATTAAAATTAATCTAATCCTTGGATCCAGGTATGGCATCATCAGCAATGGACAAATCACAGTCTGTTTTAACATTGCTGTGAACTCTCCGTCCGACAAGAAGACACTGCCAAATTCCTGAATCTGATTATTTATCAACCCTAATGTGTAGTCAGATCAGGAAATTAACTCCTTAGAAGACTAAAGCTATATTTATTGAGCTTGGCTGTAATAACATAATCTTACAAATTTGATTGTGCTGTATGTCCTTTCTCTTCTTATACTCCAGTGAATCAGGAAGTCATCTGCCTGAGCCAATTTTGAGTAACATATTGTTTCTCAAATCTTTTTCTCAAGGTAAATTTCTTGCATATTTTGTTCAAGTCATCTTTCTTACTCTTTATATTACTTCTGTACCAACTCTGTGAAGCATCATAAAGATGATAACCTAAACACCAATTCATCTTCTTCCTCACAGGTCACAATGTTAGTACTCCAGTACCTATCAAGGACTCAGCAAAGTCAAGGCTTCAGTAAATCAGAGCAGCTTTATTACTGAAATACTATGTAAATTGGTCCCTGGAATCACTGGGTGATCTCCATGTGGCCTGCTGATACAATAAGGGAGAAGAAATAAGTATGTATTTCTGGCTTTATCATCATACTCAATCTGATTTGCTTCTTCTATTCTTTTTTTTTTTGAAGGGTCTCAGAAGAACAAGTATTAATTAGAATTGGCACCAAGAAAAAGCTGCTCAAGAACAGTACTGTCCATTGTCCAATACATTTCCTGTTTCCAGTTGTGCACCAGGCACCAGATAGAAGTGTTTCTAGGTGGTGCCTGATTGAGATTGTAAATTTCACAAAGATCCTTTCGATGCAAGTTACATTTACTAGGTGTCCAGGATAAACTATCCAGAAATATGTTGCTACTTTAAGGAGGTCACAAGTAGTTCTCAATCGTAACTAGTTCAGGAGATGATCTGACAATGACAGCAGTGTCATAAAAATGAATTCCATCTCCAGATCACCAACCATCTGTTCAAAAGCAAAGATAGTCCAAGGTAAGGTAAAGACAAAATGGTCCATGTTCTCCATAAAGAGCATTAATTTCCTCGTAAAATAATATATGTTTATTTCAGAAGCAAATATTCTGATCCAGAAGTTTATTGCTATCATGAATAGGAGCTATAAACAGAAAAATTCTGGATGACTTGGACACCCGAGTTATTGTATTACTTTAGGCAGAATGTCCCAATGCTCCATGTATTTCATGCCAGCTGAACTGGGACTTATCACTGATACGATGTGACAATCTCTGTAACACTTGAGGGAGTAAGGTGGTTAATTGATTACAATATAACTATATTCTTTGATAATGATGAGTTGCTTTCAAACATTTGCTGCCTAACAGTTACCCCAGTTGCCTAATGACAAAGAACCATCAGTTTCCCAAAAGTCACATCTGTAAGTTATTGTAATTTTATTCATGTACGTTTTCTTGTACTTTTTTATGATAAACACTCTAGCTTTATTATTATCCTCAACTTTTTATTAGTAAGTTCATCTTTGAAGCATTATGCTATTTTCTAAGCATATGTAATGAGACAAAATTATAAAATCTGTTATCTCCCTCCCCAATATAAGGTTGTGCTGCATCAGGATCCCAGAAAAAAAGATGCAACTGCTTTAAAGGCCCTGTCAACTGTCCAACGGATGCAAAACGTTTGTAAAAAGGACACAGCGGACGAGAAAAATGTTCCATCAGTTGTTATCTGCTCTCAAAAGGGGCAAAAAATTGCATAACCAGAGCGGACAACACGGAAAGGAACGGACGGGGGGAGGACGCAGGGCAGATGGAAAACGGATGCAGAGCGGAAGCCTAATGGATGGAAGCGGATGGGAGCAGATGGCACATCCGCTAGGCTTCCGGGGGACCTCAGCAAAGTGGACGCGGAACGGATACAGCGGATGCAGAACAGACGCTGAGCAGATGAAGTGGATGCACAACAGATGAAGCGGATGAAGAGCGAAAGCCTAGCGGGTGCATAGCGGAAGCCTAGCGGGTGCATAGCGGAAGCCTAGCAGATGCCTGGCATTAATTGCCATGCGGGGGGGATTTATTGCATCAGCCCCGCGGATATAAAGGGAAGCAGCTCGGAAGCAGGTCACCATTCAGAGGAAAGACCTGCTGCCAGACGCATTGAGTGCCTTGCCTGCCTGCCTTGCTGCCTGCCATCCTGCCAGCCTTGCTGCCTGCCTGCCAGCCTTGCTGCCTGCCTGCCTGCCAGCCTTGCTGCCTGCCTCCCTGCCAGCTTTGGTGCCTGCCTTGGTGCCTGCCTCCCTGCCATCCTTGGTGCCTGCCTGCCTGCCAGCCTTCCTGCCAGTCTCCCTGCCAGCCAGCAACCCCACAAACATGGAGAAAAAGAGGAAGCCTCAGCCATCTGCTGCCAGCCCTGGCAAGAGGGACAGGGCCACCCTCCCGCCCCCTGGCCCTCACTCTGCTTCTGCTGGGGCTTCTATACCACAGGCTCGCTCTTCTGCGGCTGGGGCTTCTGCTGCTTCTGCTTCTGGAGGAGCTAATGATGCTGCTTCTGGAGGTGGTGCTTCTGTTGGTGCTTATTCTGCTAAGGCTGCTTCTGGCGGTGGTACTTCTGCTGGTGCTTACTCTGCTGAGGCTGCTTCTGGAGGTGTTGCTTCTGCTGGTGCTTACTCTGCTGAAGCTGCTCCTGTAGGTGGTGCTTCTGCTGGTGCTTACTCTGCTGAAGCTGCTCCTCATCCTGCTGGTCCTGCTGGTCCTGCTCGTGCTCCTGGACTTGCTGGTCCTGCTCGTGCTCCTGGTCCTGCTCGTGCTCCTGGTCCTGCTCGTGCTCCTGCTGCTGCTGCTGCTGCTGCTGATGATGATGATGATCCTGCTGGTGCTGCTGCTGCTGCTGATGATGCTGATCATGATCCTGCTGGTGATGCTGCTGCTGCTGCTGCTGATGATGATGATAATCCTGCTGCTGATGATTATGATGATGGTGTGGAGGAGCAGCCCCTAAAAACTGGAAGCCCCTCTGATGAGGGCCCATCTGGTCCTGGCAAGGGGAGGAAGAGGCATATGCAGGAACGGGAGAGGAGGCAATCCTCCATTGAGGAGGAACACGAGGATGAGGTGCTGGAGTGGCTGAGAGAGAATGACTATCTGTGGCGGAAGAGACACTGGCTGCACAGGGACACCAAAAGGAAGCAGGCTGCTTGGAGAGAGAAGGCGGAGAGTCTGGCCTACACTTCGGAGGCCTACACTTCGGAGTTGGTGGAAACATATGCACACCTGGTACGGGAAGCTGCACCTGAAGAAATCTGGCCAGGCCACGGTTAAGCTGACGGACAGAGAGACCTATGTCATGGCCAGGTGCAGCTTCCTGGAGGGTGAGATCCGCCACCGAGCAGCAGCAGCAGCAGCAGCCCCTCTCATGACCCTCTCTCCCTGGCAGCCTACTGAGAGCCAGTCCTCTTCCGGCCGAAAGTCAGTTCCTGTCTCCAGGCAGATTTCTGTGGAGCGTGCCACGGCGGAGAACCCGCGGACAGTTGTTTTAACCATGGTGGAGCGCGTGGAGGACTCCCTGGTGCAGTGGGAGAAAGGTGACGGCACTTCCACCACAGCCCTACCCGCATCCGCCCACAGTTCCACCTCCACAGAAAGGCAGAGAGCCAGACAGGAGGGGCAGAGCCACACTGTCCTGCTGGAGATCAGGGACACCATCCGAAGCAGCATAGATCTCCTCTCTCAGCTGGTCCACACTGACTCCTCCTCCTCCAACTGCCAGCCCTTCCTCACCTATGTCAACCAGACCCTCACGGACATGGTGGAACCCCAGTACCAGGTGGTGAAGGACCGGATCACTGAGCTGCTTCACAACCCTCCAGACCCAGAGGCATCTGTTCCCACCCAGTCCAGGTCTGCTCCTCCACCCCAGATGATGTCCCTCCCATTCCAAGGCTTCCCACAGGCCCTCACCTACCAGGGCTATGGCTACCAGGAGGTCCAGCAGCACAGGCAGCAGCCCTTCCAGTCCAGGGACAGAGTCATCGGGCGACACCGTTGCCACCGGTTCCACCGATGCCACCGATGCCACCCACGCCAATGATGCCACTGACGACAGCGATGCCACCGATGCCACCAACGTCAGTCCTCACCCAGCTGCAGACCAGACAGCCCCACTACACTGCTCCTTCCTCCAACCCACAGCCAAGCCCGGCCTCAGTACATCTGTCCTCGGTACTGGGGCTGACACCACATGGCATGGAGGAAGGAGGTCTCAACATCATAGGGCTGAGCCAGCTGTCCGAGAGCCTTCTCAACACACCGTCACCTGTTGTCCTCTCGGGGCCAGGCACCCCAGTGGTGATTCAGACCAGCACTCCAGCAGCAGCCACCTCCACAGCACCTGGACCCTTCACCCCTGAGACTGGGCACACCTCCGAGTGACCAAGAGGAGTGCCAGAGACTGGGTGGCTACCTGTAGTCTTTATTTGGACACTTGACTTGGGTCATTTTTCTTTTACAGCTTGTGATTTATAAAGTTTATCTTTGCTTCACACACTTGCCTCATTTATTTTATTAAATAAAGTCTTGGTGGAAACTTTTAGAAATGGTTTAAGCCTTTGCATGTTTGTGGGATGGGTAAGGATAGCAGTGGGGTGGGCAGGGATACCTTTGGGATGGGGAATAGCTGTGGGATAGATAAACCTCCAGTGCAAGCATAGTGGGACTGTAGGGTCCACCCTCCCAGGTGCCACACCTATGGCCCTTCATTATCAATACTAATGTTAGCATTGATCCACACATCTCAACATAAACACAACTCTTTATTAAATGCCCTGTTTATTGTAGGCCCACCCAACATACATGGCCCAATCTCATCCGTGTGATGAGACAGGCTGAAGGAAGCATCCATTAAGCATCTACCATCTTGTCTTGCCACTCCACTGCTCCAGCTGGGGAGTTGCACCAGTGTTTCAGGAGGTTGCGCTGCTTCTTCCCTTCACGTGAGGCTCTGTTGGGGCCTTGCACATCCTCAGTGTCTATCAGGTTTTGCCCTTGCCTCCATTCCCCAGGCTCCATGTCCCCATTGCTTTGTTGGAGGTCCACAAGCCTGTTCTGCAAGACTGGGTAGCGGGTGCGCATGAGATTGTGCAGGATGCAGCAAGCTTCCACGATC
>BLBF01000002.1:47808763-47873886 GCA_015471245.1 Laticauda colubrina
GATGAACACAAAAATGCATATGTATATTTTCTGAGGTTTCCGCGGGTATTTGTATGTAGATCTTTGGTTATTCAGGTTTTCTCCCACATAAAATTGGAAGTATCTAGGCGACATTTCAATGAAGTCTCATTCATCATCTTCAGGCTTGTTTCTTTGGCTCTGTGCTTCTCGGAGTAATGTGAGCTTGCAGCTGCTTCTTCCTTTTAACTGCTAGTGGGAGTGTGACTTGATTGGGTGGGGACTTGGCTGTGTTCTGATTGGGTGGGGGGGTGTTCTCATTGGTTGGGGGTTTGGCTGTGTTCTGATTGGTAGGGGGGGTGGCTGTGTTCTGATTGGCTGGGGGTGTGTTCTGTTCAGGTGGGGGCTTGGTTGTGCTCAGATTAGTCTTAGTTGCTGGGAGATTTGAGCTGGTGAGCTGTGATCCTGTTGTTTGGCTTCACATTCATGGTCGTGCCACATCTTCATGGTAGGTGTCAGTTCGCTTCATGTATGGGTCGGAGGGGTTTGAAGCGAGTAGTGATGCAGCTGCGGTACGGCTTCTGGTCCATGGTCGTGTCTCATCTTCTGTGTGGGTGTGAGTCTTTTTTCTACGTGGAAGTGTGGTGGTAGCATCTTGTGTGGCACTGTGGATGTGGGTCTGGTATCACTCTTCATATTATGTACTCATTTATTAATGAGGGTAGGTTTCCAAATGACTGATAGATGGGAGGTATCATCTCATTTATTCATGCTGTGTGGGCATTTTTCTATTTCTATGGCTTCTCTGATTATTCTGTTGTTGAAGTGTTCGGTTTTGGTGATAGTTCTGGTATTTTTAAAGTCAATTTCATGTCCTGTAGCTTTGAGGTGTTGGACCAGGGAAGAAGTCAGTTCTTCTTTTTTGATTGAGTTCTTGTGTTCTTCAATGCGTTATTCTTCTGTTAGTTTGTCCTATGTATGTGGTGGTGCAAGGGATTTCGTATACTCCTTGGTTTTCTAACTCGATTTTGTCTTTAGGGTTTCTTAGGATGGTGGATATTTTTCTGTTTGTGCAGAATGCTGTTTTAATGTTTTGTTTTTGGAGAATATTGTTGATTTTGTCCGTAGTGCCTTTTATATATTGGAGGAGGGCTTTTCTGTTCTCTTGTTCTCTGTCTTGGATTTTGGTTGGGGTTTCTTTTTGGATTAGGTGGGTAATCTTTTTTTGGAATCCATTGGCTGTTAGTACATTCGTGAGAGTGTGTAGTTAGGTTTTTAAACATTGTTTGTTGGCTAAGCATTTTGTTCTGGAGATGAGTGTCTCAGCTACGGAATTGTTGGGTGGTGGTGTGAGAGTGCATGTAGATAGCGGTTTGTATGTGTTTTCTTCTGGTAGATGGTGTGTCCTAGAAAGCCATTGGATTTTTTGTATACTAAGACATCTAAGAAGGGAAGTTGACTGTTGGCTTCTGTTTCCATGGTGAATTATATTTTGGGGTGTAGGCTGTTGAGGTGTGTGAGGAAGTTGTTCAGTTTTTCTTTCCCATGTGGACAGATTATGAGGGTATCATCTAGGCATCTGAGCCAGAGTTTGGGTTTGTGATCATATTTTTTTAGAGCTTGTGTTTCAAGGTGTTCCATGTAGAGGTTTGCTATGACAGGTGAGAGGGTTGATCCCATGGGTGCTCCTTCTATTTGTTTGTATTTTTGTCCATTGTAGGTGAAGTATGTATTGGATAGGCAGTGGTTGGTAAGATCTAGGATGTACTTGGGGGGGATGTATTTGTTTTGGATGGCTGTCAAGGCTCCTTTTATAGGCACTTGGGTGAAGAGGGATATGACATAGAAGCTCACTAGTAGGTTGCTGGGTTGTAAGTTTTGTTTCTTTATGATCTCGATGAACTGGAATGAGTTTCTTACATGTGAGTTGATGGATTCTGCATAGGGCTGTAGTTGTTTGGTGAGAAATTTGGTGAAGTTTTGTAGAGTAACCAACCAGCTAAACACCTCATGGAACTAACAGAACACTGCTTAACCATATATTTAACCATATACACATATTTCATATACAAAGGACAAAAATACAAGAAAATTGAAGGAGCCCCTATGGGGTCACCACTGTCACCCATCATTGCAAACCTGTTCATGGAAGAATTCAAATCCAGAGCCCTGGCTAATGCCACCCAAAAACCCAAACTATGGCTAAGATACATCGATGACACATTTGTGATTTGGCCCCATGGAAAAGAAAACCTAAACAATTTCCTAACACACCTAAACAGCGCACACCCCAAAATCAAGTTCACCATGGAAATGGAAATAAACAAACAACTACCATTCCTAGATGTACTAATCTACAAAAAAACAGATGGCACACTAGGACACACCATATACCAGAAGAAAACACACACCAACCACTACCTCAACGCCCAATCCCACCACCACCCAGCAAAGATAAATTCCATGGCCAAAACACTAATTACTAGAACCAAACGCCTGGCAGACAAGACACATATAAAGACTGAACTATGCACCCTGACTAAAGGACTGACAGCCAACAGCTTCCACAAAAACAAAATCACCAGCTTGATCCACAAAAACACACTAAGACATAATAGAGACCTAGAAGATCAACAGACCTATGGAATAGCTGTCCTGCCCTACATAAGAGGTACTACAGACAAAATCAGTAAGATACTACAGAGGCATCACATCAAGACTGCCTTCAAAACAGACAAAAAAATAGCAGCCATCCTTAGAAACCCCAAATATAAAATTGACCTGGAAAACCAAGGCATATACAAAGTTCCCTGTGAATCATGCCCGGCCACATACATTGGACAGACCAATAGAAGAATAAGTACCCACCTGGATGAACACAAAAATGCAGTAAAAAAGCTGGAACACACCTCCTCACTAGTCCAACACATGAAAACCACAGGTCATAACATCAACTTCAATGGCACCAAAACCCTAGCCACTATAGAAAACCCCAGCCACAGAATCATCAGAGAAGCCATAGAGATTAAAAAAAGACCTGAAAGCATGAATAGATGATTCCAGCAGACTGTCAATCATTTGGAAACCTGCACTCTCAAATAGAAAGATCTCCACACCACAAGCCAGGCAAACACCTGGGCACAAACAAACTCCCCCTGATACCTCCAGCTCAAACACCCCCCCACCTGGCACCCAGATGAAACCTGGCTTCCTAATAGATAATAGCCATCCTTTCACACAAAGCCAAGCTGCACTGAAAGCCTCCAACACAAGAACAGAGTGTTGCCAGCCAATCAAAGCCACAAAACAGATAGAAGAAACCAGAAACACCAATCAAACAAACTCCAAGACCAATAAACACAGACCAAGACTCCCAACCAATTAGGATGAAGAAAAAAACCATCCTGGCATAATAGTAGGCTAGCCTTAAATTTAAAACTAACGGCTGTGATAGCCTGACCCACGGACGAAGACAATACAGAAGCCTGATGATGGCAGATGAAATTCTGCCGAAATGTTGCTGTAACTTTAAAAGCACAACTAAAATGACGTGGGATAATACCCGAAGGAAGCTGAACAGCATACATACATATATATATACATACATACATACATACATACATACATACATACATACATACACACACACACATACATATTATATATATACACATACATACACACACACACACACACACACACACACACACACATACTTACAATGAGTAAATTCCCACAAGGAGTCTTTCTAGAACATAGAGGAAAAATTTAAAGAATTTTTAAGGAACCCAAGGAACAACTCTGGCCATGACTATGGGATAGCTCTTCAACCTTGAATTTTACTTCCGTTTATTAGCCATTTTAAAATGTGGTTACATAAATATATACAATGAATCAAATCGAGAAGAATGACTTTGGATCATTTTGGTAATAAGAAAACAGAAAATAATCAAAAATTAAACTTTTTAATCAAATTTCATACCATTTGATTCATTTATGCTTCTATATACAATAAGATTTAAAGTTTGTGAACCTTTTGAATTTTAAATATGTCTGTATAAATATGATCAAAAATTTGATCTATTCTCCACACAAGTAATAGTACCAGACAAAGATAATCCAATTAAGCAAATGAGTTTAAAAAAAAAATACACTTCTTCATTTATTTATTGAAGCAAATGATCAAGGGTGCGCTTGAAAAAAACATAGATGTTTCAGTGGATTCAAAATACTTTCATATGAATCCTGATAGGGATGGGAGGAAGGACCATCATTTAACTTACTTTAGGCAAATTATTTTCGTCAGCTTTTTTCTTATGAGTTAAATTCAAAGTGTTCGTGTTTCAAACTTTAAAAACTACTAGTAGTATGTTTTGTCCTCACCCATAAGATCTCAGTCATTTGTTGAAATGTAATTAGTAGATCTGAATGTTTGTCCAAAATGCAGCATGTTGACGTAAAACTTTACAAAGTCAAACTATTTTTGCTGTGTGCCTCTTGACTAGATCAACATAATTTTGATTAAAACTGCAGTAATTAGGACATATTAATTTATGAAAATACATATTTTTTTTAAATTAAGTTCAAGAAAGCGGTCAGAAAACTGTTCTGACACAAATGTAAGAAATATCTACATTCAAAGTAAAATTTAAGGAATTTTAAGCAAACTTTCCAGAAGAAGAATAAGGTTGTCCACAAAGAAAAAGTAAGCAAATAGGCCAAAAATATTTTTGATATTTTTTCTTCTAGGTCTGATCTAGTGACTCAATGACCCTTTATTTCTGAGTTATTTTTGTGAGGGGGAAGAATTTGTTCAGAAAATAAGTTCAATGAGATTGTAATTATTTTTATCTGAGTATGTGTTTATTTTGTTAATTCTTTCTCTGTATTCGTCATAATTATACCAATTCCAGTCTTTATGATGAAAATGAATACTGAAATTTGTTGGAGCAGAATAGTGAATGAAGCAAAATTAATTCTCTAGATCTTTTGATATTAGTATCTGTATATATTTAAACTCAAATGAAACACAGGATTTTATTCTTTGGTTTCTATTTTATTCTTTTGGTTTCAGCCTTTTTCCTTTATTTCCATAATTATTGTTTCTTTTCTGACTTAACCAGAAAGTACTCAAGAAGATAGCTTAGAAGGGCATTAATTTCTTGTAAGGAGTCTGCTTGAAAGAGTTTAATTAATCTGACATATATTGGGAGACAAATCAGTACCACTTCAGGCCTTTCTGAAAGATTTCATTTGCTTTTGAGAAGCTTCATCCATAAATTTTCTTTGCTTGGATGGAAATTTTTTTTTTTCACATATTTTAATGATATTGCTTTTATTAATCAATTTTATTTTAGTTTTAGATCTGCTTATAATTAATAATATAACAATTACTCTCAAATAGAATTAAAAATTAAAATCATATTGGTAGAATAAAGGTGAAGGCAATATTATTAATGTAAAACCATATACAGGAATTAAAACATGAAAGAATCTTATAAAATTGCAATTAATTTTACAATGAATGATTTGGATGCTGTAAGTAACAAGATGAGATAACTATAGAAGAATATAAGTAATACTAGAATTTTTAAAACACTACAAGAATATAAAGCTATGCTAACTTATGTTAAGTCTAACACATGCTGAAGCCCTGCTGTTTTTTGGGATTAAGACAATTATGGTCCAGGCAATAAACAAAAAAATAGCAAAATAGTATGTGCATATTTAACAGGAAAAAAAGGAGGAAAAGATGAAGGAAGAAAAAATATATTGAATAATAGAATTTAGTTAAGGTTCAGCATCACCTCACTTGGAGGTGTTGTTTACATTTAATCATAGATCTGATGCAGAACCAGCCTACAATGAAATGCCTGTTCCCTGGTCAGCTAGCAAGAGATTAGGCAATCAGCTTCCTACCTACCTGATATTGTGCTATACATCCTAGATTTCTATTAAAAAGACAACATAGCAACAAATGTTTCAATTTCCTCAATAGCACAAGGTCAGAGCCCTAGTTCTGTTGACATGTTATAGAACCTTCTTCCAAAAAGGCAAAGGAGTGGACATTCCAGCAAGCAAGAGTAATTGATATTTGGGGGAGACAATACTTGGAGATAATAACACTTTCAGGTGCATTCACAACAAAATTAATATATAGTGGAGTTCGGCTAAGATCATTTTGCAAGGTCAATCTCTGGTAGATTGCTTGAAAGGTCACTGGCCTGGAATCTTGAATTTTAACCAAAGTGATCTAGCACCCCTAGTTCTCTTCCTTCCTTCAGATCCCTGCTTTCAGATTCTTAATAAAGGCACTGTATTCTGTGAGTCCGATGTTATTAGATCCAGCACTAGTTTACTCAATAAAATTCCTCCATTATTTCATTTTTTTTGCAAACAAAATTAAAAGAGAAGAGTAGTTGATGTATAGTTGATATATATCTGATCTGATTGTTCCTAAGACCTGATTGTTCCAAACAGCTTTAAGATTTGTAGACTTCAACTCCCAGAATTCTTCCTCCAGTCATGTTAGCTCAGGAATTCTGGGAGTTGAAGTCGACATCTTAACCTTGACAAGTTTGAAGACCCTTGCTATAGTTGATAGGAATGACCAGACTGACTGTCTAATCTTTTCCTAGGTCTCCATGATGAAAAAGAAATGTTTGATATCACAGCTTAGCTAGTGAAAGAACCACTCAGGAAAAAGAAGCCAAAGCAGAGTCTTCTTTATTTTGTTATACCTACTTTTGATACTCTTATCATAAGTGCAACACATATTGATACTGGCTGATTAAATGAAGAACAAAAAATTAAAGTAGGAAGACTTGATTCTAACTGATTCTTTGATGGAAAACTGCTTGGGAGTCCTGGAGCTTCAGGCTAGATTGAAAGAAATGGAAAAAATAAACCTTATTTGACAAGGCAAATTATGTGCTCTTGTCAAGAAAACTTATACAGATATCTCCATGTAATCATAAAGAATCAAGCTCAAAGGAGACATTAGCTTTCCTCTTAATCCAGAAAAGGCAGCTGCAAATGATTCTTCCTATCTGCCTTTATTTTTCTAATGTGATTCTTCAATACAGCTTCCTGCTCCAGTTTTTACAGGGACCAAGCAAACTGGTACAATATCTAAAGGCCCTGTCACACTGCCCAACAGATGCAAAAAGTTTGTAAAAAGGACACAGCGGACGAGAAAAATGTTCCATCCGTTGTTATCCGCTCTCAAAAGGGGCAAAAATTTGCATAACCAGAGCGGATAACACGGAAAGGAACGGACGGGGGGAGGACACAGAGCAGATAGAAAACAGATGCAGATTGGAAGCCGAGCGGATGGAAGCAGATGGGAGCAGATGTCACATCAGCTAGGCTTCCAGGGGACCTCAGCAAAGCGGACGTGGAACAGATACAGCAGATGCAGAGCGGACGCCGAGCGGATACAGCGGATGCACAGCGGATGAAGCGGATGCAGAGCGGAAGCCTAGCAGATGCACAGCGGAAGCCCTGCGGATGCAGAGCATTCACTGCGCATGCGGGGGGGATTTATTGCGTCAGCCCCGTGGTTATAAAGGGAAGCAGCTCGGAATCAGGTCACCATTCTGAGGAAAGACCTGCTTCCAGACACATCGAGTGCCTTGCCAGCCTGCCCTGCCTGCCTGCCTGCCTGCCTGCCTGCCTGCCTGCCAGCCTTGGTGCCTGCCTTGGTGCCTGCCATCCTGTCAGCCTCCCTGCCAGCCAGCAACCCCACAACCATGGGGAAGAAGAGAAAGCCTCAGCCATCTGCTGCCAGCCCTGGCAAGAGGGACAGGGCCACCCTCCCGCCCCCTGGCCCTCACTCTGCTTCTGCTGGGGCTTCTGCAGCACGGACTCGCTCTTCTGCTGCTGGGGCTTCTGCTGCTTCTGCTTCTGGAGGAGCTGATGATGCTGCTTATGGCGGTGGTGCTTCTGCTTGTGCTTACTCTGCTGATGCTACTTCTGGCGGTGGTGCTTCTGCTGGTGCTTACTCTGCTGAAGCTGCTCCTCATCCTGCTGGTCCTGCTCATCCTGATTGTGCTCCTGGACTTGCTCGTCCTGATCGTGCTCCTGGTCTTGCTCGTCCTGCTCGTCCTGCTGGTCCTGTTCGTGCTCCTGGTCCGGCTTGTACTCCTGGTCCTGCTGGGGCTCCTGGTGCTTACTCTGCTGCTGCTGATCCTGGTCCTGCTGGTGGTGGTGGTGGTGCTGCTGCTGCTGATGATGATCCTGCTGGTGCTGCTGCTGCTGCTGCTGATGATGATGATTATGATCTTGCTGGTGATGCTGCTGCTGCTGCTGCTGCTGATGATGATGATCCTGCTGGTGATGCTGGTGGTGGTGGTGTGGAGGAGCAGCCCCTACAACCTCGAAGCCATCTGATGAGGGCCCAGATGGCCCTGGCAGAGGGAGGAAGAGGCAGACGCGTGATAGGGAGAGGAGGCAATACTCCATTGAGGAGGAACACGAGGATGAGGTGCTGGAGTGGCTGAGAGAGAATGACTATCTGTGGCAGAAGGGACACCAGCTCTACAGGGACACCAAAAGGAAGCAGGCTGCTTGGAGAGAGAAGGTGGAGAGCCTGGGCTACACATCGGATGTGCTCCTCAGCTGGCGGAAGCACATGCACACCTGGTATGGGAAGCTGCATCTCAAGAAATCAGGCCAGGCCACGGTTAAGCTGACGGACAGAGAGACCTATGTCATGGCCAGGTGCAGATCTGCCACCGAGAAGAAGCAGAAGCAGCCCCTCTCATGACCCTCTCTTTCCAGCAGCCTGCTGAGAGCCAGTCCTCTTCCGGCCGAGAGTCAACTCCTGTCTCCAGGCAGGTTTCTGTGGAGCGTGCCACGGCGGAGAACCCACGGACAGTTGTTTTAACCATGGTGGAGCACATGGAAGACTCCCTGGTGCAGTGAGAGAAAGGAGACAGCACTTCCACCACAGCCCTACCTGCATCCACCCTCAGCTCCACCTCCACAGAAAGGCAGAGAGCCAGACAGGAGGGGCAGAGCCACACTGTCTTGCTGGAGATCAGGGACACTATCCGGAGCAGCACAGATCTCTTCTATCAGCTGGTCCACACCGACTCCTCATCCTCCAACCGCAAGCCCTTCCTCACCTATGTGAACCAGACCCTCACAGACATGGCAGAACCCCAGTACCAGGTGGTGAAGGACCAGATCACCGAGCTGCTTCACAACCCTCCAGACCAAGATGAACCTGCTCCCACCCAGTCCAGGTCTGCAGAATGCATACCTGTGGAGTGAGCAGGGATACCTTTGGGAGGGGTAATAGCTGTGGGATATATAATTGCAGAATGCAGCAAGCTTCCACGATGCTCCTCACAGTCTGTGGGTGATGCTGCATGGTGGTGAGAAGTACCTGGAACCTGTTGGCCAGGATGCCAAAGGCGTTCTCCACCACCCGCCTTGCCCTGGACAGCCTGTAGTTGAAGATCCTCTCTTCACGGGTGAGGAGTCTGGAAGTGTAGGGCTTCATGAGGTAGGTTCTGAGGGAGAAGGCGTCATCCCCCATGATGAAGTAGGGCACATCTTGCGTGTCGTTGGGCAAGGGGTCTGGATCTGGGAAGCCCATGATGAGGTTGCGTTCCAGCCCCTCCGTGAGGTCACTGGCGTTGTATACCTGGGCATCTGAACATGAGCTATTGCCTGAAGCATCAATGTACATGAACTTGTAGTCAGCATCGACCATGGCGAAGAGGACGATGCTGAAGAAGCCCTTGTAGTTGAAATAAGTGGACCCCGACTTGGCTGAAGCTTTCCAGGCCACGTGCTTGCCATCTATGGCTCCAATGGTGTGTGGGAAGTTCCACCTCGATACCACTGCTCTGCAACTTTCTTCCAGCCTTGTTCAGTGGTGGGGCACTGGAGGAGCTCCTCCATGTATTCTTTGATGATGGCCTGCACCATTTCTCTGACCACAATGCTGATGGTGTTGTGTGGCACCCTCCAGCCGTACTGCATGCTCCTGTAGGTGGTCCCTGAGGCCAGGTGGCACAGAGTGAGTGCCACCTTGAGTCCAGGGTCCAGGCTGGGGAGGAAGTTGGTGCTCTGCTTGGTCAACCTGGGTGTCAGCCGCTGCACAACTTCATCAAACATGGCTGGAGGCATCCTCATGAAGTTCTGGAATGCACGAGGGTCTTCGTTCCTCAGCTCCTTTGTTCCATCAGCTTGTTGTACAGTCCTTACTCTGCTCTTCTCCCGATCCATCTTCGGACCCAGACGCTTCTTGGCCGCTTCCTTTTCTTCCTGTAGTAGAGTTCACAGAGCCTGTAGATGGCTTCGCACTGTTGCAGAAGGATGGTGGCTACCAAAAGGAGTTTGTTATGATCCATGGTGGACATGACTGGATGCTGTGGAAGAGGAAGAGGCAGATGAAGGCTGTAGAGGTCTGCACAGCTGGGATGCTGGTCTGAAAGTGAGATCCAGGTGAGTTGCTCATCCTTTTTATAGGCAATATAGGTTTTCCACTATGTGTCCCTTTGCATCCTCTAGGCATCCTCTAGACATCCTTAATATCTGAGATAGGTCCCCTCTGCAAATGTTTTTTCCGTTTTAAATGCTTTCTTTGCGTGCTGCATCCACTTTCATCCTTTCTCTGTCCATGCTACTAACGCTGCGCGTCCATTCCGCGTCTGTTCCGCTTCCTCCCTGTGTCCATTTACCGCTGGAGCGGATTGAGTTGCACGGATGCGGATGCGGAGCGGATGCCTAGCTGATATAGCGGATGTGTAACGGATGCAGAACGGATGTCCCCCGTATGCCTAGCGGATGCAGAATGGACGCATTGGATACATTTTCCGCTCAAAAGTTTTGAGCAGCTCAAAACCTTCTGAGCGGATGAAATGTCAATAGACAGATGCTGGACAGATAGAGAGGAAGCAAAACGGAGGCAGTGAGTAAAGAACGGAAGCATCGTGTTAACCAACGGATGGCAACTGTTTTTCTCCGTTTTACATCCTGTTTACATCCGTTGGTGCAGTGTGACAGGGGCTTTACTTTTATGGAATATGTCTAAAAACATGGGTAAATAAAGAATGTTTATTGAGTGGGGTAAATCAGATCTCCATCATAGCCCTGATTATTCAGGCCCAGCAGAGATGGGGGGAAGGCATGCAGCCATAGGCCTGGGCAGCCATAGTGCCGATGCAGATCAATCTTTCCCTGCTTGCAGTATCTGCCTTTTGCCTGTTGGGAATGGGTGTGCTTTTACCATTTATACTCATCCTTTCTAGCTGGCCATTTCACCCAGTGGTGGGATTCAGCCAATTCACACCACTTCAGGAGAATCAGTTGTAAACCTTCTGAGCAGTTTGGTGAACTGGTTGTTGGAAGAAATCATAAGGGCAGAGAACTGGTTGTTCAATTATTTGAATCCCACCACTGGCTTCGCCTCCTTTGAGCTGGATAGGTCTGCCAAGTGGTGGTGGACTTGCCCCCCAGGATCTGTCAGGAGTAGAGACCCTCGGTGATGCGCCTCCTTCATGGAGGCTGCTTGGCAAGGGAAGTCAATCTGCAGCAGCTCCAGAGCACTTTCAGGACACTGCCTGATCAATACAGCACTGTCAGATAGAGCTCCCCAGGTTCCACTCCCCTCCTTAGATTCAATGCAGCCTTCTATCTTGCATAGGCGGGGGGGCTGCATCTCCATTCTGAGCTGAGGATTGCAGCCAAATTCCTCATTTGGCCAGCGTTCCCAGAAGGTGCGGCTCAGGCATAGCAGGGCTTCCCTCCGCATGAGCAGGCAAGTTGACAGGGCTGTGCCTGAACTGGTGCCTGGGCTCAAAGGCCCTCTTCTTCCAGCCTTGGGACACTGCCTATCCCATCCCACACCCTGCTTCTGTAAGCCCAGCCTGTTAGCAGACAGGAAAATGCTGCACCCTGCCCTGCTTCCTGCAGGGACTGCCATTGGAGCCTCCCTCTCTGCACCTGCTGCTGCAGTTGGGTGCATAAGGAGAACATGCTCCATGCACATTCTATATAAATATAAACATTCAATATAAATGACCTTTACGATCACCTTATAAGCAACTTTATCCTCGTTGCAGATAATGTAAAACTATTCAACACCACCGATAATGCTACTGTTTTTCAAAGTGACCTTGATTATGTGTCTGAATGGTCAAACATTTGGTAACTCCAAATCTCGACCAACAAATGCTCTGTCCTACACATTGGTAAAAAAAATTAGTACACTAAATACAAACTAGGTGATATGACCTCGTTGATGACCCTCACTCTGTCAAGGACCTAGGAGTACTCATATCTAATGATCTAAGTGCCAGAGCTCACTGTAACAGCATTGCCAAAAAGGCATTAATAGTTGTAAATCTAATCTTATGAAACTTCTCCTCTGGAAATATTGAATTGCTAACTGGGGCATACACAACTTTTTCTAGACCAATACTTGAATACAGCTCATCCATCTGTAATCCGCACTGCATATTGGACATTAATACAATTGACCAAGTCCAGAAGTATTTCACAAGAAGAGTACTACACTCTTCTGCTCGCAATAGAATACCCTATACCACCAGACTTGAAATTTTGGGATTGGACAATCTTGAACTATGCCGTTGGACTTAAGCATAGTACACAAAATTATCTGCTATAATGTCCTACCAGTCAATGACTACTTCAGCTTCAACCACAACAATACAAGAGCACACAACAGATACAAACTCAATGTTAACTGCTCCAAACTTGATTGCAGAAAGTACGACTTCAGCAACAGAGTGGTCAATGCCACTACCTGACTCTGTAGTTACTTCTTCAACCCCCCACTCCTTTAACCTCAAACTATCCACTATTGACCTTACCCCATTCCTAAGAGATCTGTAAGGGGCATACATAAGTGCACCATTGTGCCTCCCGTCCCCGTCCTAATGTCCCCATTTAATCATACCTATTATCTGTATTCTTACTCATGTTTATACTTATACCTATTATCTTGTGATTGACAAATAAACAAATAAATAAATGCACAGCCAAGGGCAAGACCTGTGAGAGGGCTGGGAAGATGACCACTGGCAACCTGTTCTCCAACTGTAAGCTAAAACAGGGACAAATTAAGTGTATCCAACGATCTGCATCATGTTTCTTTCCATGGCCTCCACTTGCTGCTTGGATGGCTAGCCTAGTGCTGGTAGTAGGGTCTGGAGCAACAGCATACACCAGCTGAGGGCTGGCAGGCTGTGTCGATAGCCAGAAACCATTATCCCCACCACACACAAGGGTGGCAAGCAACAGGTTTTTGACTGTAGCTTCCCCGTCCCCTGTCTCACCTTACCTCATCTTGTGAGACGAGCCTCCCACCCATCACCTGACCCATCAGAAACCTTTGGATTCCATCCCAATCCCGCCCAAACTCACAGGCACCACCCACATGAGCTACGTCAAGCAGGCCACACCCCATCAGTCATAACTACTCTGGCTATGCCCTTTCCCCTGGCCACGCCACCCTGGCCCATGGAGGACAATCAGAACACTGATCTGGTCCTCAATAAAATTGAGTTTGACATGCCTGGTCTATTGGCAACAAAAACAGGAATTTTATAAACACCTTTACAAACATTCATAACCAAATGCCCCAGCATTGGCAACAGCATCCAATGCCAGCTGCAGCTTCTGAACAAAGTGCTAAAATTCAGCCACATATCATGTTATAATAATCTAAAATGATAAACAGAACAGTTTCTTCAAGTTCAGTTTTTAATTTAAACAATATACAGTGATGAAATAATTATTTTTTTAAATAAAAAGGCATAATGAACTATTTTACACTTTTCAACTGAATTTAGAAAATACAAGTATTCAGCACATTTATTGTAGGTGATGAGGTATTTTCACAGTAATTTCACAAGTCTGATGCTTCTTTGCAGTGCTAGGAATAGTATCTGCATCAAATTATGTTGCATGGCTGAATGGATATCCTTTAATAAAGCAGATTGTGTTGCAACTGTTTGTTTTATATACAGTAATAGTATTTATACCTAGAATAAAACTGAAAATTTTATATGTATGTCTAAATTTTCAGGATTAGTTTCCATATTTGATGGATGGGAACTTTTCTTTGAAAACTAAATGAATGGAAATTTAAAAGTATGTAGTTTTCCCCATTCCCATCATGGTGAGCTGAATGGATAGGAGATTCTTTTTCTCCTGCTGACAAACAGCTGATTTTGCTACCAAAGCTGGTTATTTGGTAGCTTTGCTCCCTAAAAAGAACCTGAGATGAATTTCGGACAATCATGCACAGATGGATTCCCACAATTCTCTATAAGAAGTGATTGGGAGCTCTTGTCTCCTGACACCTTTTCCCTTCAACTATTCATCTTTCTTAAGCATTCCAGGGTTTTAATTGTACTTTTTGAAACTTTGCAACCTTTGATTTATGACTAGTTGACTTCTGACCAATTTTGTAACCTTTTGCTGGATTTTTACAACTCTTTTTTCTGCTCTTTCATTATTTACCAGTACATTCAAAATTATTATTTTTAACCATAAAGAAGTTGTGTTGGGTTTACACAGGACTGTACAATAAAGCTTCCTTTTTCTAGCTTTTTTCTTTTTCTTTTAAAGACCCTTATATTTATCTCTTAATTTTTGGTAGGAAATGTGTCCCTTTTTAAATGCTTTCCCAGCGGAAGCTGTTACTTACTGCTTTTCTTTTCCTTGAAGAGATAACAAAAAATATTTTTCATGCCATGGAAAGGAGATAAACTATTTTGGAAGGCAATGGAAAAAAGAATGCTCTTCAAATTACAGACTTTATTTGAAAATAGAAACAAAAAACTTGATGGGTTACTGATGGTTCTTGCAAACCCAAGAAAATATACAAAGCAGGAAATAACAGCTGGGCATGATTTGTAATTTGAGGAATTGGATGATTTGTTGCAGCCAAATGTGAAAAGAGAGTGTTTGGTTTGCCAGAAAAAATGGAAAAGAATGCAAATATAATAATTTCTGAGTTAATAGATATGACAATGGTTGAACTGGACTTCTTGGCAAATCTTGGTGTTATCAAGGAGAATTATTCAACTGTTGAACATTGAAATTTACATTTTGTAAATGGGATGCAATTGTTGGTAAAGATGTTTGCGATAAATAAGAAACCATGTACAATAACCTTTCTATGAGTAAATTACAGTAACAGGCTGTTAACAAAGTTCTTTGAATTTTAATTTTCTTATTGTTTAACCTGTGAGCTAATTTTTCTTTCACATATGTAATGTATGACAGGCCAATTGCAAATAGATATACAAGCTTATAAATGTTGGACCTGCTTTGCAAAAGGGGTAGCCAATAATGTTGCAATGAATTTATCAGTATTCAGCTGGGAGGAAATATGTTTTTTTCTTTTTTAATTCACATTTTTTCTCAATGTTTCCATTTAGCTTTGTTCTGTCTCTGTTCCAATTTTTTTCCTTTGGATTTTAATCTTTTGAATAAATAAAAATAAAATAGAGTTTAAAAAGAAATTTAACAATATGCCTTTATCCACTTTAGATCATTTTTCAGCTTCCTATACTATACAGGACTTGAACAAAAAAGAAGACAATAAATAAATAGTAATAATAGTAATAAAACTGAAATATTTCATGAAAACTATCACACCTTTCCATTTTGAATTTTTGTTATTTTATAAACATTACAGTTTTTGTACCACTAAAATAAAATCAGGAAGAAAAATTGCAAGAAAACAGTTCATTGTAATGAGCAAAGTATATAGCAAGTTGTACAAGTTGAACAGTTGGAATATCTTCTGAATATATCTCCATCCAGTCATCGGTATCTGTAGGAAGCAGTAATAATGGCAAAATTAAAACAGATGACTTAATGGCATCATCAGATAAATGGCAGGATTATATACTTAAGATCCATATCTAATGCAAGGATATAAATCATGGCATGGTATCAGTAAGAAAAATGCAAATTTCATTTCTTTTCCAACCTCTTTTGCTTTTTCCAGTATCCATGCAACCCATAAGGGCTTGTCTCCAAAAAGGATTAAAATAAAAATTGTAAATTAAAATGATATCAATTGATGATTCTTTCCAATGATGCCATACAAACAGCATTTGCCAGTAGTTCTTTCTTCAGCTATAAACCTTCAGAATCTTTTCACCTCGAGCAAAGGAAAATTCCATTACACAAGCAGAACTCTTGCATAATATTATATGTAGCCCAGTTTTTTGCAGTTATACTTATCCAAATGATATTTAAACGTTGACTGTTTTCTTATTTAAAAGCAAAAAATAAAAAGAGATAAATAATAGCTTTATATCCTGTAAACTCCACAACTGTGATACATCTTGATTTCTCTGATACGATACATAAACAGTTTTACATGTTTGGATCAATCTGCAGATTGAACCAATCAGAATTCTTTCAAAAGAAGATGCCATTTTCAAAGTAGTATTCTGCAATCTGCAATATTAGGAGCTTTGTGTATGTTCACTCATATATTAATATAATAGTGCTAACAAACATTTCCTTTTAATGTTTAACCTAATGTATCTTTGCATTATGGATATTGTTACATTATACAAGACAAAGAAAAATAGCATCTGCTGAAATAAATACCATCTTGCCTTTCTCTACTGTTGCTCATTGTATTGCCCAGTAAACCTGAGTACCTTCTGTGCTACTGACTGAATCATCTCTAATATTCTTGTTCTATTAATGTTTCAAAATGAAAATGTGTTCATTTGGACAACTGTAAAAATTCAATGTTGAGATAAAAATAAAAATAGAAATACTGGATATTCATATATTGAAAAGTATAAAAGTTTCACCTGAGCTCATTTTTTAAAAAAAAATATCAAAAGATAGTATCTAATTCCAAAGGGCTTTTTTTTCCCAAATGAGGGAAAACTTTCTCCAATCTTTCTAATTTATTATCAGCACAGTGAATATGGGATACCCTTCTTTAGCAACCCAATTGTCCGATTGTCCTCATTTATTCGTACCTATTTCCTGTATTCTTACTCATGTTTACACTTATACCTATTATTTTGTAAGCGATTGACAAATCAAATAAATAAATAAATAAATAAATAAAATAAACAGATATTAAAAAGCTGTGATGTGTTTGCAGTACAACAATTAATCAGGTTATTTTATGACTTTTTTTCAACCCAAGTTTGAGGTCTGATATTTACTGTAAATTTAAATTCTATAATTTGAACTTTAAGATTCCTGATTTTGTATTTTATGACATAGTTCTGTGAAATAAAATAAAAATGTAGAAAGTCTGAATTTGCTTTGATTGTATTGGTACCAGCAACTTTAAACAATTTTTAAAAATTGCTTAGAAAAATGCTTAGATTTTTTTTTTAATTAGTATATTGTAAGCACTCAAGTACATATTTCTGAGGAATATCAAATCTGGATACAGGATTTTCTCTGGGAGCACCAGCAAAAGAGCTTCTATTTTCAAAGAACTTGATACTGCTATAAGGATTCTAAGCTTTTAAGTTATTTTTTTAAATGACAGAAAGACTTCTCAACCAACACGTAACTTTTAAAAAATAATGTATTCTGCAGTTCGGTTTGGTATGGTAATAAATATGAAAATTTGCTTGATTGTTCTCATAAGTGGAAAATTGAATGAAGGTGACTTACCCTTATATATACCTAATAAGTTCATGTCATGATTCAGACAAATTCTTAGTCATTAATCTGCATCTAGACCAGCTTGAACAAGTCAAGAATCTGCATCAGATGCAGACTAATGACAGATTATAATTACTGTCAGCAACCATTTGCTCTAGATTAATAAGAAATATGTGATAACTGATTATACTGATCGCTGAACTAAGGGCTATGCTATGATGTTTATTATATGACATGTCCTTTTCTTATTTAATAAGTTATACAATGTATATTTTGAAAATAAACATACCATAGAAACATATACTACTAAAACCGTGATTCCTGTAAACTTTAAACAGTGGGTAAAACAATGGGTAAAACAGTGCTCTATAGGGCAAACTTTTTTGAACCAAGGTACCTCAAATGGGCTAACTTACAAATTGTGTCCAAAATCTAGGACCCATGACTTCCGTGGAACTGAAAATTGGCAAATAATATAAAACATTTTGTGATACAAATATTATCTTAAAGCAGTTTATGACACAATAAAAAATGTCATAAAATATTTCCTGAAGTCAACTTGATCACCTCCTGATGTTTGATTCTTTTATATAGTTTAACTTTGAAGGCAGATGCATCTCTGAATTTGAATCTCTGCCATTGTTGGAAGCATTGAGGAATTTAGTAAGGAAATATCTTTGAAACCATGATAGGATAAGTCATAGGTTGTTTAATACCTCACTAAATAGATAAGAAATAGCTTTTTCTGGTGTATGTTACATTTGCGTCTAAATTAAATTATCAGGATTTAGAAAGAAAAATAACAGTTTTAGTAGTATGTAGATGTGTTTATCAATGTATCTGTTGTATAACTAAACAGATAAGGATATGTTATATTTAAAAATCATAGTATAGTCCTTAATTTAGTGATCAGTATAATCAGTTATCACGTTTCTAATTAACCCAGAGCAAAAATGGTTGCTACAGTAATTATAATATGTCCAATTGACATACACATTCATACACTATTGTTTGGAGTTCTAAGTAGTTATTATTGAGTTGTATCAGCCCCATTAATTATCTTCTGCTGAATTTTGCTTCACTCTGATAAATCTCTGTTAATTGCTTTGTTTACGATAGGATTTTCCCTCCCCCAACTTAATATGTTGAGTACAAATTTATCTCTTTAATGTAATTTTAGAAAGCTAAACTAATTAAGTTTAAGAGGAATACAAAAATTATAAAAGTTATTAATAATAACAATAATAATAAAGTAAAAATAATTACAGGGCTCATTAAACCACCTCAAAGATCCTTTCTAGCTCTATTCTGATTAGTTTGAAAATAGTAAGGATGAGTACTCACTATGAGTAAGGATGAATCCTGAATCTCGCTTCTGAAAATGCCCTATATCATCCTACATTACTGCCCTCCTTACCTTCCAGCAGGTCAGCATACTGTAATCAATGTTTTACAGAATATACTATTTTTATTTTCTTAGAATTGGCCTATGTGAGAAAAATTAGAATAGAATAGAATGAATTGGAAGGGACCTTGGATATTTTCTCGTCAAGCAGGAGAACCTATACTATTTCAGATAAGTTTGACTCTTTCATATAGTTTATATAGTTGATGATCCTTACTCTGTCAAGAACCTTGGAGTACCCATATCAAATGACCTAAGTGCCAGATCTCACTGCAACAGCATTGCCAAAAAGGCATTAAGAGTCATAAATCTAATCTTACGAAGCTTCTCCTCCATTAATACTGAACTGCTAACATACAAAACCTTTGCTAGACCAATACTTGAACACAGCTCATCTGTCTGGAATCCGCACTGTATATCGCACATCAATATAATTGAGCAAGTCCAGAAGTATTTCACAAGAAGTGTTCGCAACAGAATACCCTGAACCCCCAGGCTTGAAATTTAGGGCTTGGACAACCTAGAACTATGTCACCTATGGTTGGACTTAAGTGTAGTACACAAAACTATCTGCTACAATGTCCTACCAGTCAATAATTACTTCAGCTTCAACTGCAACAATACAAGAGCACACAACAGATACAAACTCAATGTAAACCACTCCAAACTTGATTGCAGAAAGTATGACTTCAGCAAAAGTGGACAATAGCTGGAATGCACGACCTGACTCTGTTGTTACATGCTCTAACCCCCACTCCTTTACCCTTAAACTATCCACTACTGACCTCACCCCATTCCTAAGAGGTCTGTAAGGGGCGTACATAACTGCACAATCGCCATGCCACCCCTGGTTTAGCAAGGGGAAAAAAGGTGCAATACATCATGTGATGACGTGCTGTCATGAGTTTGACTCTTCTTTAAAAAAAAGAGGCATGCTATAGTATGGAGCCTTACTTTGCAGGAAATCGCCTTCCCATTTCATCTTTTGAATTAACAATTAAGAGAAAAATAATTAAAATAGAGTGTGACTTGTTGGACATAAATGTGTTCCCAGCACACTGATATTCATGCTACCTGATTACTTCTGATATAAGCCTATATAAATATCAGGGTGGTTTTAAATTTATAAGAATGTATTCAATTTGATATATTGCTTTTTTAATAGAAGGCCAATAATTTTTAAAGAGTAGCTGAAGCACAGCAAAAATGAAGCAGAATTTCCATTCCATCCTCATATTACTAGTGTTTGATGATTTTTTTTAAATTAATGTTTTCTAAGAGCCAGTTTCATCTACTAATTAAGGCATCAGACTAGAAACCAGGAGGCTGTGATTTCTGGATCCCACTTTAGACCTGAAAGCCAGCTGATTTTGAGTCAATCTCTCTCTTTCAACCTATTTCATAGGCTTCTGGTTGTGGAGAAAATAGAAAAAGGAATATTAAGTATGTTTGCCACCTTGATTTTTATTTATATATATATTTATATTTTTTTATAATTTTTATATTTTATTTTTTATTTATATTGTTTATATTTAAAAAATTATAAAGGTGGGACAAATAAATGAAAATCAATTAATAAATAAATGTACAACTGAATGAACTTAGAAAACAAATACCTTAAGTAGGTGAAGAATGGTAAAGCTACTATTTATATAAATATACGAAGCCTTATGTACTAGGTACTTATGTACTAGTCATATAATGATATTCTAAAAATGTTTATAAACTTTAGTCATCAGGTTATTTTTTTTGTCTGTTTTTGTCCTAGTCATATTAATTTATTTATTTCTTTTTTGCTGTATTGTTCTTCAGGTTCAGATGCTCAATACAAAGGGATAGTTAATCATTCATAATATTTCTGACAGTACATATATTTAACTAGTAATTACTTATAGAAAACTCATATGATACTCTGCATCAATGTTTATTGATTTACTAAGCTCCACTGATCTATCAGTACCATGGAAGATTTAGAGCATCTTATACAAAGAATTGCTTTGTTGATTACTTTGTAATACATCTTTAAAAAAATTCTGAATCTTTTACTGCAAAAATACTTTCTCTTGAAATTTTACAATGTGATATTAAAACTATATAAATTATTTTTGCTATCACATTAGATGTGATCAATGTTCTTTTTTCTTCCCTGGGTCACATATATTCTGTTAAGTTGCTTTTTCACACCCCATGGAACCTCCCAGCTTATGATAAAAGAGTCTTTTAAAAAATTACTAGACAATTTACTATACAAGGTGTTGTGTAAGGAACTTGGTAGGGTCCAAGTTTTCTATTCTGATTGGCCGAAAAGGCCGTTCTCGGATTGGCCATTAGAGAACCAATCTGATTGGCCCGCCTGACAGTGGGAACATTTAAAATGGTGTCATTGGCCACAAGCCGCAAGCAAGCCGCTATAAAAAGAGCTGCCGCGGCTTGGGCTCTTCTTCCATTACCATTGCTTTACTGAATTAAATAAAAGAGTTGTTGTTGGAACCCGGTCTCGTGCAACTTATTTCCGAACAGAACACAAAGTATAGACAATTTACTAAACAAAGCATGCTGATTTGTATGTTATGGTTACAATACTCTGAGAGTGTTGGCGACAGAGCAATACTTCATTTGCCATGAAGATGGAATGGCACAATACTGACAGATATAAATTATTTTGTTCTGCATTTTGTTCTGAAAAAAAAGCCCACTATCAAAACTAAAATTCACATTGATCTATTCTAACATCTACCATGACTGTTCTTTTAAAGATGAAATAATTATATCTAATTACATTGGGCTTTGAGTAGCTCACATTCAATCTCTGAAATCCATCTTTGAAGCTGCCTGGAATGTTAGGATTTCACTTCCCAAATTCAGTTGAAGTTTTTATAATGTTGAAACTAATATCTCATGGAAACACAAAAACCTAAGAAGGAGTACATGTCCAAATAGGCTTAGTATATATATTAAACTTCAATATTAATAATTCCAGCAAAATATTTGTGACAGTATTCCATAGCATTCTGCTTACCATCTAGCTAAATATGGGTTACAAACCATGACAACACAGTAGATACACAGCTGATTTGAAAATAATATTCAAAGAACCTTTATTATTTATTGTCAAAAGCTTACAATATAACAGAAACACGATTAAACATAAGTTTAAATACAAGAAATAGGAACTAATAATTGGCCACAATAGGACAGGGATGGTAGGCACGATTATGCGCTTATGCAGTGGTTTATCAGTAGTTCCTCACCAGCTGGAGAGAGGACTCAAGTGATGTGTATCAAGATTTAGTGCTAATCATATATTTTTCAACATTTTTATTAATGACTTGGAAGAAAAGATGGAAAGAAGGATTATAGAATTTTCCAATGACAAAAAATTGGTCGAATAAAATTGGACTAATAGGGCTGTGAAGTGTGTCAGATTTGATTGAAAGGTTTTGGTTTAATTTGAAGTATTTTAGCAGTTGAATAATCCTGAAACAAATGTAGGCCATTTAATAAGTCATAGAAGTTAAAGTGTTGTGTTCACATCTTTGCATGTTCCAGAAACTTCTCTTCCAAATCAAAATTGAAGCACTGCACAGCTCTTTGCTAAATGGGTATCAGTGTGGCCAGCACATGACCTATCCAGCCCATGGGTCAGTTTGGCAGCTCTGCTCTAGGAGATCATTCAGAATGATATTAATCATTCTAATCACAGCAATGGGCTAACAATAGCAAAATAAAATTTAACAGAGATAAAAGTTACTTTACATGCTCTTTTCCATTTCTTGTTTTTTGAACACAGACATTTTTTCTTTTACCAGGTAATAAATTGTAATACTTCATTATAGCAGTGTCAGTATACAGGTGAAACTTGAAAAATTAGAATATCATGCAAAAGTTCATTTATTTCAGAAATGCAACTTAAAAGGTGAAACTAATATATGCGAAAGACTCATTACATGCAAAACAAGTTCAAGTCATGATTTGTCATAATTGAGATGATTATGGCTTACAGTTCATGAAAACGCCAAATCCACAATCTCAAAAAATTAGAATATTGTGAAAAGGTTCAACCTTCGAGGCTCAAAGTGTCCCACTCTAATCAGCTAATTAAGCCATAACACCTGCAAAGGGTTCCTGAGCCTTTAAATGGTCTCTCAATCTGGTTCAGTAGGACTCACAATCATGGGAAAGACTGCTGACTGACAGTTGTGCAGAAAACCATCACTGACACCCTCCATAAGGAAGAAAAACCTCAAAAGGTAATTGCAAAAGAAGCTGGATGTTCCCAAAGTGCTGTATCAAAGCACAATAATAGAAAGTTATGTGGAAGGGAAAAGTGTGGAAGAAAAAGGTGCACAAGCAGCAGGGATGAGCGCAGCCTGGAGAGGATTGTCAGGAAAAGGCCATTCAAAAGTGTTGGGACTTTCACAAGGAATGGACGGAGGCTGGAGTCAGTCAGTGCATCACTCACAAACGGATCCTGGACATGGGCTTCAAATGTCATATTCCGCTTGTCAAGCTGCTCCTGAATAACAAGCAACGTCAGAAGCATCTTACCTGGGCTAAAGAAAAACAGACCTGATCTGTTGCTCAGTGGTCCAAAGTCCTCTTTTCTGATGAGAGCAACTTTTGCATCTCATTTGGAAACCAAGGACCCAGAGTCTGGAGGAAGAATGGAGAGGCACACACTGCAAGATGCTTGAACTCCAGTGTTAAGTTTCCACAGCCTCTGTTGATTTGGGGAGCCATGTCATCTGCTGGTATTGGTCCACTGTGCTTCATTAACTCAGGATCAACACAGCCATCTACCAGGAGGTATTGGAGCACTTCATGCTTCCTTCTGCAGATGAGCTTTATGGGGATGCTGACTTCCATTTTCTAGCAGGACTTGGCACTTACCCACACTGCCAAAAGTACCAAAACCTGGTTCAATGACCATGGGATTACTGTGCTTGATTGGCCAGCAAACTCACCTGACCTGAACCCCATAGAGAATCTATGGGGCACTGCCAAGAGAAAGATGAGAGACATGAGACCGAACAATGCAGAAGAGCTGAAGGATGCTATTGAAGCATCCTGATCTTCCATAACACTTCAACAGTGCCACAGGCTGATAGCTTCCATGCCAAGCCGCATTGAGGCAGTAATTGCTGCAAAAGGGGCCCAAATCAAGTACTGAGTACATATGCATGTTTATACTTTTCAGAGGTTCGATATTGTTCTATGTACAATCCTTGTTTTATTGATTGCATGTAATATTCTAATTTTCTGAGATTGTGGATTTAGGGTTTTCATGAGCTGTAAGCCATAATCATCACAATTATGACAAATCACGGCTTGAACTATCTTGCTTTGCATGTAATGAATCTATCTCATATATTAGTTTCACCTTTTAAGTTGCATTACTGAAATAAATGAACTTTTGCATGATATTCTAATTTTTCGAGTTTCACCTGTATATTATTGATCTGTATGGTGCATCAGGAACATATGTTATTTCTGAATTAGAGTAGGTTCACAGTTGGCCTGACATAAAAAGATACAAGTTATGGCTGTATTCTTATGGTCACATTACTCAACAAACAGAATTGAGAAGGATAAAGACAAAAACAAATGCTGACTGAGCCTGTGGTTAATTCATTATGAGATGGAAACATTGCTTAATATAAAAAAGAAGATTGTATAGAAAATGTTTCTGCCCTAAACTCTGATGGTGACATAAAAATATTCCTAGAGTATCACAGAATATTTTTTTGGAAAAGTCACATGATCATAGTCTGGTCTGCAATTTAATACTGAGAGAAATGTCAAGAAATAATCTCAGTAACTTTATTTCACCACTAAAATATTTGCTAAGAATGATATCTGCATAAGAAGACCTTGCATGGTGAAAAAGAAAGCCCCTTATATAAAGGTTTTCCTATTGGTATTTGAAATATCATATCAATCAATCTCCTAAACATTAAATTAAGACTAAATAATTATTGCTATTAAAGTATGTTACGTATTTAGCATTTACAATATAGCAGGCTCAGCTAAGCCCATGTACTTTCTCATAACTGTACCTTAGTATTCCTAGTCAAAAAGGACAGAAGTCACAATGGTTCAAAATACAAGCATAAAAATATAAAATTACCCATTAAATTAAGTTTTTACAGTTGTCGAATGTAAAATCAGCTAATAAAATAAATTACAATGTTATTCTAATTAATACCAAATAAAACCTACCTTTAAGGCAAAAATGTATTCAGGATTGTCCAGCAAAGATTTAAAAAATGTAGTTATCATAGTGACATCATAGATACATCCTTGATAAAATTGTTAATTTTGTATAGATAATTTTGTAAAGCTCTTCATACAGTAATGATTCTGCAGGCAAAGAATCAACCTGTAATGATATACTCAATGATTATGTTTTTAATTTACATTGACCTAATTTTTATTATTCTAAACTTTATTTAAACAGAAATTCAACAGTCCCGGAATCTATCCACAGTAATTTTCAAGAAATATGCTTGTTGAGTAATGACTGCAAGCATACTGAAAACAAGGTGAATTTGGTCTTTTATGTTCTAGTTAAATGTCTTTTAAAAATCCTTGGGAATTCACTGTTTCAGTGATCAAACCCTCCCCCCCAAAATCCCCCACACCTATTTCTATTTTCCAGATATCTTTTATTTGTGGAAAGTTATGTACAATTTGTTTTTTTTTGCCATACAAAAAAGATCAATTTTTTCTGCTCACCAGTTTTCTAAGATATTATACCTTCTCACAACTTCATTATATGGTTCATTAAACTTAATACTTTTATAATTCCCAAATTCTTTCAGTTCTACTGTGTTTTTAAAAACTAGTACTAAAGTACTAACTGTGCTTGACACACCTTCAAACTTTACACAATATGAATTACATTCTTGATAATTTTATAATGCAAGTAGGCAATTTCATATAATTTGGCAATTATATCATGGTATATATGAAGACCTTTTTATTAACTGTGGAATGTCATTGACCTTTGTTATATTAGTCTTTTCTTTTTACAAAATTTTTAAGCACCATTAACATGTATATGATGCATGTGTTTTGGTGTAATAATTTACAGTACTCAAGAGAAAAAGGATGGATCAAATCAGCTTTTTTCCATAAGTGCAGAATCCTCTTTTTCTCCCATTGATTGCTACAGGAATTGACCAACTGGTTCATCAATTGAGCCCGAATTTGTGGTCTGAGAAAGAGTGTCTGGCCCAAAATAATTGAAGATGGGCTTCATGTCTAAGGTGGAATTAGAATTTAGAGCTTCCTGGTTTCCACTCTAGTGCCTTAACCACTAGAACAAATTGGCTTTCTATCACACTGAACATATAGGGAAGGCTATATGTTTCTTAGTCAGACAGTGCATTACTTGTATACGTATGCTTTCTGAGATAAATTCCGACATTTACCATAATCCAAGAGTCCTTGTTCATTTATAGACATAACTGAATACTTCATCAAATATGGTGATCTTTTTCCCTAAAACAAATGGGGAAAATATGTGAGTGTAATAATATTCTATGGCTACTTCTGATAAAATACAAAAATGTGGCCTTGGGAATGGGAAAGGAAGAATGAACCATTAAGAGTCAGGGTAGAAGTTGAGAAAACTCTGTTACTTGGGCCTGTAACAGAGAGAAACTGACAAGCTTTCAAGATCCTGTTGTTACGCACCACAACAACAAACATGACTCCTCAAATCCCTGCTGCTTTTTTTTCCTGATCTCTTCTTCCTCAAAAAACTTATACTAGGACCTGTTTTAGGGATAAGGTAGTCCCAGCTGCCAAAATTAGTTGGCTTACTACAAACTGCTATTCTGAAAATAAAACTTGGCTAAAGCGGAGTAGGACAAGGTTTACAATATAATCAACTTTCGTTTCAGTTCCTTCCCCTCAGCTGAGCTCCACTTTCAAAATAACAGCCTGCAGGAGGTGCTGTGTTGCCAATCTTTCTGCAAACATCTGTGCTACACAGATGGATTTTAAAGTGTTATTTTCTTTTTTCAGCAAAATGCATTAGACCAAAGTTTAATATAGAAGAACAGATTTAGTCAAAGAAAAGTAACTTTCTTTTAATAATAATCTTTTCATAATCTTGAACTACACCGTCTATCTTGAACAACGCCGCCTACAGTTGGACTTAAGCGTCGTACACAAAATTATCTGCTACAATGTCCTACCAGTCAAAGACTACTTCTGTTTCAACCACAACAATACAAGAGCACACAACAGATACAAACTGAATGTTAACAGCTCCAAACTTTATTGCAGAAAGTATGAGTTCAGCAACAGAGTGGTTAGTACCTGGAATGCACTACCTGACACTGTAGTTACATCCTCAAACCCCCACTCCTTTATCCTCAAACTATCCAGTATTGACATCACCTCATTCCTAAGAGGTCTGTAAGGGGTGTAGATAAGTGCACCATCTTGCGTCCCATCTTTTTCCTATTGTTCCATTTAATCGTACCTATTTTCTGTATTCTTACTCATGTTTATACTTATACCTATTATTTTGTAAGCGAATGACCAATCAAATAAATAAATAAATAACTTCTTTTGTCATCATCCAAAGAACCAAGTCCCCAAATCAGCATCTAGAAAGACCAGAATATAGAACCATTAAATATTCATGCTTGTAAAATTAGTATTGTTCTGAGGCAAAGAGATTGGTTGGTGTTTTCTCTACAATTAAATTGCTTTGTTAAAAATGTGTTATTATATTATTACTATCCTGTCTTTTAAAAAATATTTTGGTCAGTTCAAGGCACTGAACATAACTAATACTCCTTCCTCATCTTTTCCCTGTGAGTTGGTTTGGACTTACTATCTTATAGTAAGTGGCCTAAAGTCAACTTAAGAAAGACTTTCCTGGTTTCCAGGTCAGCACCTTTACCAGTACCCCAAACTGGCTCTAAAGATGAATACAAGGTGGTTGAACTTCTTATAGCACTCCAATTATTTACTAATATTAATTCATTAGTCATTGTGACTTTAATTTCCCCTTCCATTTTACCCAGGTAGAAGGATATAAATTATTGCTGTAAAGTGGAAGTCAAAATATCCATGCAATGTATATTGGCTTACCACAATTGAGCCAATATCCTTAAGTATAACATACTTCAAGATATACCCTGTATTTCAATAATCTAGTTAGTCCAGTGATTAATATTATTCAGGGCATATCCTGCAGTGCGGTAAACTAGTAAACTCCTGAAATATAACGAATACTACAATATACCAATTACTAAAATCTATATTAAAGTTTATATTTAATATGTGAACTTGAAGCACTTAGTAAAATGAAGCATCATATATGAGAGCAATAGAAAACTTCATAAAATTCCTGTGATTTCATTTGGGCAACTTACAGCATTGTAGATTTATACTACAGTTGCTGTTATGCTGCATGAAATCATCACAACAATATTTTAAAACTAAATAATCATTGTGTGTTGGTATAAATTGAAACGTCTGCTACTTTTTCTCATATAACTCTGAAGTGACTTAATAATATTTGTTGCTGCCAAACTAGCCAAAATTATACTAGATAATGAACCTTTTGGTTATTTCTCACTAATAATTTATAGCAAAGTATGGTATCATCCAATCATCATGATGGTGGATATAGTTTATCTTCATTACTGATATGTTGACATAATGTTTGGATGATGACATAGATGCCAGGAATAATCACTGAAGAAATGATATTTGCTGGCTGAATTGCAGTTACTGTGTTGCTTTTTCATTTTGGTCTTCTCCCAACATGTATTGTCTGTGTCGATCAGCTAAGGGACTGTTTCAGTGATCAGAAACCATTTTCACCAGGAAGTTAGACCACCCTCAGTTTAAATCACACTTTGTTTAGTAATGCACAGCAAATGCAAACTCCGCAAAAAATTATCGTAAAACAGACATGGGATAAATTATTGGAAAGCATGAACCATTTGAATCAAGGAAGAAATAGAGTAACAATTACATAAAGCCCTTCCCTGCAGACAAGGAAACTTTCTAAATTCCCTCCTTCCTTCTTTGTTATCAGAAATGCTGATAAAGCAATATTTCACCCATTAAGCATTCTTAGACATCCTTGCACCCCTGAAGCTACAGTAATTGCAATCCATGTTTTAAGAGAATGGAGAAAATCAGAATGGAAAGGGGTGGAAAGAAACAGGAACATGGAATTGAAAAAAAACAAAAGACAAAAATGTCAACAGGAAGGAAGATTTTATGATACAGCAGCAGAAATAACCAGGAGAAGATAAATCAGAACTCAGACAAACTTAGATGCTGGGGGGAAAGGGGTTTATCTTGTCTATCTTAAGGTAGAGTAATACTACAACTAGAATGCTCACAAATTACAACCTGAATTCAGCCCGTCTGATTTTAACCTTGCCCAGGAATACCAACCAAACTACAATGAGATCCTACTAGATTGGAACATGGACTTGTCTTTACAGTTAATTTAGACATTACTAAATGTCAAAATTAGTAATTGTGCAAAATTATTTCCGTTATAAAAATTATGCCGCTTCCAATTAATTTACAAACATATAAAGGCTTTTTTAATAAGCAAAGATGCCAAAGGAAACAATTATTTATAAAGATTCTAGGATGCATAGTGTGAGTGAATATGCCATTTGGAAATATTAAAAAGTGTTATAAATACTTGGAATTAATGACTGACTTCTAAACCCCAAGCAACATTAGTGGTTTATTTCTTAGTACTAGACATTCTAGTAATTCAGAAATATCCAGAGGTCTGAGTCAGAGGCAGTTGTTTGGATCCCATTATCATTAGAAATAAGTTGATAAACTAAGATAGAACTTCTAAAGTTAAGTTCCCCTAAGAATTTCCCAGAAGTGCTTATTTATTCTCTTTTTAATATGAACTGAAACCCATTTTAAAAGAAGATTCTCAGGCATTTGATGTTTTTATTTTAATTTTGCTATATTTTATAATATTATTTTATTTAAAATTTTATTGAATTATTTAATTATCTTGAAAATATTTAATTTTTAAATTAATTTATTTTATTTTTACATAGAATCATTTTAAGAATATATATTGGATAATAGGAGATAATCAAATCCCAAGTGACTTTGACAAACATCCAAGTTTGATTGCCACAGTATAAAAAAGATGTTGAAACTCTAGAAAGAGTGCAGAAAAGATAAACACAGATGATTAGGGAACTGTAGGCTAAAACATATGAAGAAAGTTTGCAGGAATTGTGTATGTCTAGATTAATGAAGAAAAGGACTAGGGGTGACAGTATTCAAATATGGCAGTGTTCAAACATCTAATGGGCTGAGAAGATGGCTCAACCTATTTTCCAAAGCACCTGAAAGCAGGACAAGAAGCAGAACAATTGGACTTCCGGTTTGCAAGGCTCGGCGGTGGCAGGAATCCGCGATCATGCACGGTTTCTGCTGACTTGCCACTGGAGTGCCCCGAGCCAACCGGCTTCGGGGCTATAGCTACCCCGTAGAGGTAGCTGAAGACAGGGGAGATCTAGCAGGGGGCAGGGGGAGTCGCACTCCCTCTCTTCAGCTGGCTTAACTCCCTTTTCCAAAAGCGGTAGAGCAGCGGTCAGAAATGGCCACCACAAAGAAGCTTTCATCTGGAAAAGAATGTGCAGGAGGAAGCTCAGAAGTGAAAATTTTGGCTGACCGGGATGAGAAGCAACATCCAAGATATCCTGGAATTTAAATTTTGGAAAAAGATACATCGCTCTCTAAGAAGATCTAAAAGCAGCAAATGAAAGTGAAAAGGGAAAGATTGTTTTTTCTTACTCTCCTTCTTTACAGTGACAGCAGATGAATGAGAAATTGGAAAAACCCACTTTGGCATCAGCAGGTAACCAAACTGGAAAATTAAAGCCAAGGGGGCAATAAAGATTTCTGAACACTGGAAAAAAAATTTTTTTTATGCTGTAAGTGGGAAGGGAGAGGATAAGAATTAAGATTAAGATTTGGCTGGAGAAGATTCCTTGGAATTTAAAAGACTGGAACAAAATCATAAAAAGACTTCTAAAAGATACATTTTAACCCCAGGAAGAGAAAGTGAAAAAAAGAAGAAAGTGTTAACTGAAATAGACAGTGTGTATTTGGATTGCTTGGTGACTTTCGGACTTTTGGAAATTCTTATTTGAATGATTAAAATCATTTGGGTTGTTTAAAAATTTTTTTACAATGGCATTACTTGTAGATGAACTGAAAATGGAATTTATAAAATATAAAGAAGAGGAACAAGAAGGGAAGGGTTCTTTTGGCTCCGTTTTTCATTTTTTAGAAATGGCGATTTCTACGTATGAGAAACTACAAGAACAAGAAGATTGGGATGAAGAAGAAGCCATCTTTAATGAACAAGCAACTTTATCTGGGGATGAAAGGGGAAAGGGGGGAAAGAGAATGGAGAATTTAAAACTTAAAAAAAACAACCAAAAAAGGGAAAAATAAGGTGAAAAGTGGACACAACGTCAGAAAGCAACAGAAAAGAGGAATACAGAAGAGAGTGGAGATTAAGAGACAAGGGGGTAAAAGGGTAGAGTGGAGAAGCAAGGGAGGAAAGAAGGGAAGAGAAGCTACAAAGGTTTGAAACAAGATGTAAAGAAACAGGACTTATTTAGAGATAATGGGTAAAAATATAACTGAAAAAGAGATTCTGCAAAGGTACATAAGACTGTACTGTTGTATTTGTATTTGAAATGTTAGAAAATTGGAACAACATATGATTATAAAATGGGATAAATATTTAATGTAATTTAGCAATTTTTTTTGAATAAAATAAATGAAATGAAATATGAGAGAATTGAACTAAAAAGGAATGGGAACACTGTCATTACATAATATTTTAAAATATAAGTGAAATGGGGGGGGAAGTAACTAAGCAAAATCTATAAGTGTTCCCATAGAAGCATGATACTTATTTGGAAAGGAATGTGTAAAATGTTTAAGACTTAAATGAATATCAATCTTAACGATATAATTTCAATTGCTATGGATTGTTGTTTTAATTATATATCTAATTTTTTTTTCCTATTTTAAAACATTGAGTGTAGCTTTAGAATGTACAACACAGAATCTGAATGAAAATTATGTATTATTTTAAGTGTTAAACTTAGGGGAAAGATATAAAGGCATCATACTCCAGTCAGTTATTACAGAAGAAATTTTGTGTTAATGAGAAAAGATAATAGACAGCTGAAACAGGACAGACAAAGGATATAAGTATAATGATTTAAATTGAGATGAAATAAATAAAATAGAATTAAGAGAGTGAAAAGAGGGGAGAAGCTATATAGAAAATGTAAAATGGTAAATAAGATATGGAATGCTATATAAAAGTAAGCATGAACTTGAATTTATGTCTGTACAAAAAGATGTAACCCGGCATCAAACTGCTTTCCAAAAAGATGTTTTATGTTCTTTATGTTTTGTGTTTTGTTTGTATATGTTTGTTTTTTTGAAAATTAATAAAATTCTTTATTAATTAAGCAGCAGAAAAATTAATCAATGGAACAACTTGCCTCCAGAAATTATTCTGTTATTCTGTTATACTCACTATCTTCATATGCATATATATTAACTGCACAGCTATATTATATATGGCAAAACTGTTCATCCTTCTATTCTTTCTAAAACACACAAACTGGAATGCTGTAAGAAAGTACTGTTCACACAATACAAGATCTTTTGACTCTGGTTGAATTCTTTTCCTATAATTATAATTCATGCTGTAAGTTGGCTTGTTTCTGTAAAAATACTTTTCTTCTCATCAGAAGTTTATAAATGTAATTGTGAATAATATAATGCTTGATGCAGTATTATATTGTAATTGAAATACTAATGACAATGAATTGAAAAAATGACAATAAATTATTATTGTTTACAGATATTATTCATTGATAATATCTATAAATAGAAGTAGAATGACTATGGATGAAGAAAGCAAAGATAGTACCAATAGTAAAAGATGCCTTGGGTGCAGTCCCAAAATATCTGGAGCACCACCTGGAAACCATAAATATCAGCAAAATTAATTTCCAGTCAAAAAGGCAACTATTTACTTGAATAGTTTACATCTTGTAATGATATTTTAACATCATTAAATAACATTTGCTTATCCCGGGTCTTTGATAAGGACTACAAAGGTGGATAAAAATGTTAAATCCAGTCTAAACTTCTGTCTGGTTGTGCAATCAACCATCATAATGTATTTATTATTTAAACGTTTATTTAAATATTTTCAGCAATGCCATTTTTATTAAAGAAAAATGAATGTAGCTGATTCAAGAAAAAATAACTTAACAACTATCAAAATTAAAACCAATTACATGTTATATGTTGCAAGTTTATAAAGTTCTCCCAAATTGTAATTTTCAATGGAAGAAAAGAGGAAGAAGAAATATATGATGTAGCCTTATTTCCCTTTTCATTCCTTTCACCCTGTGTTTTCAGTTGTACAAGTTGCAAGGGGGCTTTTGCAGAGATGACTAGATTACTAGATAGTTATTCTTCTGGTGATTTTCCTGTGTAAAGTGCTTCCAGCTTTCCCTTGATGACTTACCAATTATAACAGAGTATTCTTGTAGATTTTCTACCTTGGTAGTGATTGGGCACTTTTTTCCATTTTCTTACCAACTTCTAAACTCAAAAAGAAATGTTGATAAATGGGACAGTTGAGTGAAGACACTTCAGAGAAATTGTAGTTTTCATTTGCTATTCCTATTAATGTTCACCCTTCCCCAATTTGTTTAGTGTTTCCACTTATTTTTTCTCCTATTACAAAAGCCAACAAGCCTTGTGGAAAATTCATCTTAAAGAGCTCTTAAAGAGAACATAATCCCAATTCCATTTTAGTGATAGAAAGATATTAGATGATAGATAGATGATAAATGATGGATGGATAGATAGATAGATTGAATTTCACCATCAAAATTTAAACATTTGTACTGTAATAATAAATTGTTTCATAAATTAAAGCTATAACACCGCAAAGATACTTGGAAGTAAATTTTTTAAAGTTCAATTCTACTGAAATTATCTTTGCAAAAGAATTATCAGCAAGATTAATTCTTCTGTATAACTGACTGTCCATCATTTTCTCCAGTATAAATTGTCTTTATAAGAATACTTGTCTATAATAATGTATATATGCTTTTTGAAACTTAGTCATACATTACAATTTTGTTTCATCACACAACAATGATGATGCTTGCCATTTTTACCAACACAATCATTTATAACTATCTCTCCGTGTGTGTGTGGGGAATTGTTATTTTACAATTAACATAATTCCTGTACATACAAAATTCTTCTCATTTTCCACACATTAAATATTCACTGAGTGCCTGTTAATATTTCTGGCTGAAGAGTAAGAAATAATGAAATCCTTACTTATCATAAAAATAAATAGTGCTGGCAGGCCTCAAAATTTGACCCAGATAATGTATTTCTTACCTTAATATATAACCAATAATTCTATCTTCTAATTTTTTTAATATAGAATAGTTATTGTATCTTAGTTTAAGCGCTTCCTTTTTCACACAGTTTTGTCTGAAATCCCTAGTGTTATATTATAATATACACTTAACAAGCCTACTTGGCACATCATTGACCTGTTTAATGCATTCAAATGTTATATGACTCCCTAGTTCCCACCCCCACCCAAGGCCAGGACACAACAACAGCCCAGATAATGGCCATGCTTCTTTCGTGTGAGTGAATACAAGGGTGTGACCAACTTAATAAAAATATATTTTATTAAGATAGCTAGGAATAATACAAATAAAGGTAGGTCTATTTTTAGAATAAGAATATTTTGAATTATATTCAGCATATAATGATAGTATTTTAGCTATTATAGTTATTCAGAAATATTATTTTAAATATGCCAGAATGAAAGTTTAATTGAATATTTGGTAACTAAATCGACACCATGAAAGCAATCTTTTGTTATCTTTAATGTAGTTCTTTATGTGGGTTTATAAATTACCAATATATTAAATGAAATAACCCTATCCTATTCTTTTTTAAAATATAGAAGGATTAAGGTTTTCAATATCATGAACAATTTTTCAGAAATGTGTTTCCTACTCTTATCAAATAAGCATAAAATATTTACAGAATGTGCTATGTGAATTATATTAACAAAAGGCATGCTGAATACAAAATAAAGATTTGAAGCTTATCTTAGGTCATAATGCTCTAAAGACACCCACACTCACACCCACTACTGTTTCTATGTAAAGAATAAAAATAACTAATAACCCATCCATGTGCAGGATTTTTAGGATGCAACATACACTCAGGTTTTGGAGACTTTATCATGCTTCAAATTTTAGTCCTTCTTTATTCTAAGTATTTTGTATACACTTTTACAGAAGATAGGAGTCCAAAATCATCTGCCTTTAATCTATTTGTTTTCAATGTTACTATTAACCACACATAAATGTTCAAGAATAACAACTGTATCTCAAAACTCTGCTTCAGAGTACTATTTCACTTATGGGTGGGTATCTCGTAAAGGTGTTGGAGTTTTCTATGTGTTCTTCCTAAAACAAACATCAAGTTTTGCATTTTCTCTTAAGAAGCTGGCGTGATATCTATGCCTCTTTAGGCTAAGGTAAGACTGAAACCAACCAAGCTCAGAAAGCAAGGAGATGCATTGCACACAATGCAATTCTCCATTGTGTGTTTCAGCTGTAAGTGACTCCATTGATAGTACATTCCATCTGACTGCACGCATAACCATTCGCAGGGAATAGCTGCCTTGGCAAGTCAGTTCATTCAAACGTGTCAGTTAAAAACTACAGGCTGATCCACACAGTGACAACTCCTGCATGAGCTCCTAACAGGAAAGTGAGATTTGCTGTGCCAGGTGACCCTCTCCCTCCACACTCCAATCTCTCAAGTCATCAATTATTTTAGGCCTTGACCCTGTGGATGGCTAGAAGATAGCAAGTTTTGAGTCACCTGGGACACTTCTCACCCATCAGAAGCCCCCTCCCCAGTGTGTCTTCTCCGAAGCCCAGGTGTAGGGACTTCATAAAAGCTAATTTGAGGAACTTGTGCCTTACCTCCAAATCTGCCCAAGCTGCAGGATGTGGATGAGAGACTGCATCAGCCAGATGCAGAAGGCGCAGGAGGCAGACCTGGTCTTGGGGCTTCGGATGCCGCTGCAGCCACCCCCTCCACCTCCTCCACTGGTCGTGCTGGTCGCATTGGTGGTGCTGCTGTTACTGCTGTTCGTTGCGTTGCCCTTGCTGGCATTGGATGCTTGCCTTTGTGGCGTGGCCGGCCGGGCCCCGGCATCCATATCCCCCACGGCCGAGCCGCTGCTCACCAGCAGTTTGCTTTCGCCGTGTCCGGCCGAGGTGGAAGAGGCAGGAGCCACCGAGGCACTATCTCCGTTGCTGAAGTCGTGGACAAACCAGCGGAAGCTGAAGACCTGCACCGAGAGGGAACCCAGCAGCACGAAGAAAAGTGTGAGCCCAAACCACCAGCGCTGGCCTCGAAGATAGTAGTCGACCGCCAGCCAGAGGTCCGTGCCCACGTCGGCAAAGTACACGGCCACGGCGGCCAGAATCCAGAGTCCGTCCCATAAGGAATAGCGGCGCTGCTCCCTGCCTAGCCGCAGGCACAGCGACGACGAGCCTCCGCCTGAGCCCCGCGAGTCCCCGGTTGCCCTGCCTCCGCGGCCGCAGCAGCAGCAGCAGCAGCAGCAGCAGCGGCACCCGCCGTTTCCACCGCCGTCCCCTCGACTCCCGCCGCCGGACCTGCAGCAGCCGCCGCCGCCGCCGCCGGGTGACTCGTCATCCTCGGCGCTGCCGGGGCCCTCCGCGCCGGAGGAAAAGCCCGAGGCCAGCGCCTGCACCGAACCGGAATGCTCCGAATTCTGCAGCGGCGTGAACGCCACCTCGCTGCCCTTCTTCATCTTCAGCCGCCCCCCGTCCGACTTCGCGGCCATGATGCGGATGGAAAGCGGCGGCGGCGGCGATAGGGACCCAGTCCGGGAGCACCCTTTCGCCCGCCCCCCTCCCTCAGCGGACAATTCGCTCTCCTCCTCAGGTTTCCCGAAGAGCTGCTGGGGCTGGGCCACGGGCTCTCGCAGGCGCTGCTGGAGCGCCGCCTGCCTGCAGGGAGCCCCGCTCACCCGCCCAGCCCCGGACAGAAGCGGCTTGCGGAGCAGTCCTTACACCGGCACATCTTTTTCTCCGCCCCTCTGCTTCAGCTCTGCTGCTGCCGCCGCCGCCGCCGCCACCCAGCTGACTGACGCCAGGAAAGCGGATGACCTCATCCCTCTCCCCCATACATACAGACAGACACGCGCGCGCACACATACACGCGGAGTGGCCGTGGCGCCCGGAAAAAAAAAAAAAAAAAGGGGGGGGGGGGCTGCGCGTGTGTGTCTGAAAGAGAAAGAGAGGAATCGGGAAGAGCGACGGGACTTCGGAGACAGGGAAATCACACATGCAACAGGAAGGGGGGAATCTGAGGGGACATAGAGGAACCTGCCGATCGGCTATGAGCTTGCGGGGAGGCGTGGTGTGCGCGTATGCGTGTGGAGGGGAGCGAGGTCTGTCCTGGAAGGAAAGGGGAGCAAGTCCCTGATTTTGCTCCCTCGCGGATAGAGAAAAGGATCCACTCGCGGTCAGGAATATGTGAGCGGTTGTGGCTGGTATCTCAACACACCTTCCCAGGAGCGTTGGTTGAGAGGCTGCCTGGAACGAAAAAGACAGGGAGGAGGAGGAGGAGAAGGAGGAGTATGAGCAGAGCTCTCTTAAATTGGAGAAGGCCAAAGGCACCTGGGGACACCTTCACCTCTGAAGGCACAAGCGCTTCCACTCCTGCCTGGAGAAGCGAGCGTCCCGTCTTCCTGCGGCCGCTCCCCTTTTTGCCGCGCTCTTCCACTCCGAAATCGATCGGAGAGGAGCGGTGCTGGTCGGGGGGGGGGGGGGGGGGGGCGTGTACCGAGAGCCCGTTGAGAGCTCACGGGGCGGGTGGGAAAGCTCAGACGAGGCCGGGCACCTCCTGAGGTGAACTGGCAACCCGGGGCTCTCTGGAAGTTGGCGCTCCCCGGGGAACCACCCCATGGACGCAAAGGAGGACGACCCCAGAGAACAGGTGCAGAGAGGAGGGATAAACGAGGCCTCTAGTGCGGGAATCGCTGGCGGCTTCCCGCCTTTGCCTCATGAGCACGGCCTGCTTTGTCACCTCAGGGCACGGGGCGGGGCGAGGCGGGAGGAGAGCCGTTAGCAACAGGTGGTGTCAGGGAAGAAAGGCATTTCGCGTGGGGCGGGTGGCACGCGGACCCTCCTCTTCAGTTTATGTGCCACGAGGCGGTGGCCGAGAAGCCTTTTGAGGCTCGGCATCCTCTCTGCATTGGTAAGTGTCAGAGGCTGGCATTGGCACTGGAAGCAAGGCGGCTAAGGAGCTTTCAGAAGGCTAGTGCCGCTGGAGACAGGTGGTCCTTTTTCGGCTTAGCTGGAAGGGTCTTTCACAGACCAGATCCCCTTTCTGTCTGCCACAAAGCCGTGTGGAATCTCCATTGATTGGGAATGGGACATGAGTATCAATGAAGTTCGCTATGTTCACTATGACAGTAAGGCCAGGGAAGATGAACCTCTGATCAGATGCATTTGACAGTTATGCGAGGCACAGTTGGACTTAGAACCTTATTTTTGATGGAGAACTTGCCAAAGCTTGGAGGACTCATCTCTAATGATCTAATTGCGAGAGCCCACTGTAACTACATAGCCAAAAAGGCGTTAAGAGTTGTTAACTTAATCCTATGTAGCTTTTTCTCTGGTAAAACCACACTACTAACTCGAGCACACAAAACATTTGCTAGACCAATACTCGAATACAGCTCATCAGTCTGGAACCCACATTACATATCTGATATTAACACAGTTGAAAAAGTCCAGAAATATTGCACAAGAAGGTTTCTCCACTCCTCTACTCGTTGCAGAATATCTTATGCCACTAGACTTGAAATTCTAGACCTAGAAAATCTAGAACTACGCTGCCTTCGGTCCAATCTAAGTATAGTATATAAAATAATACATTGAAATGTCCTACCTGGCAATGAATACTTCAGCTTCAACCATAACAACACAAGAACAAACAGTAGATTAAAAACTCAAGGTTAATTGCACAAAACTTGCAGGAAATACGACTTCAGCAACAGAGTGGTCAATGTCTAGAATACTCTACCTGACTCTGGTTTCTTCCAGAAACTCCAAAAACTTTAACCTTAGACTGCCTACTGTTGACCTCACCCCTTTCCTAAGAGGTCTATAAGGGGTGTGCATAAGCGCATCAACATGCCTACCGTCCCTGTCCTATTGGTTTTTTTATTTTTTATTTTTTTATATGTATCCATGTATTCATAACTGTTTTTACTTATACCTATTATCTTGTTAGCAATTGACAAAAATAAATAAATAAAAGCTTTAGAGATGAGTCAGGTGGAAGAAAAGAGGAGTTTCTTTCCCCATACTTGGGCTATGATTTCAAGGGACACAGAAAAGCAGGAGATCTCGCTCAGTCTTAAGAAAATCATGTAGGGCATATAATGACAGCTGACTTAACATGGTATGCTCCAGGCTGTGAGATTGCACAGGGCATGCCAGCATAATTTGCACTCTCTCTCTTCTCTGCAACTGTAGCAAGGCCAGTCAAGGGTACTGTCCTAACAGTTTATTGAAAAGCAAGTTGATGTGGGACGATTCCTGGAAGGAGGACAAAGAAGAGGATGAGGAGAAATCTGACAATTGCTCCCTATAATATTTTCTGAATAGGAGGCAAGTCTTTATGTACTGCTTTTTCTTGTGGAGTGGATTGCAGGATCAAGATTATTAAAGGAAGGGAGAGACCTGGACCTTTCTTGTTCACTTACAGAGATTAGAACTACCTTGTATAGTGGTTGTATTGCCAAAATCACTAGATAAAGTGCTTCAAGGTCCTAATATTTGGTGTTTTCTAGGATATAGTTTTGTACTGCACCTTTTCTGGGGTCCTGTTAATCCAGCATCATAAAACAAAATGGTCAAGGAAGGAAGTTGGAAGTGACTGGAGTCAGGAGGAAGCATGCTTGTAGAAGTAAAAAGAAATTGACAACAAAACTTTGGTAAATCCCAGCTTCTCTGACATCATGCCCATGTGATTTTTATAATTAGAATAGCAGAGTTGGAAGGGACTTTGGAGGTCTTCTAGTGCAACCCCTTGCTTAGGCTGGAAACCCTACACCATTTTAGACAAATGGTTGTCCAATCTCTTCTTAAAAACTTCCATGTTACAGCATTCACAACTTCTGGAGGCAAGTTGTTCCACTGATTAATTGTTCTGTCAAGAAATTTCTTCTTAGTTCTAGGTTGCTTCTTTCCTTGATTAGTTATATTCATTGCTTCTTGTCCTGCCCTCAGATCCTTTGGAGAATAGCTTAACTCTCTCTTCTTTGCTGTAACCTCTGAGATATTGGAACACTGCTATCATGTCACCCCTAGTCCTTTTTTTCATTCAACTGGACAAATCCAATTCCAGCAACTGTTCTTTATATAACCATTTTAACCTCCAGTCCCCTTGTTGCTCTTCTCTGCACTTTTTCTGGACTCTTAACATCTTTTTTTACATCATGGTTACCGAAGCTGTATGCAATATTCGAAGAGTGGTCTTACTAAACGTTATAAAGTGATGTCATTCTTTCATGTGGTCTTGATTCTATCTCTCTGTTAATGCAGCCTAGAACTGTGCTGGCTTTTTTGGCAGCTGCAGCACACTGTTGGTTCATATTTAAGTGATTGCACACTAGGACTCCAAAACCCCTCTCACAGTTATTACTATTAAGTGAAGTAACTCCTATACTGTATCCCTGCATTTGGTTTTTCTTGCCTAAATGTAGAGCCTTAGTTTTTTCATCACTGAATTTCATTTTATTATATAGCACCCAATGTTCAAACTTTCTGTCTGCTACTGAAGCATCATGTGCTACACAAATAGCAAGGCATATACCAGATGAAGATAAGAAACATTAACTCCATAGTAGATCAGGAAAAAAAACCCAAAGTAAAATGGCCTTGGCTTTGGATGAGACAAAATTTGTGTCATGTGAACATGTTCGAAATAATGTTCATGCTAAAATTAGGTGAATAGAAGATCTTATAATACCATATCTAGTGCAAATACGGCTTTAAATCCATATTTAAGTTTTAAATGCAAAGTTTAGTTTTCCAAAACACTTCAAAAGTTTTCAGAATGGGGTAGTTAATCCTTGAATATTTTATCACAACTATGCAGAAACTGTATGAAGCAATAAACATGTTAAGCACAAGGTTACTGTTCTGTATGCAAAGTGGGTTACTCCAAAACATGCAAATCTGATTGGTCAACTAAAGTAAGCATCGGATTGGTTCACTAAGAACCAATCCGAATAAAGTAAAAAAGGCGGCAAATTCGATCAGCTGCCATTGGTTACAAGCCGGCAGGCTAGCCTGTATAAAAGGCTGCCGCTAAGTCAGTCAACTGTTCCGTTTTACTGATTCCTGTAAATAAAGACTTTTCGTTGTTGGAACCCGGTCTACCTGTTTTTCCGAACTAAACAGTTACGATAGTCTTAACTGAATGTTATGGAAACTGACTGACAATTGTGCAATAGGATATATGTTTAATCTCTTTTCCTAAAGTTGCTTAAGATGGGTCTCTGGCCTTTTTCAAAAATTTGGAGGGTATGTTACACCAACAGTATTTTGTCGTGGACTACTCTTATTCTAAGATCCTGCCTTTCTCATGCAACAATAAAAACAATGATATTTTTTCTACTTAATCAAGAGCCAGTTTGGTGGAGAGGTTAGGGTGATGACCTAGAAACTAGAAGACAGTTCTAGTCCTGCCCTGAACATAAAATCCAGCTGGGTGATTTTGGGCCAGTCACTCATTCTCACTCTAAATCACTTTATAGTGTTGTTGTTGTTGTAAGAAAATAGGAAGAAGGAGTGCTAAGTATATTCACTGCCTGGAGTTACTTATAATAAATGCAGAATAAAAGTCAAAATAAATATTTGACTGTAATAAAAGGATAATAAGCTCTGCTTCAATTGCCAGACTTTCTTCCCAGCAATTTGAACAATTTCTTAGAGCTCCCATTAGCAATATTTCACAGAAAGGAGATTATAAAAATTTCAGTCAATCCTTATTGAATGAGGTAATGTATAAACAATTTTTGGAGACAAAACTGTTGTGTCGTGTGTGTGTGTGTGTGTGTGTGTGTGTGTGTGTGTGTTTGTTTTACAGTGAAGAGATGCTGAATGCCTATCATGTTTCTGACAATAGAGATGTCTGCCTGTTCATGTTTTGATATTTGCTATGGACTTACCAAATTGCAAAGTTACTCTCACAATTGATCTTACAAGACATTCTTGAAAGACACTTTGGAAAAACAGAAATTCTAAAAATGATTTTCATCTCTGTTCCATCCGGAAAAGATGTGCGGTAGACTGGGTTCTAACAAATAACTTTATTAGTTAACAGCAACAGTAACGGAACATTGGCTCAAGCCGTGGCTGCCCTTTTTATAGAGACTTGCCTGCCGGCTTGTAGCCAATGACATTGTTTTAACTTTGCCACCTTTGAGCGGCTCCTAAGATTGGTTTCCAATGAACCAATCCACTACTGGCCTTTCCGGCCAATCAGAATAGACCATTTGGAACCTTCCAAGTTATACAGAACACCCCTCCCCCTTGAGTTCAGTCCTACGTGAGTGACGTCGCACAGGAAGGTGGGGCTTCTTCTGGTCCGAGTTGACCTGCACGGCTCATTCTCGCCCAGGACTTCAAGCGGTTCGGTCGGGATCGCTGTCTCTCTGGCTCGTCTCCATGGAACCGCCTGGAAGGGTGAGTCAGCATTGCTGCTACCGCTTGAGTTGCTCAGGCCGGTAGTTTTGCCGCTCCCTCCTGGTTCAACCGGGCTGGTTGAGCTGGCCTGGCTGGCCCCTTCCAGGATGGCTTCCCTTTCGCTCGGACTACTTCTGATGGTTTCATCTAACCATAAGTGCTCTTTTTGGTTGGTTAGATGTTATAGATTTATTTGCAATGGTTCATTTTCATACCATTTTTTATTTGTTTGTGTTTCCCCCCACCCTTGGTTTTGTTTTCATCGATTTTTATTATTTGAGGTTGCACGGTTGTTTTACGCTCAATTTTTTGGGAACGAAGCTGGTCTATGTGCCACTTCCATTCTTTTCCATCGTCCACGGTTAGTCGGTAGGACCGGGGCCCTGTTATTTGTGTGATAGTGGCTGGAAGCCAGAGAGGGTCCCCGGTAAAATTCTTTGCATAGACTAGGTCGCTGATTTCAAAAGTGCAGTATCGGCTGGACGAGTCGGGGGTTTCTCACAAGTGTAATTTGGGTGCAGTCTATCTAAATGGGATCTGAGTTTCCTCCCCATTAACAATTCTGCTGGGCTCTTGTTTGTTGTACTACTGGGAGTGATGTGTTGTAGTGCAAGTAAGCAGTTCAGCTTGTCTTGGACATCCCCACGGTCCATTTTTTCTAGGCCTTCTTTGGTAAACCTGACCATTCGCTCGGCCCTACCATTCGCCGCTGGGTGGGCCAGCGCGGTTAGTGCATGGCGTATACCCAGGGATGCTAAGTACTGTTCGAATTGTATAGCCATTAGTTGTGGCCCATTGTCGGATACCAATACATCAGGCAAACCATGAGTTGCAAACAATTTGTTTAGCTGTTTTATAACAGTGTCGGTTGTTGTGGATGACATTACTATAACCTCTAACCAATTTGAATATGCATCTACGACTATTAAGAACACATTGCCCCTGGTTGGTCCTGCAAAATCAATATGGATTTCAGACCAAGGACCTCGTGGGGTCTCCCAGTCCCATATGGGCGCTTGCGGTGGTGTGGGTCTAGCTCTCTGACACTTGTAGCATGTTGCAACCCAGCGTTCAATATCTTTGTCTATACCAGGCCACCAGACATAGCTCCTGGCCAGGCTTTTCATTTTTACTATGCCTGGGTGGCCCTCATGTAGCATACCCAACACCTCTTCCTGCAGTCTGGATGGAATTACCACCCGATCTCCCCACAATAAACACCCCTTTTGTATTGACAGTTCAGTCTGGTCCGAAAAGGTTTAAAACCTTCAGTCTTTTGGCTTACCTACCCAAGTCAAAACGCGGGTAGTCACTGGGTCTTTCGCCGTGGTTCTGGCGACATCATTGGTAGACAATGGAAGTTCAGGGCAGGTCTCTACTTGTAGGGCAGTGGTGGTTGAAGCCGGGTCGTCCTCTATGGTTGGTAATGGTGCTCGGCTTAAAGCATCTGCATGGGTGATTTGTTTCCCGAGTCGATGCAGCAAGGTATATGAATAGACGGCCAGGAATTCTGACCACCTAGTCATCTGTGGGGATAGAATGTTCGGTGTGGGTTTGTTCCCCGCCAAAATCCCCAGTAATGGTTTATGGTCAGTCACAATGGGAAGTGTCCTTCCATAGAGGTTTTCATGAAAACGTTTAACTCTGGTGACGATTGCCAGGGCCTCCCTGTCTAGCTGGCTATAGTTGCGTTCCACTTTGGAGAGCGTTTTCGAGTAAAAGGCGATGGGTGCCTCTCTTCCATCAGGTAATTGGCGGTTCAGGATGGCACCGACTCCGAAAGGTAAGGCGTCACAGGTGACCGTCAATGGAAGTGTATTATTAAACTGAATAAGAACGGTGTCTGAAGTTAATAAGTCTTTTATGCTTTGGAATGCTTTTTGTTCTTATGACCCCAAGTCCAGACAGTTTTTTTATCCAGAACATGGTGTAATGGTTCTGCTATAGTTGCTTTGTGGGGGAGGAATACGTTATAAAAGTTGATCAAACCCAAGAATGCCTGTAAGTCTGTTTTATTTCTAGGCCTGGGTGCGTCTTTAATTGCTTTGACTTTTTTGTTTGTTGGGTGAATACCTTGTTCGTCAATTAAATACCCTAAAAATTCGACGTGGTCAGTAGCCAGGCAGCATTTTCCTTTTTTACTTTTAGGCCGGATTCTCTAAATTTTGTGAGCACTTCTCTTAGTCTTGCTTCTAATTGGGTCGTGTTTTTCGCTGAAATTAGGACGTCATCAAAGTATGGAACGACCCCTTTTATTCCATTTAATAGGCATTTCATGAGGCTTTGGAAAATGCCTGGGGCAATGCTTACTCCGAATTGAAGCCTATTACATTTGAATGCCCCTCTATGCGTTACTATTGTTTGTGCCTCGGCCGTTATTGGGTCTACTGAAAGCTGCTGATATGCCTGAGCTAAATCGAGTTTTGCAAAAAAATTTCCTCCCCCAAGTGAGTGGAGTAAGTGCTGCACAACTGGTACCGGGTATGCGCTTTGCTGCAATGCATGGTTCAGGGTAGCCTTGTAGTCTCCGCAGATGCTCACAGACCCGTCAGGTTTTATAGGTGTTACTATTGGTGTCTCCCACCTAGCATGGTAAATTGGTTCTATGACCCCTTGTGCAATTAATTTGTTTAATTGCTCATCTATTTTGGGCTTTAATGCAAAAGGGACTCGTCTGGCTTTTAACCTTCTTGGTGCTATCTGGGGATCGAAGCTAAAGGAAATTGGGGTCCCCCGGTACCTGCCTAAGGTGCCGTTGAAGACGTCCTGGAATTCATGTAGCAGGTTCTCTTCCCAATCGCTTGTGGCTATTTGGCTTTCTCCGGTCATCCCGATGCCCAATGGTTCGAACCATTCGATGCCCAGGAGGCTGGGACGGTCTTGGTCGACTATAGTCAGCGGCAGGACTTTGGCGTGTTGTTTGTAAGTGACTTTGAAGTGTCCTAGACCTACCATGGGAATTCTATTTCCTGGTAGTCTTTGAGAATTAATTTTTGTTTCTTGAGTTCTTTTTGTTTTATGTTGGGAACCAACCGCCTGATTGTGTTCCAAGACACCATTGATAGGAAAGATCCTGAGTCGACCTCCATTTCACAAGGACTTCCTTCAATGGTCACTACAATTTTGACATTTCTCCCGCTTTCTGTCTGTGCGCTTCCGATAGTGACAGTCTGGTGAGTTTTTTCTTGGTTGCTGGTTCCCTTGCTGCGCTCCCATTTTCTATCGGCTTGCCTCGGGTCAGTTCTTGGTGGAGAATTACCGTGTCTGCTAGGACTGCTGTTCTTACGATTGCAGCAGACTCTTTCGATGTGTCCCCTCTTTTTGCAAGCCCGACAGATGGAATCAAGGAACCTACACTTGGCTCGGGGGTGATTTCCTCGCCAGCCAGCGCATTCCCACCAATTTCTTCTTCTTTCGCACCTTTTTTGGTTCGCCTACAGGCGATGGACCTCATTGTCATCTTCGTATGTTTCTGATGACTCATCTAGGCTTCGTGGTATGTGGTTGTGGCAGCTTGCTTCTTCCCTCTGGGTAGGGTCGTCGTGTCAGTATTGGCATTCATCAGTTTCATTGTGGCCACTGATTTCTTCGAGACTTCTGCAGCGGTGGCTTCCGCGATTGCTTCTGCCACAGTTATGTTAGGTCTGTTTAATAGTTTGCTTTGTAAAGTAGAGTCCTTTAGACCTAACACGATACGATCTCGCATGGCCTCATCCATATTCTGGAACTCGCAGGCTCCTCCCAGATGGTGGAGAGCTGCCACAAAATCCGCAATGGTCTCGTCTTCCTTTAGCATTCAGTTAAGCTCAGACCAGGTCATCTGTTTCACGTCTCGGGGCTTTGCCAATGCCTTTGCCATTTTGAACATGGATGGCCCACAATGTGTTAGGAAGACAGCCCTCTTTCGCTGATCTGAAATTTCTTCCATTTCGTTGCTTTCCAGAAACATCAGGAAGCAATCGATATAAGACTCCCAAACTTCTTCATTGGGGTTAAAAGATGCGGGCGGCGCATTGCTACCAGCCATTTCGTCTAGCATGGTTGTTTTCTCACCGTGTGCTCGGTCTCCGCTTTAGGACGATCCCACCTTTGTCGCCAGTGTTCTGTCCGGAAAAGACATGCGGTAGACCAGGTTCCAACAAATAAGTCTTTATTAGTTAACAGCAACAGTAACAGAACATTGGCTCAAGCCGCGGCAGCCCTTTTTATAGAGGCTTGCCTGCCAGCTTGTAGACAATGACATTGTTTTAACTTTGCCGCCTTTGAGCGGCTCCTTGGATTGGTTCCTAATGAACCAATCCACTACTGGCCTTTCTGGCCAATCAGAATAGACCATTTGGAACCTTCCAAGTTATACAGAACAATCTCCAACCTCTTGACATAAAGACCATCATAAACATCTAATAATTCCTCTCTTTTGTCATTTGGGGATTGTGGGCACCATCTCTAGTGATGCTTACAAAGGACATTTTTAAAGTAGATTGTCATTTTAAAGCACATTTTACTTAAGAAGCCATATTAGCATAACCATTAGCAGCCCGATTTATCTCTTTCAATACTTCTTTTGTGTATGTATAAGTATGCGCACATAATGAACATACACACTATAATTTAGGAGTTTATTTCCTTTAAACTCTTCTTTCCATCTAATAATTTGATCTTGCCACAACATGGTAAATCTCAACACGAAACATTGAAGGTGCTTTCTAAGACCTCTGATTTTAGCTCTCACAAAAAGAAAAAAAATGAAAAGTTTCTTAATGATTTTGTGGGATGGCTTGTTCTTTTAAATATAAGGGAAATTGAATTTTTGGGGGAGTTGGTAGACTTCTGATACCAAATAACTTGAATGATTTTGAATATCAAATATATGTTGTCGTGTAATTTATGACTGACCAAATTTCTCCAAACTGTCTTCCACAAGTAATAAAGAATAATAAACTACTATGAATAGTTTTACTATATCAGAATGATTACAGTCACACTTCTCATTCTAAAAGGTGCTTTTTCAAGAGGCAACTGAACTTTCTGGTTTTTCTTTGAGGACATTTTGTTTCTCATCCAAGAAGCTTCTTCAGGTCTGGAAACGTCTTCAAAGAAAAACCAGAGAGTCCAGTTGTTTCTTGAAAAAGTACTTCAGGGGCAACCATAACATGATGATTGAGAATCTCCATAGAAATCTAGCTATGCACTTTGGGACAAAGACCCTTTGAATGATGCGGGAGTCTGAATGGATTTCCAGAAAAACTGCAGACTACAAGAAACATTTGCGCTTCAGTTTGAGACGCAGACAGCATAGATTCATCTCCAACAGCCTGTGCCTGTGCTCAACAGTGAAGGGATACAGGCCAGAAAACATCCTACAAAAAGCTCTACTCCAATGACAGCTGAAGAAGCTTCTTGGATGAGAAGCGAAATGTCTTTAAAAAAACAGCAAACAGAAAATCCGGTTGCCTCTAGAAACAGCACTTTTGAGATAACCATGACCTGGATGACTGAGAATCTCCAGAGACGTTTCTCATTCTCAAGCCATAACATAGGTGCTGTTGCTCTGCTTAGTTTATAAATTATGTTTTTAAGTTAAGAAATAGAAACATTAATTTTTTAAAGGAATAATAAAAAATTTAAGAGAGGACCTACTGAATTTCCTCAATTCAGTAAAAAAATGTAGAAAGAAAGAAATGTCAGTAATACATTTTCTTCCCACTTCAATAACACTGGTATTTTTACAGTCAATGATTCTGATAAAGAATTAGCATGTTTTGTATTGAATATGCTCTATTTATGTCCTTTACATTGAAAAAAGACCAAAACTTGTTTTAAAATAAAAAAAACATAGCAATTAGAATTATAAAATATTATACAATAATATTCAAAGTTACTATCTCCATGGAATCATTTCTATTCACATAAAATAATGACTCCATGGTTTTAAAATTTCACATAATGATTACTGAGAATGAAACAAAACCCTTTTATTAAATGAGGAATTGCAAATACATTCCACTTATTGTATGGTTACTAAATTTCTCAATTAAGCTTATTAAAAGAAACAATTGTGTACAAAATATTCTTATTTACCATCATGCAAACATCATTAGAATGCTTAGAAACTGTTCAAAGTCCATAAAAGACTGAGAAAAATATTTGACAGTGAGCAGAGAACAAAGGAAAGGAGAAAAGGACAGAGAAAAACAACAAGTGTCACAAAGAAATAATGTGACAATGACATTAGAATATAATCCCACATGTCTATTCAAAATAAAAAATTCTCCACTTTAAAAAATCTTTGAAGATATCATAATATTTTAAGGGAGGATCTGGCACAAGAAGAATTTTAAAACAAATATAATATTTTGGAATAGTACTTTTGTATATTGTAGTTGTATTCTATAAAACAAAATCATCAGTTAAAAATGCAGCAAAATGTGCCCAAAGATATGAGCCCATGGTCGTTATTCTACTATTATTATCTAAAGGTTAGAATATTGATTATTATATAAATCCTTCCAAGTTTTTGTATGTGATCACTGAATCAAGAACTGAAGGTTATATTAAAGATCATTTAGTCTAAGCACTTCCTGAATGAGGATCCACTTGAGTGTAAATAAAATGCCTTTGTTCCATAGTGAACAGGTTAACTGTTTCTTAAAGGAAAAATATTAATGAAAATTGAAGTTTTCACACTTCTCCCAGCTGAGTACCATTTCTGTACACCATTGTCTGAGTTATTTGTGGCTAGATGTAAACATTTTAAAAAATCTGTCTCTATAGAAACTGGTTCAAAGCTAGACTTTAGAGTTTTCTATGATAACATTTACTTTTGCATATCTTAGATATCCAAAATATATATTTGACATGATTGATTACTGACAAGATTTTCATGTTTAATTGCTGTCTTAAACAAATTAATTTAGAACTTTTAAGAATATCAAAGCAATTTATTTCCAGTTAAGAGTAGGTCAGATTTTAGCTTTAACTTTTTCACAATGAAGCCTCCACAAATGTCATGTAATAACATGTATCAATTTTTATGCATTAGTATAACAAACAAAAATTCATTCCAACCTGTTGAAATAATCTTATTGACAGACATTTATACATAAATATGCATATGCTACTTTATTTCATGAAAGTTATCTTTATTTTATAAATTAATTGAATGTTGAAGATAAATTTAAGGATTTCATAATTCAAGACATATATGTAGTGTCTAATATAAAAAAGATCAAAATATCAAAAAGATTCCAAACATCTGTCAAGTGAAAGTGATCAACATTTGAAAAAAAATTCCAAAATGAAGTTGAGACAATGGCTTTTGTTTTTACAAGTTTGCAAAAGATGCCATGGAAACTATTGGAATAAATATATTTGTTTGTTGGTTTGTTTGTCAAACTTATTTGCTGCACATCTTGTGGTTCAAGTGAGTTTTTTTTTTCATGTTGTCTTTCAATATTGTCCAATATCAGAGTTTCATAGGAACAAAAGTGTGCTGTTTCAGTTGTAGCTAAGCCATAATTACAATGCTGAAAGTTGTGATTCAACTTTGGATAGACATATTGTGTATTCATGATTTAGATGTAGACCTTAGCTAGACTGCTTTCTAACATGCAGTATAACAAAATCACATGAGTCAGCATCAGTGATGGGATTCATTTTTTTTTTTACTACCGGTTCTGTGGGCGTGGCTTGGTGGGCGTGGCAGGGGAAGGATACTGTAAAATCTCCAGTCAGAGGGGGTATTTACCAGTTCTCTGAACTACTCAAAATGTCCGCTACCGGTTCTCCAGAACTGGTTAGAACCTGCTGAATACCACCTCTGGTCAGCATGTACCCTGGTGACGTAGAGAAAACCATTCCTGACCAAAACAATGTACTTCTCGCTGATCATATTGATACTTCAATAAGTCTTCTTTCTAAATAAATATTGGATTAACTTTTTCATAGATTATTAGTTGTAGAATGACTGATCTGTACTCTTTGTTAGGAGGTATGAGTTTTCATTTGCTACATGACTCCCACAGCAAATAAACACATTTTTAGTACATTTAAAGTTGTCCCAACAATATATAACTCACTCACAAAAAGAAATTAATGATCTCACATAATCTGTAGTACTTGTAGCCAAAGTTTATTAATTAGATTAATAAATTAATAAAATTCAGTCTGAATACTGTAATTTTGGAAAATCTGAATCATGGTTCAGAAATATATAACCAAGGATGCTGAATGATTTTGAACTAAATCACCTGTGTGATTACATAGCTGTTCTAGTTTGCAATTATGGCCATTTTATGGAGACCAGTTTAAGTGGAAGATTGCAGTTTTCATTTCACGAGCCTTTCCTTTCATGAGAAATTACTCTCACAGTAGTTTTATTGATATAATTATCAGAAAACACTTGGATAAAATTGAGATTATTGTCCTATTCCTCAGAAAGATCTCAATATATGGTATATATTTACCGATATATGGTGAAATGTTTCGGCTTGAAATGGAAATTAAGATAATAATGAATATAAAGCTTGTATCTAAACTGACCTGTCTTCTATTGAAACTGATCTCAACTTCTCAATGTCTAGCAATCTTTTGCTTTAGGTCAGCAGAATGGAAATCCTGTTGGAATTTCCCCTGTGGGTTTTGCAAACACTGTTTGAACAATATGTTATATATTCCTAGGGCCTCATTTTAAATAGCACAAAATAGGACAAAAGGATGAAATAAATTGCTAAAAGATGCTACTCAGTATTATTGATGTAAATGAAGTAAGATAGTATTATTTACACTTGATATACTAGAAATGGCATCAGGGTAAGTTCATATTGCAAACTATTAATGAAAGACACTCTAGCAGAAAAGTGTAAATTCTGTATAATGACTATAGATACCGACTAAACTCATTTCTGCACTCTAGGGATCACATTTTACATTCATTTTAGTATCTATACTAGCAATGCAAGAAGAAATATGGAGTTTTTAGTAAAACTTAATTAAAACCATTTCATTGTTCAATCAGAAAATATTATATTGTTATTTTTTTGAAGATAGTACCGTTATAAACCATTTATTCTTAGATCTATATATGTTGTTGATTAGCATTTTGACAAATAGTTCTTAATTTTCAAAGTGAAGATATATTAAAATAAGGCATGGATTTTATAGCTTTTTATACAATATAATTTTTCTTTGATTTCTCATTTGATTATTTGGATAGTTATTTTGAAAAATGATTGCATAAAGGCTTCTTAGTTCGTTCTAACTATCATTATACATTGACCATTTTCTCAAAAAGTAATATGCCATTTTCACAATTAATAAGATTACTTATAGCATAAGAAATACATATTTACCCCTCCTTTGTGACACAATATATGTACTGTCACCATTGGAAAGAGGATGAGAACACACAGTTCAGTGAGTCTTCTTGGGATTTGGTTTCAAAAGTATTCTTTAAAAGGCAAATATTTCACAATAATATCTATAATACCTATGTCTATAATACCTATAATATCTTGCCAAAGAATTCTCCATTATCATTCTGAAGACATTTTGCCCACTAGAATAAGCTACTTGTATATGATATTATCAAGAAACAACTTTGATTTATATAAAAATAAACTTCTAATAAAATATTTAATTATGTGCTTATTCATGACTGACATAAATTGTTTTTTCTTTTTCCTATGTAAAAAAAAACCTGCCAATTTTAAATATTGTGAAAGTATCATGATACAAAGACATAAAGAACAATGATTTCTTTTATTCTATAATTGAATAAAGGTGTTTAGAATGCTTAGAGTCATTCTCAATGTGATAAATTCTTTTGATATTGCTTCATAATTATAGTTCTTTCATAATTAGGAAATACAAATAAACTGAATCAGCTTGAAGTGAAAGGGAATCATATTCAAATAGGTTTCAGAAAACTATATGTAAAGCTGTACTGCTGTGTGCCCATCATTTTCATCTGCAGCCAGCCATCTGATAAAGAAAATATATATATTTTATTGAAAGATAAGCTACATTTGATCAGACTTTCCCATCCTAATTCCATTGATCATGCCAACTGGAAACTATGGGAGTTGTAATCTAACATATCTAGAAGGTACAGTAAAGGGGAAGTTCCTATAGACATGAAAATCCATGGGGGTTTTGTGGATTTTATTTGAATTGAATGAACATGCTGTTGTTCATTTACTAATCTCTTTGTTCATAGCCTGAAGTTCAGACCAACTAATTCTCAATTTCTCCTGTGATTTTTATTCTTGGAAAGGGAAAAATATTTCCTGGTGTATAATATTAGCAGTAGCAGTGGCACTTAGACATATATAATGTCCCACAGTGCTTTTAGAGCACTCCCTGAGTTGTTTACAGACTCAGGATATTGCCCCCAACAATCTGGGTCCTCAGTTTACTGACCTCAGAAGGATGGAAGCTGAGTCAACCTTGAGCTGGTCAGGATCAAACTCCAGGCCGCGGATGGAGTTAGCTTGCAACACTGCATTCTAACCACTGTGCCACCAGCCATATTACTTAACATTTTTGTTGAATGTTGCAGCAACAAAAATTTAAACAAAGCAAAACATACCTGTTACAGCTAAAACTGTAGAGTTCATTTGTAGACATATCTGTAATTTCTACCTTTTCAAGAAACCAGCCACTTGCTGTAAAAAAAGAAGAGAAAGAATAAAGATCAGACTGGCCTAAATGAGACCATTTTCAAATGCCTGAATAAAGGCTGCAGGTATATTCACAAAGACATAAATTATGCAAATCATTTCAGAAATAGGATCAGCTGGCTTAATTGAGCAAGGGTTGGCTATTACATCCTAACCTCTTATCAACAAGGCTGTCTAGGCTCAGTTTCCTAATGTCAATCAAGTCAACTAAACAGTGACAAAAGATTAAATATTTTTTACGTGCTACCCACCCAATGACAAAATATGAGAGGTGAAATAGGCAAGCTTTTTGACTCTCTACAATATCATTAAGCAGAACTATCCTGTGAGATAAATTCAGCTGAATGACAAGAAGCAGAAGGAAGTCAGCTAGCAGGAAGACATAATTCACAGTTATGTGGGTTGCTTGCTTAACAACTTGCACTATCCTCACTTAATGACAGTAATTGTGAGTGCTGGAACTGCCATTGCTAAATGCAAAGGTCACGCTTTGTTAAATAATTTTTTTTATTAAGGATTTCAAATACAAAGATAAAATAATGCAAACCAAGGATAAACCCAGTTTTACCTTGTGGTAAGATGGAAAGCTAATACATTTTACAAATAAATAAATAATATAAAAGGTAAAGAAGAAGAATAAAAAGTGCAGAGAAAAATAAAATAATAAAATAATGAAAAAATAAAGTTATATGAAGAAATGACTACTCCTCCCTCCAAACAAGTATAATCAACTTTTGTAACTTCATCTTTTCTTTAGCCTTTTAATAAAAAATATTCCTGTATTTCATATCTTATCAATAAACAAATTGCAAAATCTCATCATTCAGTCCAAACAAAAGTCCATGAAGAGCTATCAGAAATAATACCATAAATTACCTATAATTTTGCATCCCAACTTATCATTTTTTGTGAAAAATAAAACAACTATCTTCCCATATTATATTTTAGTTATAAACGCAGCCTCATCTTTCTATGGCAGAAACAATGGATTGGCTCTTCAGAACTCCTCTCCAGATCAAGGAGAGAGCTGGGATACAATTCCTGGGATTGTTTGCTCCATACAGAAGCTTCTAAATAGCATTCTGGTGGGTTTTATTGCTGTGGGAACCAGAGGGAAAATCATCTTGACTAAGCCACAATCAATGCCTTCAATTGGACACCTAGTGCTCCTATATTATCTCTATTAATCGCTTTAGGAAATTGCTTGTTACTGGTTTTTTTTGTATGTTAAGAACATCCAAAGAAGGGCAGGTTTCAATACAGTGGGAAAAGAAGTTGACCAGAGCAAACCAGTCAGAACTAAAGATTACAACTAAAAGAGAAGAGACCATTAAAACAACAGAGTAATATTGACTATTGAAGAAATCAAAAATATTCCTTCCTTCCTTCCTTCCTTCCTTCCTTCCTTCCTTCCTTCCTTCCTTCCTTCCTTCCTTCCTTCCTTCCTTCCTTCCTTCCTTCCATTTTTATAACCACTCAATCAAGTGACTTTGGATCAATGTGTCCAAAAATTAGTCTTAAGATTGTTTGTACCGATAAGAATAGATTTTACACAGGAAGAAATTTTACTAGAAAAAATAGACTAAGGGTGATCTTCAAATAGATCTAAAAATGTCAGATATGAAAAAGGATGCCACAATGGAATTACAAACAAAACTGGATGACGTCTTAATGATTAAAGGAGACATACAAATAATCAATCAGAAGAATGGCTTGGAAAGCTTTTTTTATCGTGGATGTTCAAAAAATACATGTTAAAATAGTGAAGGAGTTTCTGAGAGGAGACAAAGAAAAAACTATAAGAAATCAGCTTGTGGGACATTATTTGAAAGGATTAAAGATCAAGCTTTCTGAAACTAAAAGAAACATATATGGATTTATTCAATAAATGATAAAATATAAAGTGGATTTATTTTATATATGTAGTGTGGTGTCTCATCATATTTTTTTTTACTTATATCCATGTTGCTTAACAAAGACTCCAGTCCCAAAAAAGCATTATTAGTGAAGGCTACACGTACAGATATTTTAGCATCTATGAAACACAATTTGGTTAAGTAATCCAAATGCACTTACCAAACCCTTTCCCATCATGTCCAATTTCAATCTTCTTCAGCCTTCCAATATTCTTTGTCTTAATTTTGAATGTATCAGACTTTAAAATGAAAAATAGAATTAGCTTTTCAATTATGATAGGTCAGACTGTATGACCAGACTGGAAAATGCTATCTTTACGTAGTGTGAATTCTTCCCTAAATATAGTTCAGCTGAATCCTTTGCAGCAAAATACATGCCACAGTCATTGCATATGAAGCTCCATGTCCCTCTGCCAAGAACAAGCAAGTGAAACCAGAAGTGCCAAATAAGTGCATAAGTGCACAATCATGTCTACCGTCCCTGTCCTTCTGTCCCCATTTACTTGTTACTATTTCCTGTAATCTTACTCATGTTTATACTTATACCTGTTATCTTGTAAGCAATAGACAAATCAAACAAATAAGTAAGTAAGTAAGTAACCTGGAGATTTTCCAAATATCTGTAAATTTGCCAATCCCTTGGCTTCTCTCTTGATCCAGAACTAATCTGAATTAAACCAAGGTGAAGGAGATATAGGATATTTTTTTTTATCATTACTGAAGATAAGAAGCTAGATCAGTAATTTTTGTCTCTCTCTGAATTCTTTCTACCACATGATCCTGAACAAGAAGGAAAACCAGCCAAAAAAGGAGCTGTAGCTTTGGCCCAATCCAAAAAGATATTATAAGAGGATTCTGATATTTTTTTCAAACACATTTCAAAATTCCAAGTAAATAACTATGCACAACTAAAAAAGGCTTGAATTAAAAACCTGAGCAGGAAAAATAATCTAGCACTCTTCCTTCATAAACCAAGTTTAAAAATAAAAGAAAAATAAGAACATTTTGCTGGTACCTAAGGAACTGCATAAAAATGGCTGGTTCAAGAATTTAATTCTCATAAATATTGAAAAAAAGTTGTAAACAGATTTGCTTTTTGTCACAATAATACATATATTCAGCTTCATTAATCAGATGAATAAATAGCAACAGGAGATCTGCAGCAATCTGGATTTGCAAAAGAAAATGCTATTTGCACTGTGTGTAGATGCCCACAGTATGTAGAGGCACCCACAAATACACAGCACCTCTTGGGAACATCTTAAACCAAAGGTGACTTTCTGGATTCTAAAGCAAACTAAGGAGGGCTCAATAGCTCCTGTCACATTCTGCCCTTCAAATTCAGAACTCTCTTCAGCTTTCTTAATTATTCCACTCCAAAAAGATTTTAAAATGTAGCAAAATCCTGAGGTATCACAGGTTTCACCATCACTTTCTTCCTCCAAACTCAGTATCACCTTAAACTTAAATGGGCAGCATGCAAATTTAATTAATAAGTTGTTCTAGATTGGGTACCATTAATTGGATCAGCTATGGAACTTGCTTAAAATATGTGTATGTGTGTAGATGATATAGATATAGATTATATACTGTAGGTGGTATGAGAAATACCATATCTTGATTAATGATCATCTTGGTTGAAATTCTATGCTGCAATTCTTTCCATTTTTAAAACATAAAAGAAGCACATCCCAATTTCTTTATTTCATTTATTACATATTTTTAAGACATGTACTTCTTAATATTGTCAGAAAATAATTTTAAAAATAATGAACTTCCAGCTAGTTTGAAAAAACCATCTTGTGTTTTACATTTTACTTGTACCCTTTTAATGATACATAAACTTTCCTTTGAAGACATAAAGAGAAATTATTTGACTCTATGATAAAATCTTTCAACTAGCCTACTAATTTGGTTTAATTTTTTTTTCATTTTTCCGGTGTTATTTTTTGTCAATGCTGGATTTTTTTCCCAAAAAAATCATTTGACCTCTACAAAACTGGTTCTTTCATGTTAAGTTAATTCTCTAAAGACAAAAATGAATTTGTTCAGGGTCAGAAGGATAAAAGAAAGTTAAGTAGTTTCTGGAACCTTTTTCTCTAGCAGAATAGAATATGTTATTCATACCTATTATGTGATAGGACACTCTGTTTACAATAAGTATACATTCAACAGCCAATGGCAATTAATCCCACCAAAGAAAAAGTTGCCATATTCATATTTGCCTCGTTAACTAGATTTGCGGAATATACCAAGTTGTACTGTGATTAAGTCCAGTTTGATGTCAAAAACCCAGAATGCTCAGCACCAAGGTAAACTTAAATACAATAGGGAAACTATGGTTTAGTATAGTCTATTCACTTAATTCAGCATTTTGTGTACCTAAGACTGATCAAAAAAGTTATTTCCCCTGCTGCTGTCCATTGGAAGAAACTGGAAGATGAATTGCTCCCTAAAATGAAACTTCTCCAGTTCTTTTCTCTCTCCCACTTCTCTGTTTTAATCTTCACATCAAGTTTGCAAAGAATGAATGGGAATTCTAAAGGCAATGTGCTGGACAAGCCTCATCCCAAGAAGGGTTCTCCCTTCACTATCTGTATAGTTCTAAATTTGGTTGTGCCAGATTATATAAAATGTGTAATGTTTGATATGACCCATTTTTTTTAAAAGATAGGTTCACATGGGCAATGTTACTTACCTTTCCTCTTTCAAAGGGATCTTGATGATCGAGAGAGTTTTTGAGCTGAATTAAATGAGAGGTATCCATGTCTCCAAACAAAATGATATGAACATTGGCATCAGTTCCTGACCCTCTTTTATCACCAGTATACACTTTAATAATATGTTCTGATCCATTATCTTCCTTAGTAACCAAGGAGAGAGGGATTTCTTTCCTTATTTCAGGTTTATCAATGTCCAGATGGAATGTTCTAGAAATAATTTTAAGAATTATTTATTCTTAAAATTATTCAAGAAATAATTTTAAGAATATTCTAGAAATAAAAGACAAGCTATGTACAGAATTTGATATGACTTTTAATAAAGGAGAAACAAATGTTTTTTTATAATATTCCTTTTCTTGAGATCCAGTTTTGTCTAATGTACCTTTCTTAACCCTGGTAACTTCAACATGTGCAGACTTCAACCCCAAGAATTCAATACACTGACTGTTCTGAGTTATGAAATCCAGGTTGTTAAGGTTGAGAAATACCAGATTATAAACTCAAAGATCATGAGTTCTAGCACTAATTTAGACACAAAGCCAGCAGATGACTGTGGGCCAGTTAGTCTCTTTCAGTTCTGGGATAAAGTTGTGAAAATATTGGCAAGAAAATTGCAGGGCAATCACCAGGACTTGAAGCCACACATTTAAAAAATATCCATAATATAAGAAGAATATAAATAATGTTGATATGATGTCTCTAAATGTTCTTTCTGAATGGTAATATGAAGTTCATGACTTTCCCACTCTCACAGGTGTGAGTTTTGACAAGGTCTCCTGGCTGAGAACTATCATTGCCACAGCTGTTAAGGATGGAACCATTTCTCTAACTGCGAACAGTGGGCAGTAGACAAGATAGCTATTGGAAGAAAGATAATTTGTTTTACTCGTGCTGATGAAACTTTTCCAAAAAGTCTGAATACCCGAAATTTGCCCCTGATGATTATTTGTCATACTCACTCGTTCACTTCAAATATGTACACAGGCTCTTGTTTTAAATTTTCCTTTAAGTGCAAGGCTTTAATTGCCAATTTGCAGGCTGCATTAGAAGCAATAGATAATGAAAACATTTTTTCATGCCAACACTACTATCAAATTATATTAAGTATCTGTAAATAATAGCTTTACAAGTCTATATCTTCTTAAATCTGAAATAGTTGCACTTAAATCACAAAACTTGAGAGCTTTTCTATTTAATATATCCATAGTGTCTGCAGCTATCATTATGATACCTACTGTAACTGCCATATTTACTACAGATAAAAGGAGAAGTTTGTAGGATTTATTTTCAAATAAAGGTCATTAAAAATACATTTCCTCTAAGTCCAGTAGCAGAACATGGAGTCTCCATTTCCAGAATGTTTGAGACTCAGTTCCTGGCATTTCTAAATTAAACTGGGGGAACTGCTTGAAACTGTTAACAATTGCTGTCTGTCACTATGAATTATATTTTCTAGATGGAACAATGATCTTACTCAGCATAATGCTGCTTCCTATTTTTGAACTATTTAAACTATATACTACTTATTATTATAGCTTCAATGTTAAACTGAAAGATTATCTTATGATTTTTTTTGTAGTGGAAACAACTTACACAATGTGCTTCCAATGAGAAGGACAATTTTGTGCAATTTTCCCAAATCCACAGCATCTATGTGACCTGTAAACAGCTAAACAAATAAGAAGATATTTCAGTAAGGCAGAAAATTATGACATATTCAGTATGTATGTATGTATGTATGTATGTATGTATGTATGTATGTATGTATGTATGTATGTTTGTGTGTATGTGTAATCTGCTTCTCTCTGTCTGTCTATTATCTATCTATCTATCTATCTATCTATCTATCTATCTATCTATCTATCTATCTATCTATCCATCTATCTATCTATCTATCTATCATCTCCAGTTTAGTGAAGGGGCTAAAGGCCTTGTCACACTGCCCAACGGATGCAAAACGTTTGTAAAAAGGACACAGCGGACGAGAAAAATGTTCCATCCATTGTTATCCGCTCTCAAAAGGGGAAAAAATTTGCATAACCGGAGCGGATAACACGGAAAGGAACAGACGGGGAGGACGCAGAACGGATGGAAAGCGGATGCAGAACGGAAGCCCAGCGGATGGAAGCAGATGAGAGCGGTTGGAACATCCGCAAGGCTTCCGGGGGACCTCAGCAAAGCGGACGCGGAACGGATGAAGCGGATGCACAGCGGATGCACAGCGGATGCACAGCAGATGCACAGCGGAAGCCTAACGGATGCCTAGCGTTAATTGCGCATGCGGGGAGGATGCATTGCGTAAGCCCCGCGGATATAAGGGAAGCAGCGAGGAGCAGGTCACCATTCAGAGGAATTCACCTGCTGCTGGACGGATTGATAGCCTTGCCTGCTCTGCCTGCATGCCTGCCTGCAAGCCTTGCTGCAAGCCTTGCTGCCAGCCTCCCTGCCAGCCTTGCTGTCTGCCTGCCTGCCAGCCTTGCTGCCAGCCAGTCTGCCTGCCAGCCTTGGTGCCTGCCTGCCTGCCAGCCTTGGTTCATGCCTGCCTGCAGCCTTGGTGCCTGCCTTCCTGCCAGCCTTGGTTCCTGCCTTCCTGCCAGCCTTCCTGCCAGCCTTGGTGCCAGGCTGCCTGCCAGCCTTGGTGGCTGCCTGCCTGCCAGCCTCCCTGCCAGCCAGCAACTCCACAACCATGGGGAAGAACAGAAAGCCTCAGCCATCTGCTGCTAGCCCTGGCAAGAGGGACAGGGCTACCATCCCGCCCCTGGCCCTCACTCTGGTTCTGCTGGGGCTTCTGTAGCACGGGCTCGCTCTGGAGCTTCTGCTGCTTCTGCTTCTGGAGGAGCTGATGACAAGCACTCCAGCACCAGCCACCTCCACAGCACCTGGACCTTTCACCCCTGAGACTGAACAACCAAGAGGAGTGCCAGAGACTCATTTTTGTTTTATAGCTTCTTGTTAATAAAGTCTATCTTTGATTCACACACTTGCTTCATTTCTTTTTTTTAATAAAGTCTTGGTGGAAACTTTTAGAAATGGTTTAAGCCTTTGCATGCTTGTGGGATGAGTTAAGATAGCAGTGGGATGGGTTAGGATACCTGTGGGATGTGTAATAGCTATAGAATGGGTAAGGATAGCAGTGGGATGGGTAATAGCTGTGGGATGGGCAGGGATACCTTTGGGATGAGTAATAGCTGTGGGATAGATAAACCTCCAGTGCAAGCATAGTGGGACTGGATGGTCTACCCTCGCAGGTGCCACACCTATGGCCCTTTCTTATCAATAATAATGTAATCAATCATCCACACATGTCAACATAAACACAACTCTTTATTAATGCCCTCTTCATTGTAGGGCCACTCAACATACATGGCACAACCTCATCAGTGTTATGCCACAGGCTCAAGGAAGCATCCATTAACCATCTATCATCCTGTCTTGCCACTCCACTGCTCCAGCTGGGGAGTTGCACAAGTGTCTCAGGAGGTTGCGCTGCTTCTTCCCTTCACGTGAGGCTCTGTTGGGGCCTTGCACATCCTCAGTGTCTATCAGGTTTTGCCCTTGCCTCCATTCCCCAGGCTCCATGTCTCCATTGCCTTGTTGGAGGTCCACGAGCCTGTTCTGAAAGACTGGGTAGTGGGTGCGCATGAGATTGTGCAGGATGCAGCAAGCTTCCATGATCCTCCTCACGGTCTCTGGGCGATGCTGCATGGTGGTGAGAAGTACCTGGAACCTGTTGGCCAGGATGCCAAAGGCGTTCTCCACCACCCGCCTTGCCCTGGACAGCCTGTAGTTGAAAATCCTCTCTTCAAGGGTGAGGCATTTGGAGGTGTAGGGCTTCATGAGGTAGGTTGTGAGGGAGAAGGCGTCATCCCCCACAATGAAGTAGGGCACATCTTGCGTGTCGTTGGGCAGGGGTTCTGGATCTGGGAAGCCCACGATGAGGTTGTGTTCCAGCCCCTCCTTGAGGTGACTGGCGTTGGAAACCTGGGCATCTGAAGATGAGCCGTTGCCTGAAGCATCGATGTACATGAACTTGTAGTCAGCATCGACCATGGTGAAGAGGATGATACTGAAGAAGCCCTTGTAGTTGAAATAAGTGGACCCTGACTTGGCTGGTGCTTTGCAGGCCATGTGCTTGCCACCTATGGCTCCAACGGTGTGTGGGAAGTTCCACCTCTGATACCACTGCTCTGCAACTTTCTTCCATCCTTCTTCAGTGGAGGGGCACTGGAGGAGCTGTGATGGCCTGCACCACTTCTCTGACCACAATGCTGATGGTGTTGTGTGGCACCCTCCAGCCGTACTGCATGCTCCTGTACGTGGTCCCTGAGGCCAGGTGGCACAGAGTGAGTGCCACCTTGAGCCCAGGTTCCAGGCTGGGCCGGAGGTTGGTGTTTGCCTTAGTCAACCTGGGTGTCAGCCGCTGCACAACTTCGTCAAACATGGCTGGAGGCATCCTCATGAAGTTCTGGAATGCATGAGTGTCTTTGTTCTGAGCTCCACCATCAGCTTGTTGTACAGTCCGTTCTCTGCTCTTCTGGCGATCCATCTTCGGACCCAGACGCTTCTTGGCCGCCTCCTTTTCTTCCCGTAGTAGAGTTCACAGAGCCTGTAGATGGCTTCGCACTGTTGCAGAAGGATGGTGGCTGCCAAAAGGACTTTATTACTATCCACGGTGGACATGACTGGATGCTGTGGAAGAGCAAGAGTCAGATGAAAGCTGCAGAGGTCTGCACTGCAGGGCTGCTGGTCTGAAAGTGAGATCCAGGTGAGTTGCTCCCCCTTTTTATAGGCAGTATAGGTTTTACCCTAGGTGTCCCTTTGCATCCTTTAGGCATCCTCTAGACATCCTTAATATCCGAGATAGGTCCCCTCTGCGAATGTTTTTTCCGTTTTAAATGCTTTGTTTCCATTCTGCATCCGTTAGGCATCCATTCTGCATCCGTTCCACGTCTGTTCCGCTTCCTCCCTGCGTCCATTTATCGCTGGAGTGGATGGAGTTGCGCGGATGCGCAGCGGATGCCTAGCGGATATAGCGGATGCATAACGGATGCATAATGGATGCCTAGTGGATGCCTAGCGGATGCAGAACGGACGCATTGGATACATTTAAGTTTTGAGCAGTTCAAAACTTTTTGAGCAGATGAAACGTCAATAAACGGATGCTGGATGATAGAGAGGATGAAAAACGGAGGCAGTGAGTACAGAACAGATGCATCGCGTTAATCAACGGATGACAAGTGTTTTTCTCTGTTTTACATCCTCTTTCCATCCGTTGGTGCAGTGTGACAGGGGCTTAAGGCAGGGGTGGGTCAAACTCATGGTCCATCATGTGCTGGCCATGCCCAATCATAGTTTCGCAAAGAGGAAAAATGTTGCAATACATCACGTAATGACAATCTGTTGCGGGTTTGACAACACTGGGATAAGGTGTCACGTGAGATATCAGAGGACCAGTGGTGGGGTTCAAATTTTTTTACTACCGGTTCTGTGGGCATGGCTTAGTGGGCATGGTGTGGCTTGGTGGGCATAGCAGGGTAAGAATACTGTACAATCTCCATTCCCTCCCCACTCCATTAACCTGCTTTCCAGCTCCATTCTCCTATGCAGGGCAACAAAAGAAGACCCAGCTTTTTAAAATTAAAATTGAAAATTAAAAAGAAAGAATTTAAATTACAAGCTTTTGGAGATGACTTGGCCTATATTTTAGAAGACCCTCTAGAAACAGCACCAAAACTGTTGGAAAAGATAGAGGCATATGGCAAGTGGCTGGCTTGAAAATAAACAAAGATAAGACAAAGTTTTTGACAAAGAATATGCTACTAAGACAAAAAGAAGAATTGGCAGATGTATTGAAAATTCAAGTTACGAATAAGATTAAGTATTTGGGGATACATTTGACAGCAAGATGTGGTACACTAAATGAGAACAACTACACTAAACTTAAACAACAGATAGCACTAGATTTGACGAAATGGGAGAACCTACAATTGTCACTAATAGGGAGAATTTCAACAATCAAAATGAATATTTTACCCAGAATTTTATATTTGTTTCAAACAATACCAATTAGGCTTGGAAAGGATTACTTTGAAGATTTAAACAAAATTGTATTGAAATATATATATGGCAAGGTAAGAAAGCGAGAATAAAGTTAAAACTTTTACAAGATGCTAGAATTAGACGAGAATTTGGTCTGCCTAATTGGGAGTTGTACTACCAAGATACAAACTTGACATGGGCTAAGGAATGGATAACATTAAGAAATACTAGATTGTTAGGGAGAAGCCGGAGCCTCGTCTCGGTGCTACAGCTGCGATCTCGGGGCTCTGAGATCGCAGCTGATATTTTCACCCCTGGTCGGTCCTAACGGACCTAAACCGTCCCGAAGAGACGGGGATTGTGAAGGGCACAGTCCCAGGATCCCAGAGATATCGCAAAATCTCTGGTTTGATCCGGGAGAAGCCCTTTTGCTGGCGGTGGAAAGGCAGCCTCCAAAGCTGCTGAAGTCGGGACAGCTCCGAAAAGAAAGAGGCTGGAGAGAGGGTGTGTCGGCTGGGTGAGAAACTTCCTTTTGTATTGCAAATTGGCTGAGACCTGAAAGGATATCCTGAACAAAGAAGAAACCTTTATTTTTCTTTGACTGGAATCTCCTTGAGCGGCGTTTTTTAAAGTGATGTCAAATTGAGGCTTGGATTCTTTCCTTACTATTTTTTTCTCTGAGGAATTTAATGTGATTTTGTAGCTAATTAGATTGAATTTTTTCTTATATATATTTTTATGCTTCTTTTGATTTTTTAATTTTCTTTAGGATAGAGGCCCCCTTTGTTTTTTTTTCCCTCTGAGTTTTGTATACATTACTTTTCTTTCTGGCTGAG
>BLBF01000002.1:47878886-47908368 GCA_015471245.1 Laticauda colubrina
CGTCCAAAAAGATATTTTATGTTTTTTATGTTTTGTGTTTGTTTGTATATGTTTGTTTGTTAAAAATTAATAAAATTCTTAAAAAAAAAAAAAGAAATACTAGATTGTTGACACTAGAAGGACATGATTTGTTGTTGGGGTAGCATGCCTTTTTATGGTATAAGGGAACTAAAGTACAGGGTTATTCTAGAAGACATCATATACGGGAGTCTCTGTGGTTAAATTGGGAGAAGATTAAAAGACAATGTTATTTAAAAATTCCAGTCTGATTATCGACAAATGAAGCATTGTCTTATCCTATAACATATAAGATGCACAAACAGTTAGATATGGGGAAATTTTGAATGAAAAGGGTGAACTTAAATCTATGCAAAAACTAGAGGAACAAGGTATAAAGATGAATTGGTTTTCTTATGCGCAAATACATTCAAGGTATGAAAAAGATTTTAAGACAGAAGGTTTCTATAATAAATTGACTGATTTAGATAAGATTTTGATAGGTACTGATGAAAAGGTGATTAAAAAACTGTATGGATATTTATTAGAAATTAAGCTAGAAGAAGAACAAGTTAAAGAAACAATGATTGCTTGGGGAAAGAATTTTGGATATGGGATTGATCTAGAGAAATGGCAAAAACTGTGGTCTCAAAATTATAAAATGACAATGTCAACAGCATTTAAAGAAAATTTGTATAAGATGTTTTACAAAATATGGCATTTTCTCCCGACAAGAATAGCAAGAATGTTCAAGAATAAATCCGAAAGATGTTGGAAATGTCATCAGATACCTGGCTCATATTACCATATGTGGTGGACTTGTGCGGATGCAAAAAAATATTGGACTAGAATTCACACGTGGTTGGAAAAAATGACTAAAAAGCATATAGATTTAAAACTAGAGGTATTTTTATTGGGAATTTTACCTGATACATACAGCAAAGATTTAAAATATTTGATTGTAAATGTATTAACAGCAGCTAGGATTGTATTTGCTAAAAATTGGAAAAATGACAAAATACCATCGTAGGAGGAAACTATCAAGAAAATACTGGAATGTGCTGAAAATGAGTAGATTGACATTTGAAATTAGAGAACAAGAGGATAAACAATTTTACAAAATTTGGGACCTTTTCTATCAATGGCTAGATAACAAAATATAATAATAGAACATGTAGAATTTTAGAAAATAATGAATATATAAAGATGTATTTCTTTATTATTATTATTATTATTATTATTATATATAATGTTTTTAGGATAGATTTGGGAGGACTATATGAATTGTTATAAAATAAACTAAATAAAGTATAGCTATCTCGCAAAGTATGAATGAACAAGATTATAGTCAAATGATTGATTAATAATAATACTAGGATATTCAATTTTTGATTGATAATATGAGTTATTATGTAATGTAACTGTAATTGAGACTATGAAATTGAAGCACAAAAAATTTATAAACCAACCGACACACTGTTTGTATATTTACGGAAGAAAGTTGGATGTTTTTATGTTTTGTTTGTTTTTAAAAATCAATAAAACTTAACCAAAAAAAGAAGACCCAGCTGATCAGCTGGGACTCAGCAGGCAGAGAATAGATGGGGATGGGGCTAGTCAGAGGTAGTATTTGCCGGTTCACCAAACTACTCAAAATTTTCACTACTAGTTCTTCAGAATTGGTCAGAACCTGATGAATATCAACCAATATCAGGACCATAAATTCTAGTCCTGCTTTGAGCTTTATGCTCAAAGTCAACAAGGTGATCTTAGGCCAGTCACTGTCTCTTACTCTTAGAAAGCAAGCAATGGTAAACCATTTCAGAAAAAACTTTGCCAAGAAAACTGGAGGGATTACTGCAGACAGTCACCAGGTGTCAACACTGACTTAAAGTTGAATCTAATCTAAAATATGTACATACACACATTCGGAATTGAAATATATTTTAATCTGTATTTTCAGGTAATAGTAAATTACCTCACCAACTTCTTCTTTCTTGATTGTAGATGATGGTGACAATAAAAGTCTTCGTTCTTCAGTATCTCCATTGGTTCCATATATATACAGAAAGATAGGCACCATGCTTATTTTGCTTACAGTATCATTGCAGAATATTTTTATATCATATGTAATCACTGTAGATTAAAAACAAATGTCAAATCTGATGTAACAGATAGCATTATCATTGCAATTCGTTACTTTAATAACCTTTCCTGCTATCTGCCAGTATTTACATGATGCAATATTTTTTCTGCATGAATTCATCATTAGTGATCAAGTGATATAACTAAAAATACATACTGAATATTTTTATATTCCTGAAGTGCTTTTGCTCCTTTCTCTCTTTTTAGCACTGATGAAAGCATTGTTAAAGCAGATACTTCAGTCTATTTGATCCAGTAATCCATCCAGATTTCTCATTTTGTCAACCTACCAAGCCAAATATTGAACCATTCCCACAATCAAATTTTGTATTCCAAATCTGAAGCACACTTTACTCAGTACATAAAAATTGCAATTATGCAAAATGATCATTGAAAAATTTGGAGCAATCGAAATATTGAGTAAAAATAATATTAGGGTAGGTTTGTGGAGTAAGTAGTATATCAAATGAATGATCCAGATAACACAGTAACAGAATCAATACTTTATTAGATTGGCATCAGGATTCAAGTCCTGAGGGGCCAAATATAGTCAGGGCTTAGAGAAATCACATTGTATTTTCTCTGAGACATCCTGTTTTTGAAGGTGAAGTGAGATTCAAAGGTTGCTTGAACCACTCCTTTTTACCATGGTGAAACTGGATATTTTTATTATACTTCATAGGCCTTCCCCCCACCCACCCCAGCAATCTAACTTACCAGGTCACTTCTCTTTGGAAAGCTATCTTTGTCAAAACCTTTCTTGAAATATGACAATCAAAACTGGGCTCAATGCTTTGTGTAGTTAACCAATTATTCCTCATAATTTGGTTTCTACATTTCTGATAATGTAATTTGAAGGTGCATTTGCTGTAGCAACCACATTATTCTGTTAATCAGTTCAAATATTTATTTTGGACATTGTATCTAACTAGCAGAGGTTGACCACTTTCAGGAAGAAAGAATTCCTGCCCAATTCCAATTCCTACCACCACAATTGAGCCCAAAATTTATGTTGCTAAGTGAAAGATTTGTTAAATGAGTTTGCCCATGACTTTTCTTGCCCCTCTTGTTAAGTGAATCATTGCAATTGTTAAGTTAGTTACATGGTTGTTAAGTGAATCTGGCTTCCCCATTGACTTTGCTTGTCAGAAGGTCGCAAGAGATGATCCTATGGCCCTGGGACATTGCAACTGTCATAAATATGAATTTGCATCAGAATTTTGATCATGTAATCATGGGGCTGCTTCAACAGTTGTAAGTGTGAAAACCATCATAAATCACCTTTTTCAGTGCCTTTGAAAAGTCACTAAATGAACTGTTGTAAATCAAGGACCATCTGTAATCTAAAACAATCCACCAAGAAGACCCTAGTTTCTGCGTACTCTAGCCAGGAACATAGAATGACCAGAGCATTTCTTCCTTTGTAATTATGTCTATTTGGGGAAGGAAATATGTTTGAAATGTTCTGTAAGGTAAGCAGACTTCAACCATAAAGGCCTTTATATATCATTAGTAAAATCATGAAAGGCACCCTTGAGGCAACAGACAACTAATGAAGCTCCTGAAGCATAAGGACGAGAGAAGAGAATACTGGGAACAATTGTGTTATCATGTTCTGCACTGCCTACAGAAAAGGGAGTCCTCGGCTTACAACTATTTATTTGAAGTTGCAACATCACTGAAAAAAAAAGTGACATACAACCAGTTCTGACACTTATACAACTATCACAGCATTGCCACAGTCACATGTTAAAAATTCAGATGCTTGGCAACTGGCATGTTTTTATGACAGTTTTGCAGCATCCTGGGGTTGTGTGACTGCCATTTGTGACCTTCCCAGCAGCTTCTGAAAAAGTCAATGGAGGAAGTTGGATTTGCTTAATGGATCTGCACACAGTCATGGGGTTGGTTGGTGCCATGAAAGCCCTCTCTTTGCCTTTGTCAGCTAATTTTTAACAGGATTTAATTATTCCTGCCTTCTTTTTTTATAATTTATATTTTTATAATTTTTAAATTTTTATAACTTTATAGTTTTTTATTAATTTTTATAATGTTTTAATTTTTTTATTCTTTTTAAAATTTTTATTTTTTAAAAAAATAAATTTAGTTTTTTTTAAATGTTAACTTTAACATTTAAATTGTTATATTTTGATATTTTATTGTACACCATCCAGAGTTCCTATTTGAGAGTAATGGGCACCTCAAACGTGCAGTATAAATAAATAAATAATGGCTACAGGATTCACTTAACAATGGTAGCAATTTGCTTAACTACTATGACAGAAGAATCATAAAATCAGATGTGATTGTCTTAACAGCCACTTTGCTTAGTAATGGAAATTCTGGTCCCAATTACGGTCCTAAGTTAAGGACTGCCTATAGCTGAAGGTACAACATAGAATGAAGTTTGAATCCATTCTGAAGGTAACCTGAACTTGCGTAGCCATTGTGAAGGCACATGTGCTTGAAAAAGGCAGACCTACAGAGCTGTTTCAATTGATAGAAGCAATTCTATACCCCAGTAGTTACCTGGGATGACATGGTAAGAGATCAATCTAAGTTACTTAGACTATAGATACCACATAGATTACTTCAATTTTATACTTATGACTAGGTTTCTTTGCTATATAAGCAAATTTTAGAATTAGCATGCAGAATTTTATTATATTTATTCTGATGCTGCAATTCAGCCTGTTCAGAACCCTTTTATTCTGATTGTTTTATTCGTGTTGGTTACTCTTTCTAGTTTTATGTCAACTGTATTTGTATATATTTTAAGGTAGAAAAGGTTGCTCGATATATATTTCACCACTAAAGTTAAATAAATCTATCCAGTCTGTTTTATAGTCTTACAGTCCTTCACCAGTAAGTATAAATCTACAGTATTGCAGCCACTCAACCAAATTGGCTCTCTGGTATTAATAATAATAAACTAAGTGGTTTCTTGAGAAAATAACTCTTTGCCAACATCTGGGCAATGTTTTTACTGTCTGTAGGAACTAAATAGCAGATGGCTGATTGGCTAGAAAACTGGAAACACAAAGCTATATTGAGGGAATAAGCATTACAATGATAAATAGATCAAGCAGTAACATTCAGAAATCAACAGCTACAAAAGTATTAAGCTGATCTGATTGCACTGAATTCAGTGAAACAGAATTAGCTTAAATCAAGCACACTAATTCAACTAGCTTATACAACTGGCTACTAATATTCACATGTAAGACATGTTACTGGTTGCACCAATTAAATAGGTTAAATAGGTGTAAACCAGATTATACCAGTTTAATATTACTGGTGAAATACTAGAAAAAAAAATGTATCGCATTTAAACAAAGGATACTTATCAGCCCTGTATTAAATTATTTTGAGTCATTTTCAGTTCAGTTACATAAAATATGTAGCATTTAATTTAACTTGACTAAGGTAATTTAATAAAATATTTGAATTCAATGGCAATTATTTTCATTCTTCAGAAATATAAGCAAATGCTTATATATGCATACATTACCACTTATTTTTTCCAAAACACCACACCAATGTTTACATCTAATTCCTAATCTGATAATCTAATATTACATATACATTCACCATAAAAAGCAGCATGAACAGATTTTATAACTAGCATGCGGCAAATTTCCAGTCTGTGACTTAGATCCATTTCTGTCATTATTTGATAGATATGTTTTCACATGGGTGTCATTTCATATGAAAAAAAGTAACACTGTTGAATACATGTCTATACACTGTATGTCATTATAGATATAATCTCATAAATGTATGGAGAAGAAAAAAAAGAATCTGCTATTTACAAGTTGGAATGTCTTTACACTGCTTTTATTACAATTATCAGTCTATATACAGTTGATAACTGGCTTTTTACCAGCATTTCATTGATTTGCAGTGGCAACATGGACATATCATGGAATATGACATAATACATATCCTTATGTATTAAATGAAGTGAGAGCCTACTACAAACAACCCACAACCATGTCTTCTGGGCATTTTGGAAGAGCAACAAAGATAGGAGCCAATCATTCTTCTGGAGGAATGATGTTCTATAGAGAAGGGACTACCACCAAGAAGACTCCTTTTTTTGTGGTGCCACCACAAGTACTTCCCTAACAGAATTCGCTAACAACATATCTTCCCTTTCTCTTCTTGTGGGCTGGATGGGTATACTGGAGAAAAGTGATCCTCCAAATAAACTGGTCCCAAGCCATGTAGGGCATTAAAAGCAATAACCAATGCCTTGACTTGTATCTGGAAGCAGATTGGCAGCCAGGGCAGCTTCCACAAAAGAGGTGACACATACACAACTCGAGGCTTGTAATAAACTGTGTGGGCCATTGCATTCTGGACCATCTGAATTTTTGCTGGATATTACGATGGCACCTCTACAAATAGTAGCAACTATCAAAAATGGAGGTTGAGAACTGTTCCAAGTCTTTCTTCACAAAAGTGAAAGGAACACAACTCTCACAGGCTATGACATAAGATTCTTGTTTAAGTAATGCACAGGAAACAATATATTTTGCAAAAATACACATTCTCATCGCTATCAGTAGGAAAGGTAAAGATTCCCCTCGCACATATGTGCTTGTTGTTTACGATCTAGGGGATGGTGTTCATCTCTATTACAAGGCCAAAGAGCCAGCGCGGTCCAAAGATGTCTCTGTGGTCATGTGGAATTGGTCCCTATTTTTCTATTTGCATTTTTACATGCTTTTGAACTGCTAGGTTAGCAGAAGCTGGGACAAGTAACAGAAGCTCACTCAGTTACATGGTGCTAGAGGTTCAAACCACTGAACTGTCAATCTTTCTGATTAACAAGCTCAGTGTCTTAGCCACTAAGCCACCACATCCCTTTATCATTGCAGTGTGCCCTAGACCTTTAAACTACAATATAATGAAAACAATTAAAGCCCTCTTTCCTCTGTAGTATGGATGTCTGTCAGTAAACAGTTTCTGACACACAAACTAATCTAATGGAAGGTTTAACCTCAAAATATTTATCTGAAAATAGTAATTTGTTTTTAATATCTAGAGGCCTTGTCATTTTATGGTGTAGTTAATTAAAGGAAATTAAGATAGATCTCCTTGATAAGCATTTAAGTTGTGATTTTTGGAGTACAGAGTGGACAAATGCCAGAGTGGACAAATGATACATACCAGAAAGAACTTTCCTCAATGGCCATTCAATAGGGAACTCAAGCCACTGGTCTCCATTAAGAAGAGGAAATGTTTCATTTAATGAGAGACTAAAAGTATCGAGAGTTATAGTGTTCTGGATTTTGCAATGATGAAACAATTGCCAGATTTTTTCTCCAAAGTGTTGAACTCCAATCTTCACTTTATAAAGTGTTCCTAGATCAGATGGGAAATATACCTAAAAGAGAACAGCAGAATAAGTAGTCTTCCCTTGTAATTAACATGACATTAAATAATATTTTGAAATGATATTCTCTTAGGCATTGTCCATTCCTGCTGATCCCACAATCTAAAATGGAGAGTTCAAAAAATCTTATTTTCCAAGTCCACATCTACTTTTTTAAAAAGCATGGATTGATAAATAAAGAAAATGATGTGTTAATGCAAATATTTGATATTCATATGATAATACACATTAGTATTATTTTGTATTTACTGGTCTTTTAAAAATGTGGTTTGTTATAATATGCCGAAAGTAATGTTAAGTGACATTTTATAAAATAATCAACAAAATCAAAAAGAATAAAAAAATCAGGACTGGTTCTTTTTTTCTTTTTCTTTTTGCATAAAGCAAGATTCAAATAGACAATACCATAGCTTATCAACCATAGGATAGGAGCTTTAACGGAATGAGTGAGAGATAGCCACTGTTGTTGTGAACTCTCTAGATCCTGTTTTGTGAGGCAGCTTCTTCACTCTATCTTGGTGGTAAGACTAAGGTGGAAAGATTTCTTGATTAAATTGAAAAGCTACTGTATGTTTCATCTCTCTACGAACAATGTACATGTTCATGGGAAAGATAATATGGAATACATATTTATTTTACATCAAATGTTAATTTGTCATCAGCTTGAATTCCTGTTTTGCTCATCAAGGAAATGGGTTCAGATTTGCCACTATTTCCATAGAACACCCAAATCAATTTAGTAATGTTTTCCCAAGACTCCTCAAATGCTTTTGATGAATCTTCACGGCATGTAATGCAAGATATCTTCCATAGACCTTCTAAAACAAATAAAAAAAATAGCATTATGGAAAGAATGTTCAAATTGGTTGAACTAGTGTATATTAATCAGTAAATATGTTACATTAGAATGTCATATAATATATTTCACTATTTAAACATAATGATAAATATTGATATTGCCAACAATTTCAAAATATTTCTAAAACAAAACATTTATTTAAACATGGATTGGTGTTACATAAATACCTGATTTCATGCTTAGGCTTGATAACAATGAGGCAGTTCTCCTATCCAGTACTTCTAATTAAAAAAGATAAAAAAGAGATATTAATATTTCTTTGTGAAAGAATAATGGAATGATTATAGGTGTGATAAACCTAGACATTTCTTAACTTATGTTCAAATATTTGATATTCTTATTTCCCATAGAGAATTGGAGAAAGTTTCCTGGATGATTAACGGAATCTGCTGTGGTTTCTTATTCCATGCAGAACACATATAGATTTGCATCATCAGTTAATGTTAAACCAATGCCATAACTTACAGTACTGTGTAGCCAGGATTTTAATGGCTTAAATATGCTAATACATTGAAAAGTAGAACTGTTTGAACGCAGCAACCCATGTGTTTGGTCTTATACCAGGAAAGCAGGAATAGTTATTTTTATATAGTTTGCTTTAAGCTTAAAATGAAGCCTTTCAATGCCTCAAAGTATCTCGGCATAAGAAACAGGAAAGTGAGGAACTGAGAGGGAAGAAGATGAATAAGAGGAGACAAAGGCAAAAAAAAAAGATGGTTTCAAATCATAATGCTTCATAAGCTCATACTTGGAGCTAATGATAGAATAAAGCTTAAGAATGTAGTCAACAAGATTGCCATTACATGCCAGCTTTTCCTCTCTCTGGTTCCCTGAAATATGAAGGGGTGGAAAATGTTTGAGTGTGTGTGTGTGTTTAGTAAATCAGGGTATGATGGGGCCATTCCCATAGCATAACAAATATGATTTCATGGCTAACTTGGAATATATAAAACAAATAGAAACTTAAAAAAAAATCTTTTAAAAAGGTTTTTCCATCAGTATCCTAAGAAGGTTTTAAAAGGTACAACAAGAAAGAAAGAAAATTGCCCATTGATAAACAGTTTATCAAACATATTAATATACCTCCTTAGCAGTAAGAATAATTGAGACTATTTCTTGATATTATAGCACTTCACCCAATGCTTTTTGAAGAAATCACAAAGACAAAAATATTGATAACAGACACTTTCACAATTTATTTTTGAACTTGGTTCCAACATTCAATTAATACTCTACAATCTTATTGCTAAGTTGGTGTGTACTGCTGCAAAGTGTACTTTCTGCTATTCAGGCTTAGAATAAATATGGGAAAAATGGCATGTTCTGCCATTAAGACTCTTCACAATGAATCTCAAATGAGAAATATCTCAGATAACACTGACCTGTAGCATTCAGAGTTAATGAGGCATATTTTTTCTTTTCAAGTGTGTCTTTCAGCCAAGTCTGTGTCATAAAGAGTGTCTCTTTTCCTTCACATTGTGGTTCTTTCACCATAACCTTCTGGAGGCGCCAAGCAGAGCCTTTTCCTTTTTCCACAATAAGCTGATACAGTGTTCCAATATCTACTGCTTCTATGGGAAAAACATCCATCTAGAAAGACCACAGTCAGCGTACCAAGGACTTAATAAACAGAAGAATGAGATTGATACAGCCACTATAAAACTGTCAAGCATATAAAAGCAACAGGAAAGTGAAGCTCAATGCTTTATTCTTATTTGACAACCATTAATCTGCATGCCAGCGTCACCTTTCCTGATGTTCTAGGGGTGCTGCCAACTTTAGATTACATTTGTAACAAAATTCTTCTCTGCATAGCTCTGAAACACACTGATTTAGCTATATGAATAATTTCCATAGAATTTATAAGCTTTTATTTTATCAGCCTCATTACAATCAATTTGTGTAATCTATAATTAGCAACCTAATTGTTGCTTATGTAATTTAAATGTGGACTACACTTAAAAATCAAATAATGTATTTAGCATCAATTTGTTATCTCTCTCCCACATTTTTTGAAGATCTGGCCAGTTTAAATTCAAGTTTAAAATTGACCACAGCATTTAAAGGAAAGATAGCATTCTGCAGATGCCCATCGATTATTCCCCAACTACAATAGGGTATTGATAGGCAATCAAATTACTTGTTACTGAGGTGCAAAATTTCTGTTGGGTGTGTAATATTTTTAGAATATGCTGTGTAAATATTTGCTGCAATATAACATGAATTACTTATTCTATGTACTTATTGTGGCTGCATAGGAATGTGCTAAATAAATGAAATGAAATGAATTTTATATTTCAATGTTCTCATCAACAAATTTAACTAGGTTTAATATATCAGGGGCTCCAAGATTCCAAGTAACCATTAGGTGATAGGAAGGAGATTCAAAACACGGTACCATTTTAGTGATATCAAATGATCATTTGGATTTTAGCAATGATGATAGCCCTAAATTTAGTAGTCCTGGAGAAAGCAAAATATATTGACTCATTTTCAAGTGAGTTCATGAGTTCTGAAAGTTTGGTTGGCCTGATGGCTCATATATACTTCATTAGCAACAATAGAGGTGTTACTCCATGGGTTCTTCTGGGTATATGGGTATTACTAATATGGGTAGTTTCCCATATTTTCAGAAAGATTTGGAAATAGGAGGCATGTCCTTGCAGTAATAAATTAGGATTAAGTTATACACTACAAATCACCAGCCAGTGTAATACAAAAATATTTTAGTGAAGATATTTTACATGTTCTGAAGAGTTGAAACTTCTTTCTTCTGTCTTTCAAGATAACTAGTGTTTGGTGCAGAGCTTGCTGGCCTTGAAACCTTGCAGCTCTGTGTTTACATTATCACCATATCTAGCTTGGAAAGTAGTCCTAATGTATCAGCTGCAATCCTTAACATGGGTATATTTCTGACACCAAGATTTATTTCTCTAGGACATCTTCAAGAAATGGTATGACACCTCTGAATGACTGCTTGCGGTGAGTAATGGACAAGGTAAAGTATAATTAATTGGAACTGATTACCAAAAAGACAGTGAGCAATGAGGAGTAAGTCTTCCTTCTCCAGATGGGAATATGCTCTTCCAGAAGGAATATATAGGCAGTTTGGAGAAGAATATGGAAATGATTCTTTCTAATATTTTGGACTGAGACAAAAGGCAGGAAGACCTTTTATTTGCTTTGATTGATATGCTAACCATAGATCTGTTCTTAAAAGACCTTGTCTTATATTATAATTTATAATATTATAATCCAAAGAATGTTTTGTTTTTGTAATCTCTTCTGATGTTTGCCTCAAGACCATCTCACTTGTTCCATCTCCATCCTCATGCTTCATCATATTCTGAATTAGTATTGTATCCTAGATGTCTAGTAAAGAGCACTATTACATATCTCTCTAATTTGGACAAATCATACATACATATCCTTTTTTGGTTATTTATTTGAAAACTTACCTTTCCTTCAGAAAAGCATTCCTGCCCATTCCGGAATAATTTTCTCCGGCCTGTGTCTCCCATAGTCCCTTTTAAAGTGACATACACATCAGAGTTTGTACCTGACTTTGGGGCTGAATCCGTTGAGATATATAGAATATATTGCTTAACTAAGGACCAAAAAACAAAGAAAACAAAACCCAGTCAGTTAATAAGCATATGTTATAAATATAATGTATATATAAGTATATAATATATAAAAGAACATATAATGTATCCTTTATATATTATAAAGGAACAAGTATGTGTATTACTAGTTGTTAATTAAAGCACTCAGAGAAACAGCTAATTAAATTATTAAAACAAGTTAACTATGCAGCAATTACAGTGTTACATGCTGATATAACCTAGTTGTATACATGAAATATCTGCAATCAAACAACCAAACTCAGGAACTCCACAATTCAATCTTGAGATATAGATATCCTCTTCATTAGAACAATAAAAACAGATAATATATGTGAAAGAGATTTTGAAAACTATGTTGGTCATCTTCTTGCTGAATATATGGATCTGTACTACAGGATAGATACTGTACAGTATTTCTTATAGATCTGATTATTTTTCTTAAATCCAACTGGCAAAGTTGAACACATCTGTTCCTGATGTTCCATTGTCAAATGCTTATCCTAAATTTCATGTCCAGATTTGGAGTTGCTCTCAATCAGTTCTGTCAATTAGTTCTGTCAATCAGTTCTAATCCTGCTTTCTGGAGCAGCTATTCTGGAGAACAGTTTGTACCAACATCTGAATAAGAGTCCTTTATATACTGCAAAAAATAGTTTCATTTAAATTGTCTCTTTTCTGGACTGTATATATCTAGATTTTTCAAATGTTCCTTAAAGCATGTTGATCTATATGGATAGATTTCAATGTACTAAAATGACTGGAAAAGACCAGCTAGTCATTTTTTGTACATAAAACTGGAATTATGGAATTTAATTATGGAATTAAAGGTATTACTGGCTGTCACTGGAGGAATCCCCATCAAATTAAATACTAATAATTATATTATAGTTTATAGTTTCTTTCACTGAATTGCTAAATTCTCTTAGTAATCAGGAAATGTGCCAGGATTATACAAAGCTAGGCTTTGCTTTGATAAGGATTCATGCAAATCATCTTTTTACTCACAAAACAACCTGCCTTTCATTTTCTAAAACAGGGGTTTCCAGCCTTGGCAAATTTAAGACTTGTGGACTTCAACTCCCAGAGTTCCCCACCAGTCTTAAAGTTGCCAAGATTGGAGACCCCTGTTCTAAATATACAGGGAAAAGCTGAAGCACATGTATGACATATACATGTAAGCGTCGTTGAGGAAATTGGAATTGCTGACAAGGCCTCCAAAGCAAAAAACAACTCATATCCCCTTTGTTCACAAGACAACTTTTAATTAAAATTATGTCCTGCCCTGTCAATTGTTTATCCAGCACTTAGATTGGCTTACAACAATGGAAATCCATTCTAAACAACACAATATAAGAAAAAGTCACAACAGAAAACACAACAAAGAATCTAAATCACAATAAAAAAAAAATAGTCCAGTTATAACAGCAGCCTGATAGTCTTTCTGCTCTCCCATCCTTTTTTTTCCTTGGAGTAAAATAGCTTTGCCTATGGCAAAAATGCTGGCAATTACTGTTAGTGTTGGCATTACACAAAGAAAGAACCATGATTCAAACAGTCTAGTAAAAAAAATGACTGGAGCACTTTCTCCCCTAAAAGCAGAACCTGTAACTAAAAGTAGAATATAACATTTACTCTTCTTTCTTAACTGTTATTTGGCATCAGCCATAACATCTAGAATGTAATTTTAAGAATTGATGCCTAAGCTGGCTTACTATATTCTTTTCATTCCTTTTTTCTTTTTGTGTGACTTTTCAACTCCACAAAGGAGGCAAATGTCCTTTGTAAGCTTTTGTGGAGATTGTTTTGACTGTTTGATAAGTAACAAACCTGTTAAAAACCGGGTGCCAGTTATCAGAATGGGAAATTCGGCCACTGTGCATCCTTTATTATCTGGAAAATCTCTCCAACAAGGTATTTCTAAAGTTTCCTTATTATTTTTATTTTGAAGCTTCACCTATAGAAAATAAAATAATAAACTAAGTGAACGAATCTAAATAAAATAAGTTTTCTTCCAAACAGTGTTGTTTTCCATTTCCTGCAATAGTATGGAAACTATATCATAATGTGTTGAATCAAGAATTAATATTTAGAGTTTTACTGAAATCAATGAGATTTGTTATGACATGGAATTACTAAAAACCCATTTATGTATGGCTAACCCCAGATTATCATGTATATCTATGGAGAGATTTGTGAATTATAAGATTAGACAACATTTATGTAAAAGTATGTATTAATGCATAATTAAATTTTACCTCATGACAATGCCATGTTTCTCTGTCTGAGTCTTCTATTTCCAAGCGAATTTTGCAAATCTTATTAAACTTCTTATCTAGCTCCAAAGATGTCTGGTAAGTTTTAGCCCTTTTAAACGATCCTTTGGGAATGAAGACTGCAGCTGATGTACCTTTGTCATCACATACTGTCAGAATTAATTTAGAGTTGCCGTAATTGTCTGACATTTCCCTAGTTATAACAGTGACATCCCAAGTCCCTAGAAATCAACAAGAAATAATTTGTTTGCGATGCTACATCTGACATGTAAAAAATGCTTAATTGTTTATCAGATCTGTGGTATAATTTAGAAGTTTCACACATACAAGGTAGGTGGAATAATTGAGAGTTTAATTACATTGCCTTGTAGAGTCATACAATTGTATAATTTATATTACACTCATAGATAAATTATCTAGTAGTCCTGGGACTTTTTTTCCCTCACAAAAGTTTCTGAGGAAGACACTATTTTCATTTTATAGTAACTTTTAATTCAAAGTTAGAATTTAGCTACTAACAGAAGACTTTGTCATGGAAACCCTTCTCGCTATGCCCTCTGAATATAAATACAATGTTATGTTTATGAATGGCACCTTGCCTGAATTCAAAATTGCCTCACTTTGAATTAAAGATTTTCTCCAAGTAGAAATTTAATGAAACCAAATTAGCTTAACGAAACAAAATTTAACGAAACCAAAAAAGCATCAGCTGCTGCTTTTCTGAGTACATAGCCAATGAAAACATTCTAACAGACTATATCTCTTGCTGGTTAAATTCTTTTATTTGCAACACTCCTTGTTTTAGTTAATCACAATTAAAAGAGTACTTCAAATATGAGTGTGTATTGGTATACCACTGCAAAAGAAACAAATACAATGTCTATAGAGATTCTCAGTCATTCAGGTCATGGTTGTCCCAAAGGTACTTTTTTCAAAAGGCAACTGGACCTTCTTGTTTTTCTTTGAAGATGTTTCACTTCTCATCCAAGACTAGATTCTTCAGCAGAAAGTCCAGTTGCCTCTTGAAAAAAAAAGCACCTTTAGGACAAACAAATACAATGATTTTTGAGCATTTAATACAATGTATTTTTGAGTATATGTTCCAAAGAATTTATTCCTTCTAAAAAGGAATAAGAATATGAGTTAATATTTGTCTTTGGAGTAGTAGTGTGATCATTTCAATTAATCAAAACTTAAAGCACTATTCCCCAAATGTGACTGAGGGAAAGAAAGAAAACTCAGCTAGAACAGGTGAGGAAATAGCCTCAAATCCAACAGCCTTAGGTCTCACGCATGTAGAATTCTATATTTTCTTTTCTCTCTCCATGGTGCATTCAATCCCCACATCTCATTTAAAACACTGATTATACTTTTTAATCTCTCCATGTGCTTATCTATTTTTATTTAAATATTATAACTGCATTACCCAGATTTACAAAATTCCAAGGATATACAGTTTGCATTAAAGTTATTGTTCTGATACACCAGTCTTTATTCTCAGTTGATCCAACCAGGACAGACAAAGATGCATCAAAATAGAAGCTTGAAAGCATTTTATTGTATATATTACCATGAACATCTTTTGTCAGACTTTCTTTATTGGTTTTCCCAAGAAGCTGCAGTTCTTGTTTCATCTTTCCATCACCAACACCACTGTCCAACCATTGCTGGCATGAGAATACATACTGACTATCGCTCTTCCCCAATTCTTGTATCAAGATTTGGTCAAGGTACCATCCAGCTCCATAACCAGAGTTATTGTGTTCCACCAACACTGAACTTAACATTCCAAGATTAACTGCTTGGATAGCAAAGGTACTTATCTATTTTTGGATGGGAGTGAAGGGAGTTATTAATAGGTAATTAGGAAAAAAACATATTAATAGAAATATAATTATAACATCCAATTATTGAAATATGATTATTTATTTATACACATTTTTTCGGATATTCTTTTGAAAACCACAAAGAGAATGCATAGGAAACCATAAAATTATGACATAGCAATACATCAAAATTAAGTAACAATAAAAATGAGATGACTCCAATCAATATCCATGCAGAAGGGCTTCCAAATATAAAATATGGCATATTATAAAATATATGTCAACATCTGGAAAGAAAAATCACCAAAGCATGAATGAGAAACCTTTTTCTAGTAGAATAATAATCATTTAATAGTGGCAGAAGCTGAAGGTCTTAATATGAGATAATTTATCTTCAGACTTGCACATGGTTTAACCTTTGACTTCAAAAACAAACCAGTCGTGTTTGGGCGTATATTTTAGGGTTGTACAGAATGGGTGTCCACAGGGGAGGCCAAAAGGCAAAATCGCAGCCCCAGCAATGTAATCAAAGCTCCATCTATGGTTTCTAACTTGACTTTAAAAAAACACACCATATCTTGTAATAACCATATTATAAAGAAACAAAAGAAGCAAGAATCTCTCTCTTTTAAAATCATTTTGTGGAATGGAATAGTATAATAACTCTCAAGTCTATTCAGATTTGTTTGAAATGTATTACACTTCTTTTTCCACAAAAAATTAGCTCGGAACTTTTTAATGGACAGTTACTTTATTTGCTTGTAGAAATAAGTTTTTCTGTCTCAGTAAAGCCTTTGCCTTGATGGAGCATGATGAATCTTGTTGCATCACCTCAATGAAACAAGACAATGTGACTTCACCCTGGTGCATCCAAACCAACTTAAATACATCTATTAAAAAACATGACTTTTATAAATCTGATTAAATTTATGAAATAACAAGATGCTTTAAAGGAGAAATTCAATCAAAAGCTTATTATATAAGCATAACTGTAAAGTATCTTTGCCTCTTCCTCTCATTCTTGCTGTGATCAGGAAGATGCCAGTGGAGAAGGGGGAGATTTTACTCCTGGATCCCCATTGACCCAGATGGCCCTGGTTTGTGGATCTGGTGAATTTGTTGGTGGTTGACCTTGGAGGATTCCTCCCAACAAGATCTCCTACAAGCAGGGGGCCCTGGTCCATCCAGAGCCGCAATGGCTCCAGCTAGCCATCTGGTGCTTGAGTAGGGATCTTTGAAAAGGGACAAATACTATTCCAGGGTGATTGCCATGATTTCCAGGGTGATTGCCAAGCCTCTAGGAGACTATCAACAAGGGAATGGTGAATTAACTGAACCAATTGGTGAAAGAGCTGAACCAACTGTATAGTCTAAGTCCAGCAGCAGTGCCAGAGTTTTATGTGTTTCTCTTTTAAAGGAACATTTGAATGCTTTCAATGCACTCAATTTCACAATTTTATGAAAAACAGAATCTGGATTTTGGGAGGCTAATCCATGAAAAATATAACATGCCCCAGTTATCAAGAGCAAACCCTGACCACCCAATATATTGCCTTCTCCGAAAATTTAAAGTCACATTTAGAACATTAGGAAAAACTGTTAGAGAATAAATGCATATTATTGGAGAAAGAAAATGAGTAGATGGATAATAAGCAGCTTGGCACCACTGAAACAACCCTGGCTGATGTCTAAAAAAGCGAAGCAAATGATAGATCCAGTTAATATCTAGATTACCACCATAATCCAGGACTTTTTAAAAACTGAAGAAAAGGCAATGTAAAATGCTTCCCTGTTCCCAGCAGCATGAATATATCTATGTTATCACAACAAATTAAGTTTGATTCAAAGGAGACTTTTCTTCAATGAATAATTTTAGTCGTAGATTAAGACAAATTAAATAAAACCATAAGAAAAGAAATTGAAAATATTTTAACTTTTTAAAAATCAAATTTATGATCCTGTAAAATCTAAATATTAATATGATTACAATACTCTTCAGGAAATATTACATTTTTCTTAGGAAAAAAGAATAACTTATATTTTTACCTTTATATATTTAGTTATCATCATACAAAACAGTTACCATGGCAAATGCTATCCTTAATGAGCAAGTATATGAAAATGACCAAAATAGGAAACAGGCATGAAAAAACATATTGAAAATAACTTGGAACATTTTAGCACTTTTGAGTTTGTTATGGAAATTGTATATCCTGTTGTGCCAGTATATACACTCATGCATAATATTAATTCTACCAATATTAATCTTTCTTTTATTTATTCTTTTCCAGTTTCAGATCCCTTATTAAGCATATTATATATCACAGTAACATAGATTTGGGAAACAGTTATCCAAGAGACACTTTGTTATCAACTGATACTCCACATTATAGAGGAAATTTTAATTTTCATAATTCACTCAAATGAACTTTTATGTTGTGCCATTTTTATCCCTTTGTGGAAATGCTAGCATTTGAAAGACAAAAGCAATTCTTTAAATTTTCTGATTTAAATTTTGCTTCAACTAGATGCAAAGAACATTTCCTATTCATTTAACCTATTAAACCAAAAAAGCAGGTAGCTCCAAAGATAGCTCAAATGCTAGAAACCAGATTTGTTTGCTATGATATAATTATATTCTGGTTTTCTTTTACCAAATAACTTGCACTGGTGTCTGAATAGTGATCATATAATCACAGAGAGACTGAAGTAGCTGCACCTATGAAGGTCCATCATAAGTCCTCCTCATTCAGTGCCATTTTGGTTGCTTAATGAATAGTTGTTCATTGAGAACTATCTACACCTATAAAATAAGGGAAGGAAATGAAAATGATTTTTGCAAAGATGAATGGAAGTTTGGACATTGGCATTGGATCAATAATAGTTTGCAAACACAACCATCATCCTAGGGAAGGGCTGTCAAACTCATGTCATCACAATGGTATCACATCATGTATCAGGACTTTCCTCCCCTTTTGCTAAACTGGGCATAAGTATGGCCAACAAGTGACACAGCCAGCCTGTGGGCCAGAAGTTTGACAGCCCTGTCCTAGGGGATAGATAAAAATTAGCATCTGAAAAAGTGTTTTAATGTCCTCTTAGAATCCTTCACTATAAGACATTCCAGAAATCTCTTGGGTAAGTAAATCAATTGCTTAGCTAATTTTACATTAATTTTTAATTACCAGAGACCTGTAATCAAACAGCAGGATGTTGTGTTAATTAGATTTGGTGTGATCAGAAAAGGGATAGATGAGACTGAACGCAGGTATCTCATTATATTTGTTACTCAGAATTTCTCCTGCTTAGCATTCAGGCTTTGCTGGTCATAATTTAGGAAACTGATAGAACAATCATGGCATCCTGTGTTGATAGGCAGACCAATACTAACTAAAAGCCATAGCAGTGTAATACGGGTATCTCTCTTCTCAACAATAGTTGTTCCATTAGAATTGCTACAAAAAGTTACCTGCACTGGGACTTTTTCAAAGAATTAACAGTTCTTTTTACTATAAAGCATTTTAATGACCTAAGCTTTTTAAAATGATAATGAAGATTTCATGACTTAGGAATTTGTACTACAGGTGCTTTTATAAATGCAATGAACTAGTCTTTTCTGTCTGGAAAAGATCTTGAGTTTTGTAGTTTGAACTAAATCTTTTGTTGTTGAATGTATGAACATTAACAGATTGTTTTCATAACATTAAATACTTTCTCAAATACCCTTTTATCCAGGATTCTAGTTCTTGGATGCCTGAGTGAGATAACTAGTTACTTGTGATAGCTTAAGCTCGTAATGATTTAGTTATGATTAAGCTAGTAATGATTCCTGGTATGATTTGATTATTGATTGTACCCTGTAACTATCATTAAGTGTTGTACGTTATGATTCTCGATTCTTAATGAATGTATCTTTTCTTTATGTATGCTGAGACTATTTACCAGGACAAATTCCTTGTGTGTCCAATCACACTTGGCCAATAAAGTGTTCTATTCTATTCTATTGTCCTGATTTTCTATTAATATATGGCATTACACATGTTTTGTGAGTGGTAGGAAGTGGTCTTTGTTTCCTTCATTTTGGCAATGAATAATTGTGGAGACCGGTATTCAGACGTTCAGGATTCACTTCAGAATTTTTCAGATTTTCACAAAATGCTATGAGTGACAGGATTTGAGGCTGTAATACTTTTCTCTTGTAACAAAATTGGTTTGTTTTGGCACATGGCTGTTCTACATTCCAATAAAATATCTACAAAATTTCTGAAGCAAAATTACATGCATTCCATACTTACCTGACCCTTTTCAAACTGTGGACATGACTTTGAATGCTTCAGTTGTCTTTTGTAAGAGTCTCCATTCATTCCAAATAGCGTAATAAAGATATTTGCATCTGTTTCAGATGCAGGTAATGTTCCTGTATAAACACTGATTGAGTAAGTAATTTCTGTAATAGAACATCAGATGAAAGAACATATGAAAAGAAGCCATGTAAAGAAATAGAAAAATCACTCACACATTCTTGCATAGACTAAATGGTACTTAGTGCTAAGACATAAATCTGAACAGTGGTTCTCTGCCTTGGCAACGTTAAGGTATGTAGACTTCAATTTCCAGAATTCTTTGGCCAGCATGCTATACATTCATGTACAGACTAAAACTGTATATTAAATTCTGAGTTACTAGATCTAAAAAAGACCCCAGGAAAATGTAACACTTTAAAATATTTGACAAATTTTAAACAATTAAAAATTAAAAGAAGAAAAATTCCTCAAAACCTTTCTTTTGCTGTGCCATTGCTTGTAGCAAAGTATCTCCCTTGAGCATTGGTATAGTGAAATAAAATTGGTATGCATGTTTAGAGAACAATTCAACAATCTGAATTTTCAACAGCTCAGTCATCCTTTTCTATTCCAATAGAAGATAACATAGAAAATGTACATCACATTATAAAGCACTATCTGCTTTGAAGACTAAGATATCAGAATTAAAATGTTATGCATATTCATATTTCAAATCAGTATATACAATTAATCATAGCATACATTTCCAAGTCGGTAAAAAAGATCTAACACAAACAATTGATTCATACATTGTGTTAAGCCATGAATTGTTTGTTGATATATTTGTTGATATATTTTCAATATTTTTATTGAATTCCCTAACTTTATGTTAGGATCCCATTATGGGCATAGTGTCTGAAGCCAACTGCGATTAAAAATCAACCCTGATACAGATGATAATAGTGTAGTGTGCTTGTTGTTGATAACTCAGTCATTCATAAATTCTTCTCTTTTTCCATTGTTATTCTGTATTTATTTATTTAACATGAAATCCCAGCTTAGCCAAATGATGATGATGTGTTGTTTAAAACAAAATGGATGCATTAAATAACATAATGTTATGTTAACATCATAAGGCAAGACATAATTAAAAATGACCAAGGCTACTCACAAACTGTCTTGCAGCATAAAAACTAACATAAAAAATAGGCTCCAAAATAACCTGGCTCCTGAAAGAAAAGTCAGGCTTCAAGATCTTCTGGAATGCTTGTGTATGGGGGAGGGGAATGTCCAAATATTAGGGAAGAGGACAAGGCTGTTTCAAAGGATATGGCATGACAAAGAAGGCATACTTCATGGATATCATCAGTAGACATTGTTTCATGGAAAGATGCCAGAGTATGCCCACCATGCCAGAACAGGGGCATAGGCATAAAACAAAAAGCAGGCTTGTAAACAATCTGATCCAGTAACAAACAGCATCTTGAATTGACCTCAGAAACCTGCTGATATCCAGTGCAGCTCACACAGCATTAGGACATCTCAGAATGCATCTACCAGCTATAGTTCTTGAGTGCATTGTAATCGTCTAACCAGAAAGTTGATGAGGGCATAAATGACCTTGAGCAGAAGCTTCCAATCTATGAATGGGTACAACTGGCATATAAGACGACTTTAAGATAGCTGAGCATGTAGAATACTTACTATGTATTTTGGGATTAACTCCCTTTTCTTAGAATTCTGTTGACTCTGAGACTCATTTAGGCCTGCTATTACTTTCTTTTTGAATATAGACCCTTTCCTAGCTACAGTATGCATAAAAAATCAGATGATTTTTTTTGTTTTATTTGTTAGATGATGATATCATATATTATGAGAGCATAAAGAAATATGATATCAAAGTAAGAGTCACAGATAGTTATAAATTAATGTTATCCTCTATGCAAGTATCTGCAAGAAAATTGAAATTTTGAAGATTAGCAACTAATGGTGGATTTAACGGGAATCTATGGTCCCACAGACTACTTGTGATCTACAGCTCCAATTGAAGCTTCTCAAAATTCTCTAGACATTGTTTCACTGTCCCTGAAGATACCCTTGAGGTCTTTGAAATGAAAATTATTTCCTAACCAATGTTGAAAAATAATACAATATTAAAATACCATGAAATAGTCGTGAGAAAGCAATAGCAGCAGGAGTGAATGCAACAATTTTAATTTGTAATATGAGAAGTAGTGATAAATATAATCCATAATTTTTAAAAAAGGATCCTGAGGAAAAAAAGCAAAGAAACACTAATCTGACTGGGAACAATTTTAATATTTTTTTTCTTTTGTATGGATAGGTAGGTAGAAAATTTAAGCAGAAAAACTGACATCTTAAGCTTTGTATTGTCCCCTTTAAAACTTTGTCTTAAATGGTATAGGGTCTTCTGCTTGAGCAGAAAGTTGGACTAGAAGATCTCCAAAGTCCCTTCTAATTCTATTATTCTATAGTCTATAAACTAATTTTTCCTAGTTCTAATGGGATTTACTGGGCAAGAATGCCTTAAAAACTTGCATGCTGAAGCACCATGACCATTTTTAATTTTCAGCTCCCTAAAAGTGCAAAAAAGAGCCTGAAAATACTATCTATAATTTTATCAGCCAGATTTCCTGTGGCCCTTAATAGGAAGAAGGTTGTTTAAAGTTAAAAAGAAAAAAAAGCTACTCATTCTTACATGAAATAAAGAAAAATATAGCAGGGCTGGAAAGAGATTTGCAAGTACATTTCCTTCATCTGATTCAAGTGATCAAGTGATTCTGTTATGCCATAACTGATATATAATTGTTAGAAGCTAGGTACCTTTTTATTCTATTTTTTTAGCAAAAAGAAAATAGCTACCTAGCTGAAATCTGGTAGATGAGATTTAATTTGTAACACAATTCAGCTCTACAAGTTTGAGTGCCAGCTTGAATATCACACCTGTTTTCAAGAAGGAAAAAATGTGCTTGATAATACAATTCTATAATTTCTGTTCAGAAAATCCAAGTGTTCAATGTTTCTTTCTAGGTACATTTAGATAAAATTACAGCCTTGATGATATTTCTAAGATTCTTGAACAAACTTGCACATAGCTATGAAATCTGTCTTTTTTGAAAACATGTTGCATTTTACCATTTATTTACCATTTATTATAATAGAAGTAGAAGCTATTTTAGATCTAATTTTGAACATATGATGTATAAGAGACCTTATTATTGAAATATCAATAGTGTTAAACCTAAGCTTGTTGTTTGGTGGAACAGATTTTTTTATTTTCACATTAATCATGTTATAATGATTCAGGTGTATAATTCAAAATGATTTATGTCTTATATAAACTGAGAAACAATTTTTATTTCCTTTTATATTGTTTATAGAATTAATAATACAACTTTTAATTAGAATCCTCATTGCACTGATTTTCATGAATAAAAGATGCAGTTTGTTCAAAATTATCTGCTTTCCTTCTGAACCTATAAGATCATTACCACCAATTAAACTTGTATAAGGAAGGGGATCGATCTTTCACTTTGATCAACAATGATATTAGTTATTATGTTAGAAAAATAATTTTGAAATATGATTGAATGAGGACTCATAGTTATGAATGAGTACTTTAAGCAACAGGACAAAATTATCTCTCTTTTTATTATAATAACTGAACAAACAGTACATAGATGTTATACTTCAAGCAACCAGTTTTGCCAATCTATTTGTCTCCCAGTTAGACTTGGAAGGAAATGTTAGTGTTTGATCATCTATGTAACTCTCTTTTTCAAAGAATTCTAGAAAGTTTAGCAACACTTAATCTGAAACCAAGGGGTCTTAATTACATCTGCACTTTACTTTCATGGAATGTAATGAAATTTCTACATTAGGCATTTTGGGGCAAAAATTGTATAGTCCATTCAAATCTAGTTAAATAAGATCTTCTGGATTTAAACTAACTAGTTGTCTGATCTTAAAAATTCATTCATTTCTAAGTAAGTATCATTACATTGACATCTAAATCCTAATAAATGATCAATGAAATTAAACTCTTGTTTAACCTAAATGGTTTTGAAAAATAATAAAAAATTAAAGGTTTTTGCCCATAAAGACCATTTTCAGGTTTTTCTTTTTAAAAAATCAATATGTTGTAGAAATGGAATTGTCCAAAAATCATGCATAAATGTAATATCATATGATCAATAACATGTGACTGGAGAACAGCTTAAAACCGTCATGCCAACTATTTTCTTTCTTTTTTTATTAGATAGGTAATTCAAGGCAATAAACATACATAACACTCCTTCCTACTCCTGTTTTTTTCCACAAGAGTGTGAGATAGATTGAGCTAGAGAAAATGACTGGCACAAAGTTATCCAGCCAGCTTTCATGCCTAAGGTGATTTCTAGGCTAGCAACTTAACTACTACATTACACTCTCAGAAACTGAAGCATCTTCTTCATCTATAGCAATTACCAATAAAGATATTGTATGAAATACATACTTTTGGATATATTTTCTCAAATATATACTTTGATGTGCAATCCTGAAAAGGACATGTTATGTCATCAATTTATTCCCCCAGTTATTTTATTTTTCATCCTTATCTGATATCATTTTTGGCCTCCCTACAAACTTTCTCCCATACCTGCATTTCTTCCTGGACTCATCTGTGCTACTATTCCTTCTCACATATGTTCATCTTTCATCAGTTTTATCACTTACTTTTTTTCCCATCCCTCTCTAAAATAGCATACAGATTTTTATCATTGAAGCTGCCTGTTTGGAGGAGTATTCTCCCAGCAACCATCAGGATGACTGCAATGCAGTTATCTGTAGCGTCAACACCTAAGAGTTGTCCTTGATGTCATGGTTCCACATTCCCAAGTTTGAAAGAAAGGGCTATACTATGATTGTCCAGCAACGTACCCTTGAGAGGAGCTTCATTTGGTCTGACTACTGCTAATTCCGTCACAGTTTCTGACCCATCTTCTTCAAAGAGCCATCGGTTTAAAGGATAAAATCCTAATTCTTCTTTAGTATCCAAGTCTTTCATCCGCACCTGCAGGATAACCACAACCACATTTGTTTTGGTTTTTTGTTGTTTGTTTGTTTTGTTTTTGTCTTAATGAAGTAGTCTTGCATAGGTATAAGGAAGTAGGGACATGTACAGTAAGAGCCTTGACTGATGACCTGAATGGAACCTGCCTATTATGGTCATAAATTATAACGATCATTAAGCTGGTCATTCACATGAATTTATGACATTTTTTGTTGCAGTCATTAAGCAAATGCCATAGTTATAAAGTGATTGCAGGAATTGCAAAGGGAACATAAACTGACCACAGGATATAGGATGATGGAACTACAGACTGGGTGCCTTGTGCTTATGCAAAACTTCAGACATTCAGCAGCTGGGATGGTGGCAGCTGTTGACAAAAATGAAGTTGAAAGTTCTTCAAATCAGCCTTGTCCTGATGAAAAAAAAAATCTAAAAGAAGCCTTGTAAACATTTGGTTCAGCTTTAGGGCTTGTCTCACTTTCTTACCATATTTTTTCTTCCAGTGTGTTGTCAAATTGGAGAGACCCACTTTCCAATTGCTACTTGAAAATGGATCTCAGAAAGTGTACATTTTGAAATTTACATTCATTATTATTATACAGGAAATGACCATTTTCAATTTTAGAAAAATAATTATTTCCTCATATAATTACTTTTTCACGTTCCTTTGCTCTCTCTTCTCCCTGGAAACCACCCTGCTTCAAATCATGGAACAGCTCTTATGGTAGGAAAAATCTGATCCATGTATCCAAATGAGAAAAACACGATTTCTTGTTTATGTTTTGAGGTATAGAAGGAAGGCTGTTCCTGTAAGTATTACATATTTATTCAGTTTTTTCTAGTACAACTCTGATACCTGGCTTCTTTAAAATGTTGCATAATGATAGACAAATAATAGTTTTATGGAGCATATCATGTATTCGATGCAAGAAACAACTCTTTTAATATTTTACATGTGATCTTTACATAAAGCCTTAGATTGACAGTTATGGAGAGATGATTCTTTTATACAGCTACTATCAGGGAAAAATACTAGCAGCAAAGAGGTAGCTTTACACTGCCTTATTCCTTCCTTTTCAAAGTGTGTTTAAAATATTATTCTTAATGGGATGATACATTTAAACCTGTCACTTTGTTCCTTTTTGGGGTAAAATAAAGAAGAAAACAGTAAAACAAACTAAGTAGGCAAGAAAAAGGATATAGAGAAGTTTATACTAACATAATCCACTATGCCTTTACAGTATATATCTATAAATCTTAAATAGTCTCTATATATTTATCTTCCAAACAAAGACATCTCTATGGTTACTAAAGGATTCCTTTCACATTTATCCATAAATAGGCCATAAACTAGAGGACACAACATTTCCTTGTTTTATTTTCTGCTCAGTGATGAATTATTTCAGATATCCTTTATTTCAATTATATTATTTATGTCGCTGAGCAACTTTAAAGTGAATATTACACAAAATTTCCATAATTCAAATCTATTCATTTTATCAATTATTATTTTTTACTAAACCAACAAATGTATAATACATTTACTCTCTCATATTGATGCATTTTTTTAATGACAGAAGAGCAAAACTCTAATCGGCACAATCTGTGTATGGCCTAAAGCCAAAATGCAGTTCCCATATTTTCCATATTCCCACTGAATTTTGTTGCTCTTCCAGTTATGGGATGCAGTCTTCACAAACATGAAATAAACCACACAGGTATTTTATAAGCAAACCAATTCTAGATATTAATATTTGTCCACTGACACTATTAACATCTGTAGTCTTACAGCAGTAATTTCACTCATGTTTATTTCATTTAGTATCTCACATGTCTATTTTTCCTTAAATCAATTCCTAAAACTAATCAAAGAAATTGTACTGCACATTCAGAAATGTTCATCATACTTATATATTCATTGATTCTTTTATTATTAAAACATCAAATCAATGATGTATTTAGATTTAGATATATTTCTTTACCAAATGAATAGACCTGCTTAAATTTTTAAAAAGCTGATACCAATCACTATTTTCATTAATTATTCTTAAGTCTCCAAATAATTCATTTGGAAGGGAGGAGGGCTGTTCTCTCATTCCCTCAGATTACCCTACAAAATATTTTCTTTATCCTGACTCATACAATTTTTCCTAAGATTATTCTGTGGTTTTTCCATTGTTACCATCCATCGAAACAAAATAAGCACACGCCCACATAAGGATTTCTACTTTCATGAATGCTTACAATATTCTAGATAACCTCAATTCATACTCTCAGACTTTTAAACATTTTTATTCACAATTAGCTTACACTTTAATTTTCCCGTAAATATTCATAGTCTCTACTGAATAAGATCAGAACACCTTCATTCGTATTACATCTTTATGTCATATTTGCAGCACATGATATAATAGTTTTTCTTCCTTCACTTAATTTATTAATCTTACTTATTTATTTATTTACTTTTTACTCCCCCTCCAGTATTTTAAGTTGCCTTATTCAATATTCCAAACTCATCATCATTGCAATGATCACCAATGCAACATGCAGCATCTTCTACTAGCCAGTTTTTGTCAGTGTTCCACAAATGGATTCAAATATTCCAAATAAAGTCATGCTATTCCATGCAAACTAGCTTCTATAGTCTAAATTACCTTACAAGCCATTGCCCTTTTTATCTATATCCCAATAACTCATAAGTACATGCTGGGTGCTGACAGATTAGATGTTTAGAAGGATGAAGCTTTTATATCAAGGCCAATACATCACTTACTTAATAATGTTTCTATGCTTACTATTTGGACAATAATTACTACTGAATTTTTTTTCTACCCTATTGTTCTTGAAAATGATACATGTCGCTCTAACGTATCACTGTTTGTTTATTTACTTCACTTGAAACATGCATTTTTTCTTCTTTTGACATTACTTGGGAATTAATTGAATAGGTGTTTCATAAATATTGTTCATGTTTAGTTTAATTTACTTTATTGTCATTGCACCTTGCACAATGAAATCAAACACCATCTTCAGTGCACATCATGACCAAGGCCATGAAAATAAACACTTTGTAATTTTGTAATACAAATAAAATATCTTTGTAATGTTGAAACTAAATTCCACTATTATATTCTACTAAAGACTATTCAGTGATGTTGAAACTCATTAAACAATGTCTTTATTTATATCTTTTGGGGATTAGTCTAAGAGCTTATTTATTCCGAAACAACAATGAATAGTTTAGATCCCATAATTGCTTAGAGACCACATTTTCTTCTAAGTTCCACATTAACCTTTGATTCAAACATTGAGTATTCTTAGACAGATTAGATTTTCTTGGGAGTGTTGATTATTTGACAACAAAATGAAAGGATAATTGATGGAAGTTATAAAATAAGGAGATAAGTGTAACATGAGATGGTTTGTGTTATCTAAACTAGGGAAAGAAATTGAACTAAAGCCTTAAGGGTATACAGAAAGCAAAAAAGGGGGAGTGGAGAAAAACCTGCTTTTTTACCTTCATCTTTGTAATCCACTAATAAAAGAATGGTGACCATTGGAAAAGCTGCAAAACAAGGTGAGGGAAAGGAACATTTGTTACAGCATTTGTTAGGGACTGGGTTAGGGTCTTCTGTCCTTACTGTGAGTTGTGTTGGAAGGGTGCATGAAGGGAGGCTCAGCCAATCTCATTGTACACATGTTGTACTCTGACATAAAGGTAATAATAAAGCAACTGAACTGTCCTAGAAACATTACAAAAAAGTATTTGGAAAAAATAGGAAAGCAGGTATCTGAATCTGTCAGATCTGATAAAAATGAACTGAAGCGGCAATAGAAGAAAGGTTTGTAAAGTTGAAAGAAGTTTTAAAAATTGAAGAATCTACAGGGCATCTTAAAGGATTAATCAAATTAATAATGATGTGGAAATTGTAGACCTCTAATGTGGAATATAGAAAGAAAGAAAGAAAGAAAGAAAGAAAGAAAGAAAGAAAGAAAGA
>BLBF01000002.1:47908378-47925785 GCA_015471245.1 Laticauda colubrina
AGAAAGAAAGAAAGAAAGAAAGAAAGAAAGAAAGAAAGAAAGAAAGAAAGAAAGAAAGAAAGAGAGAGGAGAAAGGAAGGAAGAATAATTATGTTAAAAATTGAATGGAAATGGAATTTGTCTCCAAGAAACCTATATTAGAAAAAATGGATATAAATATTTTATCTCCATAAATTTGGGTAAGAATTTATTTCAATAGGAGATAAAAAGAAATTGAGGTTTTTTTTCCACATAAATCCTCATTTGCAACCAGAACTACTGCTGACATGATAATGACAGATACACTTCTCTGCATGGGTCCTAGACTTTGATAGTTGGAATTTATGCTCCAGAATGGAAAACAATATAAAACACATATAGACAACTAATGGAGTGGTACGAAAATTGGTTTTTAATTGGAGATGAGAATGAAGTAATGTGTTCTCCCAAAAAAGGACAGAACTTCTGAAAAATATTTAAAAATAACACAAGATAAACTACTAAAGGTTTTGCACAGAGGTACAAAAATGCAAATTTTGAGTTTGCAAATAAGCCAGGGAAAGGGTGAGAATAAAAAAGAAAAAGGGACATTAAAATTACAAAATGGAAATACTATAAAACATATATATAATCTAAAAATGAAAAATATTTCACCAATAAAGGAGAAGAAATTTCCTGGCAAAGATTGATGAATATTTATTTAAAGAAACAAAATTTACTGAAGATCACATAGAAACCATTAATGAATATTCTCATTACAATAATGAAAGTTTGTGAAGATATTAAAAAGATGTAAATAGGAAAAACATACAGACCAGATCATTTACCAACAATTTATAAAATTTTTGAAAATGAATTATAACAATCATTGCAAAACCTGATGAATACTATTTTACAGACTAAAAAGGTATCAGATAGTTGGATGGAGGCCGACACAGCATTAACACTTACCTAAAGCCAAGACTTGACTTCACCAAAAATTATCATACAAAATTATCATTACTTAATAGTGATTATGTTATTCATGATGATATTAGTTGAGAGAATAAATATGGTTTTACAGGACTACTAAAAGATTTGAAGTAGATAAAAGGAGTTTGGGTTTGAAATATAAGACAGAACTTGAAAAAAAAAGTACAAATGATGAACATATTACTTAAAACAATAAATAATAAAGATATTTAAACAAAAAATTGAAGCTACTTTATAACCTTTCTTTTTTTTTGCTTTCTATTTCTATTTCCTTTCTTATTAATTTCTCTTTCACTTTTGTTTCTTTTCTAATATATGGATTGTTTTCATATTGTTAAAATTTCTTTAATAAAAATTACATTAAAAATCTATACTTTTAACACACACAATACAATCTATACTAAAGTATGAAAGTTAACATGAGTAAACGTGAGGCAATACCTTATGCAGTTTGATCCCTTTATCCAAATTTGAGCAGGACGACAGAAACGAAAGCTTTATTATTTGACCAATATCACCAATATTCAACTGTTAAAGGAAAACAACAACTATAAATTCATGTGGTGAATAGATTTGAATTCTCTCTCTATGTGTGTGTAGGTCTGTCTATCTTTTAAAATATCTGCGTTTTCATATTAAAATATCTATATTTATATGGCTTCAAATCTGAATCTCTTTTAAAAGAGCAATTAAACTAAAAGATAAAGGTATCAGCAACAAAGGTTGGAAAATAGTCCGGGTCCTTGGGATGTCAGCTCCACTTTTCACGGTTTGTCATTCCTTCAGTATGTGATCTTTATACTTTTCCCTTTGGAATTTAAGAACATATATCTAATTTAGCATTCTGTGTTATCCACGGAATGAGTCAATGCATTTGGAACTTCAGAAGTAGATTACAAAGGATGAATCCTCTCCTACTATGACTATCAAGCTTTTTACATTCTTATGCTCAGTTTCAGATGATTGCAACCGTGTGGTGAAATTAAGTAGAAAAAACAGTTTCTGCATCCTAATTGCAATATTATTAACTAGAAACCTACCAGAAAGGGTTCGTTTTTAAAATGTTGAACTCTCTGTGCAAGTGATACTCCATTGGTGCCGTAGGCAAGTATTTTTATTTCAGGTATTTTTTCTGGAAGATGGACATAGTCTAGCCACAGTTTCCATTGTCCTTGGCTTTTTGCTTCAAAACCTTTCATGGGGCCAGATTTTTCTGTCATTTCTGAATGAAATACAATTTGATCCAGGTTTCATTTAAAAAGTCAATCTGAACTTATTTATTGTTTTGTTATATTTAGTACGTAATGTTGTCATGTTGCCAATAATTCTAGAGTAACATCATACATAATTTGAGGTGTGAATTACAAATGTACTTTAAATTCACCAAAACTCTGATGTGATTTCAAGAAACAAAGTAGGTTTATTTTGAAATAGAATTAATCTAAAGCTCCCCAAGCAGAAAGCTGAGTAAGAAAGAAGGAAGGGTGTACTTCTTATGTATTATTGTTCAACAGTAAATTAGGCATATTGGAGTAATGCATTCCCAAATTGTTTTAGGTGCCCATAATTTTTCTGTCAAGAGTGGAAATTTAAAAAGATTTGTAGAATCAATGGAATTTTGCATGCTATAATGTGAGGGTTTCCTTAGAAACTGCAAGATAGTCAAATCATTCTTCCTCTGTTACTATTTCTGTACTTGATCCATTTACTGCATCATCTCATCTTTTGTAGCTTGACTTTCAAACAGACTGAATCTTAAACTGTTGTAATTTACATACATCCTAGCCCGTTCATACCCAGAGAGGCATCAACATTCAAAGAATGAAGGACAGCCTTCAGAATCTTTGAATTAGTTTGTAGGAAAATGAAATCAAGGCATCCTTCACTGACCTGGACCTCTGCAAAGCCTCGAGCACAGAACAAAGAGAATCATAGAGGTTCAGGTTACAAGACAAAACTTCCTAGAAATAGGAAGCCAACTTGAGATTTAGGTCCTTTTGAATTGTAAAACTAAACCAAAAGTTGCAAGTGGGTAAGGATAGAGCCTCTCTATTGGGCTTCTCAATTATTAAGTGGTTTGGTATACAACTTCCTAAATTGGAATTTCTGACAATACTGGGGCTGAATTGTATAAGTCTGTGTCTAAGCACTCTTATACAGGCCCACTAAGTCAAGATATTCAAGCATTTTGAGTATTTTAGAAGAAATTGTGGGACTGGAAACATTTAATAAAACATATGTAGCATTATTTGTATAAGACAACCTATGTTACTCATTCCTATGATATTTTGAAAAGTTGCTTGACAATTCATGTGATAATTTTATGTGAGACAAATGCACACACACATGCACACATCTATCTTTGTATTTCTACATCTGTACATCTATCTCTGTCTTTGTATTTCAAATTTGAAAATTAAGATACGTGACCTTGTAGTGGGATTAAAGTTTCTGTAAAATCCTTTTTTGACTGTTGATGCAACCAGTTATTATGAACAAAAGTATATGTAGTAAAAGGATACTTTCTTTCTTCTATTACTATCTTCTCTAGAAACCAATCATCTAGGACAAAAAAGAAAAAGGTTACCATTCAACTTTCTATTTTTGTTTGATTTACGCAAGTAATAACAGCTATACAAACCACACTGTATGAATGAGTTAATTAAAAATGATACAATGTGAAAGCTTAAATAACACTGAAATGGGAGGACTTTGTATTCTTGTTCTTTTATAACTCTTAAGATTTCAAGTGTTCAACAAGAATACTTGAAAAGTGCTATTGCTTTCTGAAGTGAAAATCTAGTTATATTTTTAAATATTGTAAAAATATTGATGGAATAAGCATTCATGTATTTTGGGACTCTTTGTTACAATAATCTCTGCAAATGATCTTGTCATGGTACCTTTAAAAATAAATAACAGTTGTCAAAGTAATTTTGGATTGTATTATACACATGCAAGATGACAAACTGAATTGTAAATTTACATCCTTGTCTAGTAATATATATCCTGTATGAATTTAAAGTGAATAAGTATGATCTATTCTAGGTGTTAAATCAATACATGGTTACTAGTGATATTCAAGTAAAACTGAATACATACTGGTTATTTGCAGGTATACATTTCTATTATTCTTGAAAACATTTGTGTACTTGCTGTCGTTGCTCCCCATTACAATCTAATTTTGCATCCTGTTATTATTGTGGGACTACTATTCCAAATGTATCTTGAGAGTGCCACATTAAGGGAGACTACTTTTTAGTTTTTCTTCTCAGTTATGATAGAAACTAAGTTGACTTGTATGTAGTATATAGAAAATCCTTCTTGAGTCACTTCTTATATCTGAGGTTAAACACTTATGGCTGGGAATCTAAATATTCAAAGTTTACACTGATCAAGATTGGCATTATATTTCACCACTCCCACAGCTCAGTTTTGATCCTGTGATCATGAGGATGCTGCAACAGTTGTGTGAAAAACTCTCTTAAGCCATGTTTGTTAGTGCTTTTTCAAGAAGCAACTAAGCTTGCACATCTCTCACTGTATTGTATTACCATATACCCCATTGCTCAATGTGCGTCTGGGTATTTTATCTTTGGGGTGGACAAACTTCTGTCTTAGTATATTATTGGGTTTAAATGTATTGTTCAAAAGGAAATGTTGCAAATATATTCCATAATATATCTATGAAATTTGTGGAGGAATTCCAATTTTATCCCATCTTCCTGTGTATCATTTCCCCCTTCCTCCTGAAACCAAAACACTATGGTGTTAGAGGAGGTGGAATTATTAATATGTAAAAGATCATCACATCTCGACAGAAATCCCCAAAACTAAGGATGAAAACCTCTTAGAATCCATATGGGTAAATTTGAAAAGAAAAAAAGAATAACATCGCTATAGGGAGATACTATAGGCCACCCAACTAAGCAGAAGAAATAGATGAACTTTTTGCTAAACCATTAATAAATGAATGTAGGAAATATATCACAATATGTGAAACTATCCTGATATCAACTGGGATATCAAAATCTGCATGTAATGGGAAATCAAACATATTCCTAACCAATCTAGTTCACAACTTCCAAAAGGTAGAGGAGGTAATTAGAAGAAAAGTTATACTGGATCTAATTATTACTAATAGAGGAAGAAGTGACGAAGGGAGTTGAAGTTGCCAGAACTTAGAAATGACCATGTCATATTAGAATTCAGTATAATGCAAACATCAGGAATAGAACATAATCCAGCCAGTGTCTTAAACTTGAAAATAACTGACTTTAACAAACTCAGAGTTAGTCTAAGAAAAATTCCATGGATGAAAATTCTAAAGGACAAAACAACTCAAGAAGCATGGGAAACTCTGAAAAATTTGATCATAAAAGCCCAGTCAAGAACAATATCAACTGAAAAAGAAAAACAAGAAATCCAAGAAGAAGCTAGCATTATTGCACAAAGATGTTTCTGATAAACTGAAAAACAAAAGGACAAATAGAAAAAATAGAAAAAGGGACATATAACTAAAGCAGAATATTGGTAGATGAAGTCACATTTCACAAAGATGAAATGTTTGCATTTGCAAAGATGAAGTCAGGAAAGCAAAGCATCAGAATGCACAACAATTTGTAACAAAAGTCAGACAATAAAAAGGTTTTTTACAACATGTAAATAACAAGAAAAAAAAGCCAAGGAAACATTAGATGGCAAGGAAGTAATAGGCAGCAGAAAGAAAGCAGAAATGCTTAACTCATTTTTTGCATCAATCTTCACACAAAAAGAAACTATAGCCCAACCTACCAAAAGCATAACTGTAAAGACAGACAAGAAATAAAAATTAAAATAAGCATAAAAATAGTTAAAGAACACCTTTCTGAGCTTGATGAATATAAATCACTGGGACCTGATGGATTGCATCCCAGAATTCTGAAGGAGCTGGCAGATGTTATTTCAGAACTGTTGTACCATATCTTTCAAAAATCCTGGAATACTGGGGAATTACCTGAGAATTGGAAAACAGCTGATGTGGTTCCCATCTTAAAAAAAAAAGGGGGGGGAGGAACAAACCAGGAAATCACAAATCAATTAGCCTAAAAACAAAACCTGGGAAGATACTGGAAAAAATAAACAAAAAACAGATACATCAACATCTAGAAACAAATAAAGTTATAACTAAATGAATGGATTTGTTACAGATAGATCATGCCAAACCATTCTTATTTCATTCTTTGACAAAGTGACTAAATTACTAGACCAGAAATGCTGTGGACATAGTGTACTTAGACTTCAGCAAGGCATTCAATAAAGCAAATTACAAACTTGTTCTTGGTAAGCTAGAAAAATATGGGATCACCTGATCCCAAAAATATGGGATCATCTTCTGATCATCACCATCAGATGAATTTGTAACTGGCTGATAAACTGTATTCAATGAGTCATCCTACATGGATGTAGGTAAGCAGTGGGTTATCTTAACCAAGTTAAGATAACTTAACCAAGTAAGCAGTGGGTTATCTTATCTTAAGGATCTTCCCTAGAACCATTACTCTTCAATATCTTCAAAAATGATTTAGATGAGGGAATAGAAGGAAAACTCATCAAATTTGCTGACAGGAACAGCCAACACCCCAGAAGACAAGCTCAGAATCCAAAAAGATTCTTGACAGCCTTGAACAATGGGCCCTGTCCAATGAAATGAAATTTAATGTGGCAAAAAGCAAGGTTTCACACTTAGGCAGGAAAAAACAAAGGTATAAGTACAGGTTAGGTGAAACCTGGTCAAAAACAGTAACTGTGAGAAGGATCTTGGAGTACTAGAAGAAGAAATATAACCAGCAATATATGGCAGCAGTCATAAAAGCTAATACAATCCTTGGTTGTATAAACATAGAATCAAAATCATGTGAAGTATTAGTATCACTTTAGAAAGCCTTAGTAAGACCACATCTAGAACACTGCATCTAGTTTTGGTCACAACATTAGAAAAAAGATATTGAGACTATGCAAAAACTGCAAAGAGCAACTAAAATTATTAAAGGCCTGGAGACAAAAACATATGAAGAACAGTTGCAGGATTTGGGTTGGCTGATCTAGAGAAAAGAAAGACAAGGGAGGACATGATAGCAGTATTCTAGTATTTGAGAGATTGTCACACAGAGGAAGGGGGCTCAACTTATTTTCCAAAACCAAGAAGGCAGGACAAGAAAAAAATGGATGAAAACTAATCAAGGAGCGAAGCAACCTGGAATTTAGGAGAAACTTCCAAACAGTAAGAACAATCAACCAGTTGGAACAGCTTGTCATCAGAAATTGTGATCATCACTGAATATTTTAAAGAGACTGGATAATCACTTGTCCTGCTTGCAGTAGAAGACCTAAAAGATCAGTTCAAGCTCTATTCTGATTGATTGATTGATTCTAATTATTCTGAGTTGCTGTTTCCCCATTCCTCTGTACAATGTTTGCATTAGTTTGGTTTTCCGACTTACTATACAAAGCACTCCAATGGTCTTTCTAGGACTCATTCCACATTATCTTTCTCTCTGCCCTTCCCACCCTTCCCTCAAAGTATACCTTTGTTCAAACCTTTGAACCCCACAATGACTTGATTCAACTTCCCAAGGTGCACTCCCTTGATTTGGTAAACATTCACCTATAATTTGAGAAAAGTTGATATAGTTGAATTTGTATGAAGCAAACTTTATCAGCTATTAATGAGTAAATCCAGTAAACATTATTTCTTTTCTCTGCATAGATGAACATTTTAATATATATAAATCATTTTTGCAAGATCATAGCAAAAAGGTTGTGCAATAAAGCTGACATCTTTGTCAGTGAGTTTTTTTCATTTTATTGCAAATATTAGATCATAGGATTATGTAAGCATTCAGTATTTCCTGGATTCCTTCACTGTTCCAGTAACACAGCTTCTAGAATCAAATAAATAAAATCCAATGAATTATGATTTTTACACAAAGAGACTTTACTTCCTTCTGAAGCATCTTTGATTAACTTTATTCAGAGATTATGTACTGGACGAGAGTAAGTTTCTCAGCAATTCATCATTTAATTTATATTATGTCTATAATGTTTGGTAGAGAAAGGTTTATTTTAAAGAGGATTATGCATTGCTCATTAAAGCCTCATTGCTTTTTCTTTCCCTATCTCCTGTAAAATGTTATATTAATATCTTATGTTCTTGTCATATTATAACAAGTTTTGCCTATGAGTTTTGATATTTCATGTTGAACCTATTTATGGCAGTTGACCAAAATTTATTCATCAGTCATGCAACAAATATGTTCAGAGTCGCTATTTCTACTCTCCAATTCTTCAAAAGTAATCTGAAGCCAGCTCATGGTTGTCATCACTTCAGCTGACCTTAAAATACTGAAAGCATTACTATGTTCTCTACTTTTGTGGGAAAGGAGAAAGAAAGACAAGAGTTGCCACCTATGTAAGAATAGGTCACCCTTAAACTCTAGGCAGTTCTTAAAGTAACTACTGGTGCTGTTTCAAATATTCTATAGCTAAGGCTACAATAAATCAGTTCTGCTTCTGAATGTACAGTAGTTGATATCATGGGATACATTTGCTGTTAACAAAAGACATGTGAGAGTTCTCAATTGTTGATTAACTAGCAGTATCTACAGACTATCTATGAAAATTATGTCCACATTTTATGAGTATAGCACAGGTTGTTAGTTTACTTTATACAGATCATACACAGATCTGAATCAAGAAGTACAGAAAAGCATTAAAATAATAAGGAAGATGACTAAAGAAATGAATACAGCAAAATTGATCAGTACTTGATTAAACATGATTCCATTCATGTCATTACATAATAAGGAAATTATTCTTTACACTTGAAGCATGTCTATTAAAAGCATATGCATACCTATTATGTAATACATACATACATATATACATACATATATTACCTGTCCTCTACCAAAAGTGATTGGTCTTGTTTTAGAATTATTAAGCCACCGTTTTCCTGAGTCACCTCTATCTCCACAAATACAAAAATAAGCATTGCCACTGGCTTCAGCTTTCTTCCTGTCTCCAGTATGTACATGGATAGAATACTCAACAACTGAAAGTAAATAAGAGAAATATATAGCTATAATAAAAGAAACTTGTTGAGATTAGTTGCACTATTAGTACATATAAATTTTCAATCAATTACATATCAATATCTTTTTTTTGAGTAGTATTACTAAGCCAAATATGACCCTTAAATATATATTTGAAATGTATTTTCTAAGTCCTTTGCATCTTCTGTTTTATTTAGCCCTTTCACTTTCACTTATCCCTCTATTCTTGGTAATTGTATTCTATCTAAGGGCTAACTCTCTCTATCCCTTGCTTTGCATGAACTGCTGATCCAATTAGCATTCTTTCATCCATCCAGTGAATCCATATCAATAATGGGGAACAGAAGAAAAATAAAACACACAAAACTGATAGTTCTTGAAGGACTTTTTTTGGCAGAGTTTGTCTCCAAACACTTGTTGGGATAATTAAAATCTTCCATCATTACAACTGCATGCCTCTTTGAAATATTTGCAGTTTGCTCTTGTAAGACATTAGCCACATCTTTTGAGTAGAAAGGGTGACAAGAAATACTGATAACATTATTGTTTTTACTTGTTCTTCAACTTATTTAATCCCAGAAAATCTTTACATCATTGTCATATTCATTCATTTTGATTTCTGAAAAGGAATGGATATTTTTAACATGCAATTGAATTTCTCTTCATTTTCTAAGACTTCTGATCCTTTTGAATAAATTCCATTGTTTACTGTTGTACACCAGAGTTGGAATTTACATTGATTTTATCTTCAAATTCTGAACAATTGTATATGGACAATGAAGGTGATAAATTGTATGAGCCAATATTCTCTATGAATTTTCAGTGAGTAGTTTAAGAGTAGTTTAAGTAATTATTTCAGCAACACTCCTTTGTATTTCGTACAAAACACTCCCTTTTTTCTTGGGGACTTGCTTTAGGATGTCCATTTCTTTCTTCCACAGAATTTAAAGTCCTTTTAATTAAGCTTTTCATTCTTTGACCAAATACATTGTGTGTGTGTGTGTGTGTGTGTGTGTGTGTGTGTGTGTGTGTGAAAGGCAACTGATCTTGTGGTGGTAGTCTTTCACGTAGATCAGGGGTGTCAAACTGGATTTCTTTGAGGGACAGATCAGTATTCTCCTCGCGGGCTGGAGGTGGGGGGAGATGGGACCAACGCCTCCTACAGCCCCCTGCTGGACAAAAATGAGACATGTGGGGGCTTTGGTCCTCTGTTTGAACCATGGGATGCTTAAATCTGGCCCGTGGGGCTGGAAATAATAAAGGACCAGCCCAAAACAGGATGCAGGAGGGCATGAAGGGCCCCTATGTGACCCATTTTTTGCCTGGACAGGCTCCTGAAGAACTTTGCTGGCCAAACCAAGGTGCAGGATCCCCTGTGCCCCATTTTGGCTGGCAAAGTGCTTCAGGAGGCCATCCAGGCCAAAAATGGGTCACATAGGGGCCATTCATGCCCTCCTGCACCCTGTTTTGGGCCGGTCCTTTAATATTTCCAGGCCAGCCCCATGGGCCAGATTTAAGCATCCCATGGTTCAAACAGAGAACCAAATGGATATGAGTAACAACTAGAAGCAAGATTAATTTATAATTTCAGAAACCGTATTTAGTCTTTTGATAGCCAGTCACTGGCATTGTAATTGGCAATTCACTTCTATGAGGAACTAAAACAAACATGCTGACTGAATCCATAGGCTCTGAAGTGATCAGGAATATGACAGAACTGCTAATATGTACACACACACACACATATATATATACACATACACATAGACACAGACACACACACACACACAGATCAGACTCATCCAAACCATGGTATAGTGATGTGGACTATGAGTTCTAAGATATGTAATAGTAGCACATTAGGACATATTAGGAAAGCTGGTAGCACCTCAGTGACATATTAGGAAAACTGGTCTAGTAAACATTATTAGCTTTTAATGAGGAACATAATTAGAGATCTTGATAAAAGTCTTACAGAGATACAGACATAGCTGTGGGCAATGGACATTTCATGCTATTTACATGCTATTATTTATTAATATAATTTATTAATATTTATTATTTATTAATATGGATAAAGTACAAAAGATAAATATAATTTATTATCAGTGGGGATTTTATATTTACATTTCTGTATGAAGAAAATAAAAGTAAAATTGGTCCAATTTTTTTAAAGGGCTGTGCCGAGATCTGACAAGTTGTATTCTTGTTTCTGTTGCTGTTTTTGGCATAACTGCTCTTCAAGTCATATTAATGAATTTCTTTACACTGTGCATGTGTGTGTATCTGTTTTCTCTATCCAGGACTGAGTACAAAGACATTTTCATTAAACTGCACCCTTGGTGACAAGAACTATTTTTGTGCTGCAAAAAGCAGAGATTGAGAAGAGGAAAGTTTTCCATTCCATTTATCAGGCGGGGGTGGGGGGGGGGGGGGGGGTTAGGCAATATGAACTTTGTAGTTCTGATGCTATGCAAGCAAGCCACAGCACACATTTTACAGATATGTGCTCCAGTATGTGCACAAATTAAAAGCTGTTATATATACCCTGTGCCAAATTTCTATGTGTTCCTTCAGCAGATTATTTCTTTTAATTGGATGTGTGGAAAAATAGATGTGTTAGTGAAAGATCTAAGCTCTGCCATCAGATGTTGTTCAGTTTCAATAAGCTAATTTTCACATTTCGTTTTTCCTGCTTTTTTGTAATGCAGTACTCATTTGGGCGAAACTGGAGAATGCAAGATTTTTAATAATACAGTGCAGTATTGAATAAATAAAATACAATATTTTTCCAATTACAGATTATCTTCAGCATACAGTATATTTTCTCATTTTGAATTTAAAATTTGCAACATTTAAACTTTTAAAAGTGATTCAAAATTCAAGTCTGGAATTATATATGTTCTGTATATAGAATAGTAGACTCCTAATACAGGATTCTGATTGGCTAAAAAACCTAAATGGGGATTGCTTCAAAAGGAACCAATCCACGAAGCTGCTCAAAAGGCGGCAAAACTAAATACCTGTCATTGGCTACAAGCCGGCAGGCAAATCCCTATAAAAAGGCTGCTGCGGCTTGAGCCAATGTTCCGTTTTTCCACTGCTGTATATAATAAAGACTTTGTTGTTGGAACCCGGTCTACCTCGCGTTTTTCCAGATGGAACAATATATATATAATATGAGATAAACAAACCAAAAACAAAGCAGCCAGTGAAGTGGCAATTTTAATTTAGAATCTTTTTCTCAGAATATCCAACTAAACTGAATGTACTGACTTTTCAATATATGGATAGAAATGCTTTCCCCCTATGTCAAGGTAGAACTTATTTTAGGATAATTATATTTTGGACCACTTTTTTCAAGGCTTCTGATTTTCTTCTTCAGTTTAATGGTTGTGGTATCTTGTGAATCACTTTACTAGTAGGTGTGAATGATTTTTTTTTAAAGAACAAAATCCTTACAAAATATAGCATTAACACCGCAAAATTAAACTATGAACGAGTCTGACCCATATTAAGAGCTAGGTTTTTACATACAGCTGATCATGATTTACATCATGGAAAAATATTATTAATTACAGCTTGTTTTCAATATACTTACTTTATAATGGAGTATTATGGATGAAACATGAAGAAGCTACTTCACAAAACATATTCTTTGAAAAATGGATGACTTTTAATTATTGCAAGTTACAGGAGTAAACATTGTGACTGAATATCATGAACAGCAGCAGTTTAGCATTCAGGGCAATAGTGAGACTATTTGGTTGGCAAGTATAAGTATAAAATATTTGGCAACGGCTGATGGGATGACTTAAGAGCTGCAATAGACTGGACTATAACACAAAATGGATGGGTAAAGTACTAGTGGAAGTGGAACCAGGAATTATTTTTTTATTTTCTCTTAGTTTATGAGAGTGCTTGCTTCAAATGATTTGTAAAATAAAATTCCAATCTGTATCTGGAGAATGGTGATCCCTTTCTCTATTAGGATCTTCAATCAGAAATTGGACAGTCATCTGTTGTAAATGTTTGAATTCTGGATTTTCTGCATCCAGGTAATTGGACAAGAAGTGGTATTCAGCAGGTTCTGAAGAACCCATAGCGGAAATTTTGAGTAGTTCAGAGAACCGGCAAATACCCCTCTGACTGGAGATTTTACAGTATCCTTCCCCTGCCATGCTCACCAAGCCACACCCACAGAACTGGTAGTAAAAAAAAATTAAATCCCACCACTGGGTTGGACCAAATAGTCTTCAAGATTACTTCCAAGTTTCAGATTTGCAATAGCAGCTTTATAACATTTGAATCAGGAAATAAATGTTTTGGATCAGTAGACTTGACAGATTTATCCACGTAATACATGTATCATGAAATATAGAAGCATTGGGAGGATATGACTTCCCTGCTAAAATGATTTAGATTAAGGATACTCTGCATGTCTTGTTCTCAGAATGACCATTTTGGTTGTTGCAACGCAAAACAAAAGTTAGTTATTTTGAAAAGTGTTGTTTTCAGTATCTGATTTTTTTAAACACTGCAACTAGACAATTGTTTTATGGCTTCATCTTTGAATTCATGAAATAAAGATAGTATTATAATACGTGTAGAGAACCAGGTTGGTGTAGGATTAAATACCAGGATACAAACAAGGAAATGGTGAATTTTAGTCCTGTCTCAGGCATGAAGCCAACTGGGTGACTGGGCCATTTCTTTCAGACCAAGGAAGAAGCCAAAGGCAAACCATTTCTGAAAATCTTGCCAAGAAAACTTTGGGGACTTGTGACATCCATCATTTTACAATCTCAGGTCATGATAAGTCTTTGGACCTTTATTCAGTCAGGATGCAACATTATGAAAGATTTTAAGCTTCTGTTTTAAAAAAACAAAATTATCTTACCAGGCAAAGGATCCTGGTCTGCAAAAAATGCTGGCAGTTCAACGCAGGTGTCTTCATTGGGATTAAACCAATGATCAAAATTTAACCATATCTCTTGTTTGGTATCTGTATGCTTCATATGCAACATGTTCATATGCCAGGATTCCTTTAGTTGAGCATGGTCACTGGATATCTGAATCTTCCAAAGCGACCCAACATTTGTCAATTCATCCTATTTATTAGGGGAAATAAAATCAAAATTAAAGTTTTAATTTATTGATAGTTTTATTTTAGGTACCAATAATTTCAAGCTACTGCCTAGAATTTCCCTTAACTACATAAAAAAAGAAATGTAGGGAAAAAAGGGCACTTCTATAGACATTTGAATTAGATATTAAAATCCTGGAAAAAATATTTCTATATTGATTCACATGGCTATTTTATGTACATTAACTATATAATTTTAATTATTTAATTTGAAGAAAATTAGTATTCCTCCTATAGAATATTTCAAAGCAATTGTGCAAGATATACATATATGTGATGTTAAAAATATAAAGTTTTTACATATTTGAGTGGTATAATATACATATAAGGTTTAGGACCAGCAGCAGAAACTCTCTGTTTTGTTTACACAATGGTTATGCTTATTTTAGTTTAAATGCAAATTATTTCAGATAATTCTAAACTACAGTACATCTTTATTTTAATTTGTTTTAATTTATTAGAAAACTATAGAGTCATTGATTTATGATCTATCATTTATAGGCCTGCAAACATTAATTCAACAAACCATTGACTTTAACAGATGCCATCTAATTGCAGAAACAACAGTAAGAATTCAAGGGAATTATTCATACTCCTTGTACCTATACCTATGCTATATATTTTTTTAAATAAATGAAACAGATGAAACCTAATATCCATTAATCATACATTCTTAGATAGTTGTCAGAATTGAAAAAAAAAATGAGTTCATTTCTCCTTCCTGCCAACAGCATTCTTTTTTCTAGCTTAGCGCTCAGCAAAGATAGAGAATGAAAATAATTGTTGTTTTAATTTTACACAATGTCCCTGAAATTGTGTTGCTCTAAAGTGGCTAGACAAAAGTATTTAACATTGTTCAGAGTGCTGCTTTCAACTCTGCAATAGGAGAGAATTTACATGGATTCAATACTAGAAGAAACATCCAATAAAGCAGTGACCAAAACTCAACTTTATCCCACTGTATCCTGAGATGAGAAAACTGTGTCACTATTATTTTTAATTACTTATCATTTAACATTCCAACATTTTTGAGGTCATTGCCTAAAAAATATTATTTCTCAGAGGAATATCCTCCAAAGAAATAGTTGCAGGATTTCATGTTAGTATATAGAGCAGTTTCAGTTTTTTAGAACATTATTTTTCTCCTTTATCGAGCCCCAGATGCAGAAGAAATACACTTATATCAACATATAATACATGACTTTTTTTATCCATGACTAGTTTTTTGTTCCTCTCTAAAATAAAAGGCACATTACTTTGATTTGCACTGTCTTTCCTAAAAGTTGCAGTGCCAACTTCCTGTGACCTTTATCTCCATAAAAGTTAAAAGTAAAATGCATTGGATCAATTTCAGCATTTATCTCAGATCCGGTAATATCCATTATCCATAAATCTGATATCTGCTGATTAATTGGAGAAAATCTTGAAGAAGAGATCCTTCTTTTACCTAGAAATTAAAGCAATAATAATGACAACTATTACTACTTAATTATTAAATTCTACTGATTTCAAAAAATTATTTAGGTTCTTAATGTGTTATCAATAGAACTTAAACAAAGAACTTCATTTTGCCAGAATTATACAGCAGTGATGAGGTTTTTTTTGCTATAACCATGACAATTCATGAATAACACCTCATCAATGTAGATAAACAGTTATTCTTTCAAGATTTAACATGTAATTCTCATTTTATCAATCTCAAATCTCAGATTTAGAACTCTTAATTGATATCAGTTAGCTTTCACTCTCTTTCCTAATGATAATTATTAAGAAATGGGCAGCATTCTTTAGTGTCCTAATTTATTGTTCTCATTCAAGTAAGTATGTTCATCAAACTGTATCATCTGCAAACAGTATTTAGTATAATAATAATAATGACAGATGGCACTAACAAATGAGTCCAATGAAATATACTTGAAATCAGAACATAAATAGGAACATGCTGTATGTGATACTAGTCTTTATAAAATTATGGCTACCAATGCTGAAAGGAAAAGCTTATTTGACACAATGGAAAAATAAAATAGTATTTTAGATATTCCTATCATATTTCAGAATCTACAATCAAGGTTGCTATCATATAATTTTCTCAATTTAAAATCAATTGTTCTTTATGAGTCTTGAAGATAAACTATAGATATCAATATTGTATGCATATTTAGCCAAATCAAAAAGCAAGCTATAATAAACTTTATTAGCTAATAAAAAGACCTACCTATGGTTTTAATCTCACAAACAGTGTCACAGGTTCCCATATGAGTATCTAGCCAGTTCCAACATGGAAACACCCATTCTTTGTCAGAATTTTCTGATTTTTTAATGGTTACCATTTTTAAGTATATTCCAGCACCATAGCCTTCTCCATCATGTCCTACAACTATCTTTTTTAAATGGCTCAAGGAGACTGCCTCTATTAAAAAGGAATCCACCTGTAAAAATGAATTTGAGTTACATACAAAATGTGTACACTTCATAAAAATATCATGAATATACTTCTACATATTGAATCTTCAATCACATCAAATAATATTCAATGTTTAAATCCAGAGAATTTCAACAAAAAATTTATCTTAACAGTTAATGTAAGGTGCAACTCCTCAAATGGTTACTTTTGCTGAATAGTTCATTCCAACAAAATAAATTGCTGAAACCTGAAAGATTGTAATTCTGGTATACACAGAAGAACAAACCTATTATTTCATTACAAGAAAAAACACTATAGGAGATGTCAATTGGAATGAAAAGTATAAAATAAGACAGAAATTGGGAAATAGTTATTCTGTGCAAAATTGAAAAGAAAACCAAAAACCAAAATATGGATGTAAAAAAGACATTTAGTAAAGAATATACGTGAAAGTGAAAATGTCTGTGTGTGTGAAATGACTGTGGAGTACAGTTCAATCAATGTTATATAGATTGATGAGTTTTATGAAAATTAACTGATGTGCCCTGTTAAGAATTTTAGAAATAGTAGTCTACTCATATTTGGAAGCATCAGGTTGCCAAGCCAGATTTCTCTAACATTATCAAAGGCAAATCCAAAAGTTTCCTTTTCTGATGTAATAGCCATGTAACAGCCTGCAAAAGTTTTTGTTTCTTGATCCGTTTGTTATGGTGGTACCTAAATAGTCTGTTTTTATTAGCAGACAAATAGAAACTGAGCATAGGACTTATAAAATACAGTAGTTTCACATAGAAAGCATTTTCCTAGAGTATC
>BLBF01000002.1:47951664-47976561 GCA_015471245.1 Laticauda colubrina
TCTTCTTCTTCTTCTTCTTCTTCTTCTTCTTCTTCTTCTTCTTCTTCTTCTTCTTCTTCTTCTTCTTCCGCTTCTGCTTCCGCTTCTGCTTCCTCTTCTTTTTTTGCACAAATGATTCACAAGACCTGTTTGAAATCTCAAGCTGTACTTAAAAATAATGATATTTGTGGAAGTTGATGTTTGTCTGCAATGTGGCAGATTCCTTTGGAATTTCCCTTTAAGATGTCAAAAGTAAAGGCCCAGTCCCACTGCACTTACGGATGCAAAAAGGATGTAAAACATTAAAAAAAGCTTGCCATCCATTGGAAAACGTTATGCATCCGTTGTGTACTCATTGCATATGTATTTCATTCGCTCTATCCGTCGAGCATCCGTCCACTGCGATTTCATCCACGCAAGAAGTTTTGAGCTGCACAAAACTTTGTGAACGGATGAACTTTCCGCCGTGTTCGATGTAAATCCGCAACATATGAGCAACAAACGTTCTATGTCCATGTATCATCCATTAAACGTCTGCTGTATCCTCTCTGCATCCTCTGGGCATCCTTGAAACTCACATCTGCTGCAGCTGAAAACGGAAAGAGGGAGGCAACAAAAGGTACATGGAATGTCTACACAGCGTTAGTAGCACGGAAATAGAAAGGATGAGCAGTGAACGGTTTGCATCCGATATACATCCGCGCGGCATCCCTTTCTTTCCTTTAGGCGTATGTGATTCATCCGCTTCATCCGCTATGCGCCTGCTTCAAAATTCTCCCCTAGAACCCCTTCGGAGGTGTCATCCGCTTCCATCCGCTTTCATCCGCTAGGCTTCCTATGAACATCCGTTTAACATCCCCGCTACATACTACCCACGTCCATTCTTTTCCGTTCTTTTCTGTTCTGTTTATGCAAATTTTCACCACTTTTTGGGGCAGATGACAACGGATGGAGCCACCCCCGAAATTTTGCTCATCTGCTGTGTCCTTTATGCATACGTTTTGCATCCGTCGGCCAGTGGGACCGAGCCTTAAATTGGGAAAGGGACAGCCTGTATGGGAGTTACACAAGGATGTCTAGCTATGTAGACAGCTTTAAAACACACTCAGTGATATCAGTGGATGACGCAGGGTTACAAATAAAAAAATTGCAAAAGGAGCAAAAAGGGACTGAAACATTTTTTAACCCCAGAAGAGTGAGATAACATATACAAATGACTCAAACATTGACCTACCAGGAGGAGGGGGTACAGCATACAAGTAGCCCTCAACTTACAATCACAACTGAGCCCAAAATTTCTGTTGGTAAGCAAGACAGTTGTTTTGCCCCATTTTACAATCTTTATTGCCACCAATGTTAAGTAGTCACTGAAGTTGTTAAGTTAGTAACACAGTTATTAAATAAATCTGCATTCCCCACTGACTTTGGTTGAAGGTGGCCAAAGGTTATCACACATCCCGGGGACACTGCAACAGTCATAAATACACGCCAGTTGTCAAGTGTCCAAATTTTGAATATGTAACCATGCTGTAATGATTAAAGGGTGGAAAATTTTCACAAATCATGTTTTTTTTTCATTGCCATTGTAACTTTGAATGGTCACTAAAACTTGGCAAGTTATCATCAAACTTGCAAAATGTTATTAAACAATCTCAATATAATTCCCGTGAGTTGATTTTCTTGTTTGGTCTACTAGAGTTGACAAATATGTGAAGTACCCCAAAAACTCAGAAAAAAATGACAAAGCTCTTGCAGAGATTTTAAACATGCACTTGGTTTTTCTTGAAAGCACTGGATTAAAGCAAATATTCAATTCACTAATGTCCAAACATGCCTGAGATTATCCTGCTTGATCTCCAAAAACTAAACAAGTTTGGATCTGATCAGAATTTAGATAAGTCACTGCCATAAAATACCAATAAGATAACAAACAATTTTGTTTTATGTGAAAAAGAAAAAGCTGAGCTCAATTCAAAGGAGCTTTTATTAGCTTTTATTATCAAAATTATGATTTAAAATGTTTGCTTTGTTTTGAAAAAAAATCTATACATAAGGTGCTTAATTATTTGCAGCTTGCTCCTTATTAAGTATTGTTGATTGAATCAAGATTTTTGCTGTTCCTCTCCTCCATTTTATTGTTTTGCTGAATTTGCAATCTTCTGTTAATTCTAATGTTACACAGCTATTCTACAGGAACCAGTTGTGTGTTGCCATATGTGAATTCATGAAATACAAAAAACCCTCTGTTCATTTAAATAGCTTCAGCAATAAAGTACTGTTTATAGAGGATAACAAAGAGTTAAATGTAGCTTAAATAATTTTGGAGCGAGCAAAATGTTTCTGAAAGATGTTTATGTTATACTGGTCCTTCCTAAAAAGTACAGATCATCTTTTGTCAAATGTAATCAGTAGCGTGTTTAGGAAAAATATACATTGGAAAAGTAAGAGTGACAATGAAAACACAAAATGGGCTCTTAAGGGAAGAAATCTCTATTTTGTATGTGCAAGCCTTGATGTATAGAAAACTTGCCTGCTTATTCAGCAGTATAACTGTTATCTCAGTGCTTTGTCAGCAGCATTACAGACAGGGCCAAGCCACTTTGCAGAAAGGTTATTCTCCCAAGCAATCCCTCTTGAACTCTGTTTCTCCAAAAAAATAAAACTTCTTGCACAAAGAGCAGCCCATCAACTATTCCTGAGTTTTGGTACAACAGAAACTAAATTGTTAGGGGAAGAGTTACAAAAAAGTAGAAGACATGCAATACATTGTCCAGGAGTTTCTGCAGGGAAGGTTCAAAAATGTCAAGCAGGCCACCATCATGATGTGATTGAAGCTCCAGCTGATATATATACATGCTTTACATAAAAGCCAAACAGAGCCTTACCTTGTGCTATCATTTCAACAATCTTGACTTTTTTTATCATAACCTTGTGGATAATTAAAGAATGGAGAATCAGAAAACTTACTGGCTAATCTCTTATATCAATCATAAATATAGATCAGGGTAGCACCAAAGTTGACTATAAAATTTCAGTTGTCTCATCTTGAGTTTTAATATGTATAAAATAAGGCATAGCTTCCTCTGTTGAATTATTAACAAAGATGAGCTGGAGGACTGGCCTAACTGGCTGCTTATACTAAGCAACTAAAATTTTTCTGCCTTCCTTTTACTAATTTCCTACAATGTGCCATAGTAAGTCAGAGACATTGAAATTAATACTAAGAGAGTGGCTGAATCCAACTAGAGGTAGATGGAATTGAGCCAGAACAAATAAAAAAGAGGCATTACAAAATTATCATCTAAATATTTACTGATAACCTATTACTAATACGAGTAGCATGAATTGTTCCTCATGGGTTCTGTGCGTTTTCTAAAATTACTTAATCACAGGTGAATCTGTCAATTTCAGTATTGCTCAGATTGTTTTTACAAAAGTTTTGAAAAAACTATATGAACATCCATTCACTTTGTCATGTGCACTTCTTTATATTTATGCAACTTTCCTATTATACTGATTTTTGCAAACATTTTCTCTGATAGAACACACTTTCCTTAATTTTTTTTTTGTTTCAGACAATTTATCCATTTTTGTGTAGATTCTTGCAACAGTGAACTGTACTATAAAATGATGAAAAGTCCAGGTTTTATCATGTAGGGTTATAGAGAGTCAATAAATGCAGATTGAGAAAATTAGGCATAACAATACCAACTGATTAAGGTTCTCCACTACCTTTTCTTTTATTCTGGGAAAAGATATACAGAATCATTCGGACAATCAACTGTGGAGAGATGTGATGCTGTTCCACATATACGCTCAGTTATAACTAAGGAAGAAAACAACTCCAGTTTATGAAAAATTAGCTTTTCTAACAGCCTATTACTCTGTTATTGAAATGAGGCCTTCTTCCCACAGACTTTGCTGTAATAGATTCCACTTTCATATGTCATAAAAGTCAGGTAGGACTGAATTAAATTGCTTCACTGTTTGAAAATCTACCAGCAAAGGTAATAAGCCAAGTTAAATTTTCTACTTCAATGCCCTAAATATGATGATTTCCAAGAAGAGGCATTTATAATACTGTATAGGTAAAACAGTTAATAAAAAATAACAAGAAGAAAAAGGTGTCAACCTGTTGTAGAATGGAGATGTATCAGCATTTAGTAATTCAATCACAAAAAATGATTATGGAAAAATAATTTGAACAACAAACCTAAACATGAAGGGAACAACCCAATGATTGCTAAATGAACACAAGTTTCCTATGAAACAGTTGTGAAATATGCCATGGATACCATTACATGGGAGTGTAACATTAGAATCAGTAGTAGGCTTGATTAAAACAAAAAGAATTCAGCTATATTATATACAAATAGATGAAAGTTAGCCACCATTATCTTTTGCTGATGCCCATGCTCAAGACATTTTAAACATAGTTTCCTCTGTTTAACACTGTGTTAGGAATTTTTTTTATTATTATTAACTTGTTCAAAAATTCAGATATACAAGAGAGGGCTTCATAACTACTTCCAAAAGGCTGTTTTTCAGGCATGAAGGGAAGTTTTTCTCCCATGTCATTTCCATGCTATAAAATGCACCCCCCTTGACCTGCACTGGGCCCCTTTGTCTCTTTCTGCTCATAAATAAAAGGATCTAATTCTCATAATCAGACCTATCCAAGCAACAGGAAGAATAATGGAACTATGTTCAGAACTCATGCAATACTCTTATGCAATATTTCTTTTATATACATTTACAGAAATGTATATAGAAAATGGATTGCATTAGAGATGGTTAACAAAAAGAGCCCAGTGTACATGCAAAGTTATGACTATTTTTTAAAAAAGAATTTACAAAAGCTTTGCCTGTGAATGCAAACTACATACAAATAATCTTACTAACAAGCTGATAAAGAAAAATAAAAAATGAGAAACTAAGCAACAACAAAACAACAAATTTATTGGTATCTTGGGAGAGTCCTGACTACTGGCAGCAAAGCTCCAGTCAACACTAGATGGCTAGGACCAATCAATTCAGTTTTCTTCAGTACTTCTGGTGTAATATTACTCAGAGTATTGTCAGAGATTAAGTTGTGAGACCCAGAGACCCAGACTCAGCTCTCATCATACCCCTATAGGGACTGAAACATTAGAAAAGAAAGAAAGACTGGGAGAACATCTGCAATGAACTAAGCCATGCCACTTAATAATACTTAAAACTTGCAAACTATGCAAGTGTTTCTTTATTTCTTCCCAAAATGTTATCACTGGGTTATTATTATAGGCTATATGATAACTGTATAAACTTGCAACAAATATCTCCATAGACCTCATTGCTTATGACATTAGGCATGTACTGCTTTCCATACCCTCAGTATCCTCAAAACTATTTCTACCTTGAAAAAAGAACAAGGGCAACATGCAGAGAAACATAAATAATATTTCAGTTCTTCTTAGTAAATAAGGGATGATTTTTGGTTCCCTTTTGGCAGGATTTCTGGCCTCTGCCTAAAGCAAGCTGTCACTTCAGTCTCTGAATAACAATAACTTACAATGAATTCATCAGTGGCTCCAGGTTGGAAACACACATATCCCAAACTTTGTGAAGTCAGGAGAAGATCATCACTTTTGCCTTTTGAGCCATAAATTACAAGGGTTCTTTTAAATGTCTGTGGCTCTGGAGAATCATGATCTGTTTTCACCAGCACTCTCCACTGCCCTGTGAAGGAAAGGAAGCAAACAACCATGACTGCAATGCATCCCTCACACTGAGGAGGAACATGTGCAATTGTCCATATTTCTATGATTACTAGACATTTCATCAGTGCAACACACACAGGGTTCATATCACCTATAGCTTACATGACATAATGCTATGAGAGGATGAGAAGAAACAATCCATATATTTCTATATAGTTATGTGTCAATAGATTTAATTACTAAATTCTAAAGAGAACCATGGTGATGACTGCATAATATGTGTCCTTGTGATATTTACCTGTGATCCTATTTATACACTACCTACAATCTCTCCTTTCTTCACTTCTATCACTTATTTTTGTATTTTCTACATACAGTAAAGCTTTTTCATCCCCCTTCCTTCCCTCTGAAACCGATGCCTTTTCCTCAGGTGGATCACTGGACTCAATAAGTATAAACCTGGTAGAAAAACAAATCACTAGTTGGATATACCCCAAGAAATTAGGACTTGTTACTGTAAATCAGATATGAAATATGTAGTTCTTGCAGTAACTTAGTTTCATTGTTGCCTATTTATGAAGTGTTTAATCAGTGCTGAACCTGGTGCAGATGTTTTTCATGAGACAGGGTGGCTGTGTTCATACAACATGATTAAACTGGTTATTGAATTTCATTTATTTTTTGTCTTGGTTCACATAATCCATTATGTCATATAATAAGCAAATGAGGTGATTTTGACTAACATGCTACATCACAAAATTAAATAAGCAAAGGATCTCACTATTAGGCTGTATCAGTTCACTATTAGGTCTTAACTGACCTGGTTTAGTATACTGAATAGAGCCAGTGCCCATCCCAAAGCATATTGCAGAAGAATGAGCTAAGAGGCAATCTTCACGAAAAAATTTGCTGCAACTTTGCTAAAAGTGTATGGGGGGAAATAACTGAAGGGCAGGCAAACTCCATTATTATTTCTATGAAGTGAATAAAAGTTTCTCCTAGCTTTTTAAAACATTGTTCTTTAAATTATAGATGCTAGAGACTGAAATTGGATCCTTTGATGCAAAATATATATCTGATTCCTATAGATTTTTTCATCAACCAAGGAATCTGTTCTCTAGAAGTAATTCACGAATGACTATTGTTGCATTTTTTTCTTTTTTGTCACTTCATGACCCAGTAATTATCCTCACATCTCATAGCAACTTAAATACCTATCCCTGTGGCTAAGATGATAGTCCAATAATAACCTTGATAAAAGCTTCAAAATAGAATTATTGTATGAACAAGTTTTGAAAAGTAACAGGAATATACGTTGCTTTGAGAGCTAACCAGAATTTACTTATTTAAATAAAGCTATAGACTGGAAATATCAGGATTTTTTGTATCAAGGAAAAGCAGTAGACTTAGATCCTCGGATCATTTCATGATACCCATTAAATATGTCACTGTCATGCACTACTTGTTGATAAATTCGACAGATGGCAACTAAACTTTCTTGAAATGAATTAGAATCAGGCTGGAATAGTTCCGGCACAGGAGACCTTCAGTGAATAATGGGATATACTGGGAAATTAAAAAGACACCCTGAATATGTTTATGTTATGCCAAGAAGACTATATGAACCTAAAAGAAAGGACATATAATTGAGCTGAAATTGAAGGAGATTGTTTTTTGTTCCAGGGGGCATGATGATTCAGATGCTGAGCTTGTCAGGTGGAAAGTTGATAGCCTTGGTTCGAGACCTGAGTGCTGCACAATAGGGTGCTCTGCATGGGTGGGATTCAAATTTTTTCACAACCAGTTCTGTGGGTGTGGCTTAGTTGGTGGGTGTGGCTTGGTGGTCATAGCCAACTCAACATCACTCACATCGAGGCACGCATCTCCTCGCCTGCCCTCTCATGACTGTGGGGATGCTGCAACAGTTGTAATTGTGAAAAATGGTCATAAGTCACTTTTTTCAATGCCATTGTAACTTTGAATGGTCACTCCACACAAGCAAAGTACCAGCAAAGGAGGGGGAAAAAACTCTAGAGACGTTCCTGAGACAGGAAGTCTAGTCCTGCCAAGAATGTAATAAGGGTTAACAGAGAGGCAGCTTCTGTAAGCAACAGCAGAATGTTTCCTTCCTGCCTTTCCTTACAGGATTAGGCCAGTAATTTCTTCTAACAACCGGTTCTCTGAATAGTTCAAATGTTAACAACTGGTTCTAATGAATAGGTGCGAACCTGTAGAATCCCATCCCTGGTGATCTGCCTTTCCTACAACAACTACTTGTGCACCTAGCAGTTCGAAAGGATGAACTTGTTAGTAGATTAATAGGTACCACTTATGTGGAAAGATAACAATGTTCCATGTATCTTTGGCACATATCTAGGCTAGCAACATGGCCATAGAAAATGTCTTTGGACAGGCTGGTTTCCTTGGCCAAAAAAAACAAAAACAAAACCAGAGATAGGCAGCATGCTCTAGTTTGGACACAACTGACAAGGAAACTTGTACCTCTTTTGTTCCAGCATACAGCTTCAAATTGTTAGACTATAACATCACAACTGTTGTATTTAATGCAAAGATTTATATTTAATATAATATAGAGTTGATTCAAAGCCTAACATCAGCTTTATGTTGAGCAAAGTACATAGGCTAAAAATGATTTTATTTCAGATATCTGAATTACACACCGGAGCTTTGTTATAATGCCAAGGGTACAAGAAAACTATTTTTAGGCATTTACTTGAGCACATAAAGACTTTAAAGTTGGGAATGGATTGCCTATGAAACTCTACTGTCTAATCCCTTCAGTCTGTATGTGAACAATCAGTCAATCTGACTTCATGTTTGTGTGAACACAGAGATACCTTTATAAATCAGTGGAATTAAGCAATCATGTAGAATGAATACAACAGGGATGTTAAACTCATATCATCACAGCATTGTCAATGATGTATCACAACTTTTTCCCCTTCACTAAACAGGTGTGGATGTAGCCACCACCTGACACATCCAGCCCATAGACTGCAAGTTTGACAGCCCTGAGAAAACAGAAGCTGGACTGGCATGCATATTCATCCCCTGATCATTTTATTTTTATTTTATTTTATTTTTATTTAGATGACCATTAATCTAGAGAAAGCCCAAAATGTAACAGCTGTTTGAATTTAAGCTACCCAGAGTCATTGACTGAGATTATTGGCTACAGAAAATGAATGAATGAATGAATGAATACTCCAATATCTGTGATCACATGAACATAAAGAAAAGCTTCCTGCTCAGAACACTAGCAGAATCACTTGGAAAATTGTATTTGTTCCAAAGAAATGATGTCTTTCTTTTGTCCAATAGTTTCTACAACATCCAGGCTATTTCTACCCAGCTATTAGCTTTATTGTCCTAAATTGATATACAGTGACTTGAAAATGTTACCACTAATATTATCATTCTAAAGAGATCTATAGTTCAGGCAAAAGGTACCCTCTCCAGCTAACTAATGGAAGAGTCAAGAAATCAGCATCTTCACAGCTACAACTTATCTTCAGTTGTCAACACATTCAACTGGTCACAAATGTAGGCTTATCCTGAAAACGGATCCTTTTTTGAGAAGAAAAACAGAAATTACAGCCTGCTGGCATCTGAATCCAGCAGGAAGAGGAAAAAGCAAGGATTCAGACTGTGGAATAATAATTCCCAGCATGGCTTGAGTAATTGACTCAGTTTTTGCAAGCACAGAACTGTCCATGCAGTGATTTCTTTTGCACTTATTGCTGTCAAGTATAGTATGTTGACTAGCTCTACTACTCAATAACAATGACAGAGTGTGATTGTGTGGATATAAAGCCAACAAGGACTCATTCAATCGCTAATGTGAAGGAACTTTCTGTATTTTCAATAAGACCGCTGTCTAGGAATTCTGGCACTATACAGTGGTCCTCAAACTTGAAGGGTGTGACAAATCCTTAGGGCAAGCAGCTCAATATTTTCAAAATGACAAAAATAGTGCAATAGCAATATTGCACATGTTATAGCATAGTCTGATGAAACAAGGAGAAATTTAATCTAAGAAGAGAATGTCATTTGAGCAATAGCAACAGGTGAACAGATTTAAAAAGCCTTTTTAACCATAGATTCCCATTGCAGAGATCTTTCTGTGCAATATATAGTCTTCACATTTCTGAATATTCTGAGAAAATCCTGTTCATCTTTAGTCTGAAACTACTTCATTTCACAATCTGTTCCCATTTGCTTGCGGGTGAGCTGTCCCTATTAATGAAGGATGGTGATGCCGGCATAAACAAAACAAGTCTTGCATCTAGCCTCAAAGGACTCATTTTAGAACAGAATAGAACAGAACAGAAAGGGAGAAAACTTAGTGAAATACTTAAAATGCATTCGCTTAACATGCCTCTCCCGTGAATCATAACCTACATGTCTGCATCTCCACTATTCAGATAATTTTTCATGAAAATATAATTTGCTTTTTTATAGGTCTATTTAACATGGTAATGATATTTTAATTCAACCAGCACAAGAAGAGAGCTACCAATTTGACCAGCACCGTATCTCTATAGAACTTTGCCGTTTTGGCTTCTATCATAAATATTTAGGCCAATTAATTCTAGAGAAGGTCAAATCAATATTAATAGAGAGAATTAAGGATATTGATCATCAAAATGATATCGCCACTGCTCTTGAATGCTACTGTCAAATGTTAGATAGCCAAAAGCTCTCTACTGAGGGGTAGCTACTGCATATAATCTAATCTTAAGTGAATATAGATGATGTCTTTGAGGCCTTGAGACTCCCCTATCAGCTCTACTAGTTCCCTTTGTGGAACCAGAAAGGTAGAAACATTTGTTCATGCCCTCATATGATGTCCTTTTTATGATGTCTGTTCTGATCTCCCCAATCATTTCAAACTATTACATATTAATATAACATAACATATTAATATATTTTATGTTACATTCACCCCAAGTTCACCTATAAGATGGCCAAATACATTCATCAAGTTATACAACAGCACGAAACTTTTAGTTAGATATTTCATTTTATGTTCCTTTTGTTTTTCCCTTTCCCAAAAATGAATTGATGTGTCAAACTTTTTCTCTTTTTTATTGTAAAGGCTAGTCAAAGAGGGTAATAAAGATATCTGGTTTGATTTGATTTGATTTGAGCAGCAGAAGAAGAGAACATTTTGTACAACTTACCTCTAGAATATGCTATTGATGCATTATTTTCTGAAATTAAACAAAAAAAACACAGCACTATCATTTACCAGAAGTTGCCATATTTTTATATTTAATTAGTAATTTGGTACTTTGGATATATTTACTGTACAAGGGATTTTTATGTTCAGTACTTACTTCTGGAAATTAGCTCTCTTTCAGTCTTCCCATCATCTTGGTACTCATCTAACCATCTTCGATGGGGGGAAAAGAGAGCAATTATAGTAAAGTAAATGTGCTATATAAACACTACATTTTATCCCTTTTAACAAATTTTCAAATTATCAATTGTTAAATCTTATTTTATAGACACAGAAAAGGTTGTTTTATTTCAGGGGTGAAGAATTTGTGGCCCTCCAAACATTTAATTATTTAAAACTCTCATTATTTCCCCATCATTTGCCATGTAGACTAGTGTTTCTAGGAATTATAGTTCATCTATATGTGGTGAGGTTGTGAGGTAAGTTTTTCTTTCCTGCTCTATTTAATGTGGAGGAATTGTATGACTTATGAAAAGATTTATTTTTGCATTCATTTTATTCATATCCCATCTTTCTATTCAAAAGGCTACTAGAGAGCTAACAAGTTTTATAATAATCCAATTAAAATTAGTAGCTATCTAAATTAAAATTTAAAAACTCAGTGAGAAGAAATATGTGTTCGTACTCATTTTATTTTATTTTATTTATTTATTTCATTTGTCAATCGCTTACAAAATAATAGGTATAAGTATAAACATGAGTAAGAATACATAAAATAGGTATGATTAAATGGGGACAATAGGGCAGGGATGGGAGGCACAATGGTACACTTATGCATGCCCCTTACAGACCTCTTAGGAATGGGGTGAGGTCAATAGTGAATAGTTTGAAGTGAAAGGAGTGGGGGTTTGAGGAGTGCAAAGTAGTGCATTCCAGGCATTGATCACTCTGTTGCTGAAGTCATACTTTCTGCAATCAAGTTTGGAGCGGTTAAGATTGAGTTTGTATCTATTGTGCGCTCTTGTACTGTTGCGGTTGAAGTTGAAGTAGTCATTGACTGGTAGGACATTGTAGCAGATAATTTTGTGGACTACACTTAAGTCCAACTGAAGGCGGCGTAGTTCAAGATTGACTAAGCCCAAAATTTCAAGTCTGGTGACATAGAGTATTCTGTTGTGAGCAGAGGAATGTAGTACTCTTTTCATGAAATACTATTGTACTTCTGTATTAATGTCTGATATACAGTGCAGATTCCAGACAGATGAGCTGTATTCGAGTATTGGTCTAGCAAAGGTTTTGTATGACATAGTTAGCAATTAAATATTACCGGAGGAGAAGCTTTGTAAGATTATATTTAAAACTCTTAATGCCTTTTTGGCAATGCTGTTACAGCAAGCTCTGGTGCTGAGGTCATTTGATATGAGTACTCCTAGGTCCTTGACAGACTGAAGGTCATCAATGAGGTCATAACTGCCTAGTTTGTATTTAGTGTACTGATTTTTTTTACCAATGTGTAGGACAGAGCATTTGTTGATTGAGATTTGGAATTGCCAATTGTTTGACCATTCAGACACATAATCAAGGTCACTTTGAAGAGCAGTAGCATTGTTGGTGGTGTTGAATAGTTTTATATCATCCGTGAAGAAGACACAGTTTTGTCAATGACAAAATGCTCCTTTGGGATTGGTGGACTCTCTTTTACTGAAAGTGTTTCAACCAATGCTGGCTGATCATCTGTTGGGGATTCTGTAGTGAAGGATACCTGTATTGACCTGGAGGTTGGACTTGGTGATCTCTACAAGCTCTTTCTCTGACACTATGATATGAAGTCAGTTTGAATAAGCATATATCAGATTGCTTATATAGATTGGTCCAATCATGTGAACATAAAACATGATCAAAATGAATATATCTAATGCAATATGTTGGTTAAAATATTGGACTGGATAACCCAGGAAAAAAGTTTACCTTCAGTTTTGGAAACTTGCTAAAAGTTGCTGCAGAAAAAAGTAGGAGGACGGAAAGCTATTATATGCTAACCTGAGTCTAGTCATGAAAGATGGAATATAAATCTAATAAATAAATACAACATGTTATAGCAGCACGTTACAGGAAAGGATAATGTCAGATAACAGAAATGCTATTGGTAAGGGGACTTTGTGTGTCAGTACTAAATGTGCATTGAAGAACACCTAAACATCCTCTCTAAAATTCCAGGACTTTTAAAGACACAATTTGAAATATTGGCATTCACCAATTACCTACCTGTTACAAAGAAATTCAATTACTTCTTCTTTACCTTCTGCTTCCTCCTGAAATCTGATAACAATCTTTTGGAGGAACCATCCACTACCTGAGATTCAATGACAACAAGTATACAGTAGGTTGGCTAGAGGAGCCACTTTGGTCTTGACTGTGTCATTTAATTTATCAGTGACAACATACATATTCCATATAATTCTTGAAGTATAGAAAGCAAAACACATTTTATGGGACAAATATGCTTGCCTCTTGTCCCCTATAAATATACCTGCAATTCAGCCTTCTATAATTTTGATATTTTACAGATGTGTTGAATTACATCTCCTGTTAGATTTAAAGAACAAGGCTGTTAGGAGCAGTGGTATTTATATTTTGGTGCCTAGTGAAGGCTCTTGCAATATTTCAAGAGACAGACTAATGCAGCTTCTCCAATTTCAAGCTGTCCAGATGTTCTGAAATTATAAATCCCAGAACATCTGGAAAGTACCAGGTTTAGTAAGACTGATGTTGTCAGTCTTATGCTAGGAGCAAGTAGCAATTACAAATTAGAGGATTTCACAAGATCATTACTAATCAGGGGAGAGGGAAAGCAGAAATAAAGTCATCACAGTGCTTAACGTGACATATGAAAGAAAAGCAGCATATTTTGTTCCACATATTATATTGAAAATTAGGAAAAATTCAATAAGGATATAAAATTAGATAAGATGAAAGCTGAGGACAGGCTTTCCACTGTTAATATTCTCCCATAAATATGGTATCTTTATAAAATATGTTATTAGGCAGAACATTTTAGCTCTATGTTCTTGCAAGAATATATATATATGGTATATATATATATATATACCATAAATGGGGAAAAAAGCTCTACCTGGACCAGTTCCATCATGGCCAATGACAATTTTATGCAGAACTCCAAGTGATACAGCCGTCACAGAGAAGACATCAGTCTGTAAACAACAAAAAGAAAGTGGGGAAAATCAGTACAATCCAAACAGTGAACAGCAGTCCTTGGGATGATTGATTGGATGTAAAGCATACATTATTATTTATTGCATAATGCATACTCATTGTGTAAATGTATTGTTAGAAATGGCTGCAATGTAAAATATGTATAAATTAGTAAAGGCCCTGTCACACTGCCCAATGGATGCAAAACGGACACAATGGACGAGCAAAATGTTCCATCCGTTGTTATCCGCTCTCAAAAGGGGCAAAAATTTGCATAACCAGAGCGGATAACACGGAAAGGAACGGACGCGGGGAGGACACAGAGCGGAGGGAAAGTGGATGCGGAACGGAAGCCCAGCGGATGGAAGCGGATGAGAGCGGATGGCACATCCACTAGGCTTCTGTGGGGCCTCAGCAAAGTGGACGTGGAACGGATGAAGTGGATTCACAGCGGATGCCCAGCAGATGAAACGGATGCAGAGCGGAAGCCTAGCAGATGCACAGCGGAAGCCTAACGGATGCCTAGAGTTAATTGTGCATGCGGGGAGGATGCATTGCGTAAGCCCCGCGGATATAAGGGAAGCAGCTCGGAAGCAGGTCACCATTCAGAGGAAAGACCTGCTGCCGGACGGATTGACAGCCTTGCCTGCCCTGCCTGCATGCCTGCCTGCAAGCCTTGCTGCCAGCCTTGCTGCAAGCCTTGCTGCCAGCCTCCCTGCCAGCCTTGCTGCCAGCCTTGCTGTCTCCCTGACTGCCAGCCTTGCTGCCAGCCAGTCTACCTGCCAGCCTTGGTGCCTGCCTTCCTGCCAGCCTTGGTGCATGCCTGCCAGCCTTCCTGCAAGCCTTGGTGCTTGCCTCCCTGCCAGCCTTCCTGTCAGCCTTGGTGCCAGCCTTCCTGCCAGCCTTGGTGCCTGCCTGCCTGCCAGCCTGCCTGCCAGCCTTCCTGCCAGCCTTGGTGCCTGACTCCCTGTGAGCCAGCAACCCCACAACCATGGGGAAGCCTCAGCCTCAGCCATCTGCTGCCAGCCCTGACAATAGGGACAGGGCTACCATCCCACACCCTGGCCCTCACTCTGGTTCTGCTGGGGCTTCTGCAGCATGGGCTCGCTCTTCTGGGGCTGGCGCTTCTGCTGCTTCTGCTTTTGGAGGAGCTGATGATGCGGGGGATCAGACAAGCACTCCAGCACCAGCCACCTCCACAGCACCTGGAACCTTCACCCCTGAGACTGAGTGACCAAGAGGAGTGCCAGAGACTCATTTTTGTTTCATAGCTTGTTGTTAATAAAGTCTATTTTTGATTCACACACTTGCTTCATTTCTTTTTTTTTAATAAAGTCTTGATGGAAACTTTTAGAAATGGTTTAAGCCTTTGCATGCTTGTGGGATGGGTTAAGATAGCAGTGGGATGGGTTAAGATAGCAGTGGGATGGGTTGAGATAGCTGTGGGATGGGTTGAGATAGCAGTGGGATAGATAAACCTCCAGTGCAAGCATAGTGGGACTGTATGGTCCACCCTTCCAGGTGCCACACCTATGGCCCTTTATTATCAATAATAATGTAATCAATCATCCACACATGTCAACATAAACACAACTCTTTATTAAATGGCATCATCCCCCACGATGAAGTAGGGCACATCTTTGCGTGTCGTTGGGCAGGGGGTCTGGATCTGGGAAGCCCATGATGAGGTTGTGTTCCAGCCCCTCCGTGAGGTGACTGGCATTGTATACCTGGGCATCTGAAGATGAGCCGTTGCCTGAAGCATCGATGTACATGAACTTGTAGTCAGCATCGACCATGGCGAAGAGGATGATGCTGAAGAAGCCCTTGTAGTTGTGATAAGAGGACCCTGAGTTAGCTAGAGCTTTGCAGGCCACGTGCTTGCCATCGATGGCTCCAACAGTGTGTGGGAAGTTCCACCTCTAATACCACTGCTCTGCAACTTTCTTCCATCCTTCTTCAGTGGAGGGGCACTGGAGGAGCTCCTCCATGTATTCTTCGATGATGGCCTGCACCACTTCTCTGACCACAATGTTGATGGTGTTGTGTGGCACCCTCCAGCCGTACTGCATGCTCCTGTATGTGGCCCCTGAGGCCAGGTGGCGCAGAGTGAGTGCCACCTTGAGCCCAGGTTCCAGGCTGGGCTGGAAGTTGGTGTTTGCCTTGGTCAACCTGGGTGTCAGCCGCTGCACAACTTCATCAAACATGGCTGGAGGCATCCTCATGAAGTTCTGGAATGCCCGAGTGTCTTCGTTCCTGAGCTCCACCATCAGCTTGTTGTACAGTCCGTCCTCTGCTCTTCTGGCGAACCATCTTTGGACCCAGACTTTTTTTGGGTGCCTCTTTTTCTTCCCGTAGTAGAGTTCACAGAGCCTGTAGATGGTTTCGCACTGTGGCAGAAGGATGGTGGCTGCCAAAAGGACTTTGTTACGATCCACGGTGGACATGACTGGATGCTGTGGAAGAGGAAGAGTCAGATGAAGGCTGCAGAGGTCTGCACCGCAGGACTGCTGTTCTGAAAGTGAGATCCAGATGAGTTGCTCCCCCTTTCTATAGGCAGTATAGGTTTTCCCCTACGTGTCCCTTTGCATCCTCTAGGCATCCTCTAGACATCCTTAATATCTGAGATAGGTCCCCTCTGCGAACGTTTTTTCTGTTTTGCATGCTTTGTTTTCGTGCTGCATCCGCTAGGTAATGAGTACAGAACGGATGCATCGCGTTAATTAATGGATGGCAAGTGTTTCTCTTCGTTTTACATCCTCTTTCCATCCGTTGGTGCAGTGTGACAGGGGCTTTAACAAACTACCATCTCAAGGATTTTTAAACAGTTTTTTTCACAATAGCTTTTTGCTACCAGTGTGCACATGCTCCAGTGCGCGCTCTGCCCGCATGTAAAAAAACCTTTAGCTGTGCTGCCTAGACAGCTGAAAAGCAGTGTGCGCAGGTGTGCAGCATTTGGAAAGCCACTTTTTTCCTGCATTTTCAACCTCAGTTGTGCCGCACAAAGCAGCTGAGGTTGAGAAAGCAGGAAATAAATGACAGGTAAGAGCCCTGGCAGGCGGGTGGACCAAACAGCAGCAAACATAAAATGGTTCAGTGTCTGCTGCTCTTCAGAGCTACCGGTTCTATAGAACTGGGCAGAACCAGTAGCATCCCACCCCTGCTTACAATATGAAATAACCAAACCATATCACATAATTAAAAAACATGAAATAAAATAAGAACAGATTTATTTTTTAACAAATGGCAGACAAGAAAAACATAATTAAATTTAGAACACAGCACAACAGAAAGACATAAGATATTTGTCAGGCCAAACACTGCTTAAATAAAAGATGAGCCTCCTTCAACTAAGAGCTCCCAAACCTGGATATCCTAAGAAGCCTCTTTCTAAAGTTTCTGATAAATAGAAATTGGTGGGACCTGTTTTTTTCTGAAATCTGATATCAGACATTGCTGGAAGAAGAAACAGAAAGCATATTTTGTCCCTTCATTTCTGACCTCCCTGCCCCACTTAAGGCACAAACTGAACAGACACCATCTCCACCTCAAAATTTTATGAAAAAGCCTTGCTTCAATTTTCATCATAGGCATTCTTTCCATGCACAGAGTTCTCAGTTTGTTGACAGCATTTCATCTTGCTAGCCAGTGTTTTGCCCTCTGCCCTCATTCTTACATCATTGTGTCTGTTTCCATAAGCAAGGAAAAAGGAGGGCAAAATGCAAACTGTTCTGGGAAGGAGAACAATCAAGCAACTTCTCTATGTAACAAAATCACAAATTAGGTTTTTTAATATCTATGAATCTACATAATCCTTATGCACAGATTACATACATGCTCCTACACAATTTAAAAAATCTGTCTTGAGTGTTGTGTTTGGTTTTACCCAAAATATGCTTTTAAAGCTTTATAACTCTATAACTACTTGAATCTTAATTTTGTATATTTTTCTTTACCTGATCACGTTGAAATGTGGTTTTATTAGTGCTTGATTTTTGAAGTTTCCGTTTTCCAGAATCTCCTTGATTTCCAAAGATACTGATGTACACATTCGAATTAGTTTCAGCACCTGACTGTGTTCCAGTGTATACACTGATCTCGTAAACCACCACTAAAATGAAGACAAAATGTATTGTCTATGTACATTTTTATGTTGTTCATTGCTCAGTAGTATTCATACTAACTTGAGTATTATGACTAGAGAAACTTACTCAATATTGAATATATAATTATTTTTAAAAGAATCCTGCCTAGTTCTAAAAATTTCCAATCAATTGGTAGCTTGCAATGCTAACTTTACAATAAAAAGCATCAGGTGATCAAGTGATTTGAGCAGGCAAAAACATGTATTTGTATCTCTTGAGGGAAAAAAAGGGAAAATCAACAGACTAAACTGATCAGAAAACAAAAAAGTCAGTGAGGCACAGAGAAAGACAAGCAGTAATAAATCAGCTGGAACGGCAATCACATAAGTGTCCATGGATTTCATGTTGGGGACCCAGCATTTCACAAATGCTGCTGCTGCTTATGATGATTCAGTTAGTTCAGAAATATATGTGTATGTATGGTGTGAATGGAAGCTTAAAATCACACACTGAATAGGATGTTGGTTGCATTTGGCAACTTTAACAAATATATTCTGTTGCTGTAAAGGAGTCATAATTCAGAGAGCTAGATATATAATTGTAAATCTTTTAAAACATCAAAATATATTTGTTAAAGTTCCCAAATACTACAACTAATCAATGTATAATTTTAGAAGGAATTAATTCAGAAAACTGTCAGCTATTAACCAGTAAAGTTTAGTTCACTGAGGCTAAGCCCTAGGATGCAGACAATCATTTATAAGCTAATTTTTGGAAACATGCAAAATTTTAAATCTTTTACTGCCTGTTCTGTATGTGCTGACAGGATTCAGTAAACAACAGCTGTCAAGTGAAGTTGATAATAAAATACATGATTCATTAACAAACAAATACTGGGTAATAGACATTGCCTTTGAAAGGTTAGGCAAAAATGAGAAGAAAGAAAGTACTCATTCTCTCTCTCTCCCCGGTTGATGAGCATATACATTTGGGAAAGATTGTGAGAAAATTTTGATCACTGGGTTTATTTATCTGAAAATAAGTATAGTTTGAGTGTGGTGACAGGTTTATCCTGAGGTCAGCTTCTGATTATATTACATTGAATATCCATTCAATATTAAGACTAAATGATGTCTGATTATATTGTGAATAATGGAAATGAATTCTTAACACAAAGACTAGGTATCTGGAGCTGAGATTTCTATAATGGAGATTCTGTGCTTGATCATTCTTTTTGGTGCATTCTCCATTTCCCTCCTGAATAAGAAAAAAATAGATGCAAGTCCTAGGAAAGAGTTGTCTCAACATATTACTCCAGGCCCAATGTGAAATCTTCTGAGCATAGGAAACAGCATAAAATATGATAAATCTATTAAGATTATTCATGCATGAGCCCATATCAGTGGAAATATATGACCATATAAGTCCTTTCAACCTAAGCATATATTGGCAACATATCAACAAATTGATATAATCTATAGCCTGATCTGATGCATAGATCTTAACTTTCTCCATTTCTGAAAACTTCAATAATGGAATAGCTAAGTTTTAACATGGCAATTCTTAAGCATATTGTTCCGTCTGGAAAGCGCGGGAGACCGGGTTCCAAACAACAACTCTTTATTTCAAACCACTAGGTAAACAAACGGAACATGGCCCAAGCCACGGCAGCCCTTTATATAGCAGCTAGCCTGCTGGCTTGTGGCCAATGACAGTTATTTAACTCTTCCCATGGTGTGGCGGCTTTCCGGATTGGTTCCTAGCGAACCAATCTGTAAGTAGCCTTTTCAGCCAATCAGAATGAAGTACTTGGAACCTACCAAGTTCTATTCAGAACACCCCTCCCCCTTTAGTTCAGTCCAACGTGGGTGACGTAGTCATGCAGGTAGGTGGGGCTTTTCCTAGCTCTTGTTGACCTGCGCAGCTCAGTCTTGTTTTGGTCTTCAAGCGGTTCGGTCAGGATCGCTGCCTCTCTTGATCTTCTCCATGGAACCTCCTGGAAGGGTGAGTTAGCCATGCCGCTCCCGTCTGAGTCTCTTGGACCGGCTGAGATGGCTCTGTCGCTCCCTCCTGGTTTAGCCGGTTTGGTTGAGCTGGCCTGGCTGCTACCTTCCAGGAAGGCCTCGCTTCATTCTCCTGCTCCCGGACTTCTTTCTTGGGGTTCATCTAACTGTAAGTGCTCTTTTTGTTTGGTTAGATTGTCATTTTGCAGAGTTTGTAGTCTTGTTATGGGAGGTTCATCTCTTCCTTTTTTATTTATTAGTACTTCCCCCCCCCCCGTCCTTGGTTGTTTTTTCGTTGGAATTTATCATTTTCAGTTCTGTGGTGGGTTTTCTTTCGAGGTTGCAGGAACGAAGCTGGTCTGTGAGCCACTTCCATTCCCTCCCATTGTCTAGTGTTTGTTGGTAGGACCGGAGGCCTGTGACTTGTGTGATGGTGGCTGGCAGCCATAGGGGGTCCCCGGTAAGGTTCTTGACATAGACCAGGGTCGCCGATTTTGAAGGTAAGTTATTTGCTTGAGGAGTCGGGGGGCTTGTCCCATGTATAGGTGGGGCGTAACCTGTCCAGGTAGGACCATATTTTCCTACCCATTAATAGTTCAGCCGGGCTTTTATTCGTAGTGTTACTAGGGGTAATATGTTGCAATGTTAGTAAACGGTTCAGTTTGTCTTGCACATCCCCCTTGTCCATTCTCTCTAGGCCTTCCTTTGTATACCTAACCATGCGTTCGGCCCTGCCATTCACAGCCGGATGGGCTGGCACGGTTAATGCGTGATGGACACCCTGGGCAGCCAGGTATTGTTCGAACTGCAAGGTGGTAAACTGAGGCCCATTGTCCAAAACTAGTACATCTGGTAGCCCATGAGTCACAAATAGTTTGTTGAGCTGTTTCATGACAGCCTCGGTGGTTGTGGAAGCCATGAGGATGACTTCCAAACAGTTCGAGTATGCATCGACAACAATTAAAAAGGGGTTCCCCTTTGTTGGCCCTGCGAAGTCAATGTGCACCCCAGACCACAGGCCTCGGGGAGTTTCCCAGTCTCATATAGGTGCCTGTGTGTGTGGGGGGGTAGGCCTTGCTTTCTGACAGGCATGGCATGTTGCAACCCAGCATTCTATGTCTTTGTCCAGCCCTGGCCACCAGACATAACTCCTGGCCAGGGCTTTCATCTTGACTATGCCCGGGTAACCCTCGTGCAACATGCCTAGGACGGTTTCTTGGAGGCTGCTTGGGATTCCCACTCTGTCACCCCATAAGATGCACTCCTTTTTGATAGACAGCTCGTTCTGTCTGGCATGGAAAATTTTAAAAGTCTCAGTTTTTTTATTTTCCTCCAGCCAGCCTTTACCTACCCAGTTCAGTATATGTGCTGTCAAAGGGTCTTTGGCTGTGGCTCTCGCGACGTCAGCTGCAGTCAGCGGTAGCTCCAGGCAGATCTCCAGTTGGAATGTGGAGGTAGTTGGAGCAGGGTCATCTTCTGTGATGGGCAATGGGGAACGGCTCAGGGTGTCGGCAAGATGTACGAGATGGCTTTGCCGGGTCTGTGGAGTAGTGTGTTGGAGTAGGCAGCGAGGAATTCAGACCACCTCATCATTCTAGGAGACAGAATGTTTGGGGTTAGCTTGTTTCCTGCCAGGATTCCAAGGGGAGGCTTGTGGTTGGTTACGATAGAAAAGGGTCTATTGTAAAGGTATTCATGGAATCGTTTGACCCCGGTGATGATTGCCAGGGCTTCACGATCAAGTTGGCTATAATTGCGTTCCGCTTTGGAGAGCGTCTTTGAGTAAAATGTGATCAGTGCCTCTCTGCTGTCTGGAAGCTGGTGACTCAGGATAGCACCGACCCCAAAAGGTGAAGCATCGCAGGTGACCATCAGAGGCAGGGTGTTGCTAAACTGGATAAGAACTGTGTCTGACATTAAGAGGTTCTTAATACCTTGGAAAGCTTTCTGTTCCCGGTGGCCCCAAGTCCAAGCGGTTTTTTAATCTAGCAGTCGGTGTAGGGGTTCTGCTATTGTCGCCTTATGGGGCAGGAACACATTGTAAAAGTTTATAAGGCCTAGGAATGCCTGGAGATCGGTTTTGTTTCTTGGTCTGGGAGTGTCTTTGATAGCCTTCAACTTCTTTTCAGTTGGGTGAATGCCTTGCTCATCGATTAAATAGCCCCAAAATTCGACCCGGTTAGTTGCCAGTTCACATTTCTCCTTCTTGACTTTTAGGCCTGATTTTCTAAAGTGAGTTAAGACTTCTCTTAGCCTGGTGTCTAGCTGGTTGGCATTTTTTGCTGAAACCAGTATATCGTTGAAGTATGGGATGATACCTTTGATTCCGTTTAGTAGGCGTTCCATGAGGCTTTGGAAAATGCCTGGGGCAACACTAACACTGAATTGGAGGTAGTTACATTTGAATGCCCCTCTATGCGTTACTATTGTTTGTGCCTCTGCTGTTATTGTATCAACGGATAGTTGCTGATAAGCTTGTGCTAGGTCGAGTTTTGTGAATATTTTTCCTCAACCTAGCGAGTGCAATAAATGTTGCACTACTGGCACTGGGTATGCGCTTTGTTGGAGTGCATGGTTCAGGGTTGCCTTATAGTCCCCACAGATGCGCACTGACTCATCTGGCTTTACCAGTGTTAAAATAGGGGTTTCCCACTTGGCGTGGTCGACTGGTTCTAAAATCCCTTGCTCTGTCAACTTATTCAGCTGTTCGTCAATTTTTGGTTTAAGTGCGAATGGAACGCGTCTGGCCTTTAAGCGAATGGAGGATATTTTCGGGTCTAGGCTAAATGAGATTGGGGTCCCCTGGTACTTGCCTAGAGTCCCGTCGAATACATCTTGGAATTTGTGGAGTAGGTTCTCCTCCTAGTTGGTAGTAGCGATGCGGTTGATACCGGTCATCCCAATTCCAAGAGGCGTGAACCATTCAATTCCTAGCAGGCTAGGGCAGTCATGGTCGATGATAGTTAGGGGCCAGACTTTGGCGTGTTGTTTAAATTCAGCTAAGAATTGTCCAAGGCCAATTACAGGGATTCGATTTCCCTGGTAGTCTTTTAGCACAAGTTTTTGTTTCTTTAGTTCTTTCTGCTTGATGTTTGAAATTAGGCGCCGGATGGTATTCCAGGATACCATTGATAAGAATGACCCTGAGTCGACCTCCATCACCTCCATCACTTCAAGAGCAGGGTCTCCTCTTGAAGCTCACCTCTATGTGAACCTTCTTTCCACTTTCCGTCCTGGCATTATCGATGATGACTGTCTGATGCGTTTCTTCTCTGTCACCGGTTCTTTTATTTCAGTTCCATCGGTTGCCGGCTTGTTTGTCATCGTGTCTGGGGGGGGGGTGCTGCCGCGTCTTTTTGGACTATAGCTCTTTTTGTTGCGGCAGACCCTTTCAATGTGCCGCCTTTTATTACAAGCCCGGCATATTGCGTCGAGGAACCTGCATTCAGACCACGGGTGATTGCCTCCACAGCCTGCACATTGGAATTCCCGCCGATTCTTTCTCTTTTCACACCATTTTCTATCTGAATAGAGTCTATGGACATCTTCATTGTCATCTTTGGTGTCACTCTGGGTTTCGACGTCCTCGTGGTGGGTTGTCGCTATGGGCTGTTTCTTTCCTCCCTCTGCCTTCTTCTCCCTCGTTTGGGTCAGTGGGTCGGGAACTGCGTTCATTTGTCGCATGGTGGCTGCTGACTTTTTCGCTGCTTCGGCGGTGGTTGCCTCAGCAATGGCATCGGCCACAGTTATATTCGGCCTGTTGAGTAATTTGCTCTGAAGGGTAGAGTTTTTCAGGCTGAGGACTACGCGGTTTCTCATAGCCTCATCCAAGTTTGGAAACTTACATGCCCCTCCAATATGTCTCAAAGCCTCCACAAAGTCTGCAATGGTTTCATCCTCTTTCTGGTCCCTTTTGTTAAATTCATGTCGTTTGATGAGATTTGAGACCACCGGTGCGTAGTGTGTTCAGAGCATTTGGTTCAGGTCAGAACAGGTCATCTACTTGACATCTCTGGGTTTCGCTAGTGCCTTCGCCATTTTGAATATGGCTGGTCTGCAATGTGTAAGGAAGACAGCCCTTTTCCTTTGATCCAAGATTTCTTCCATCTCGTTGCTTTCTAAGAACATAAGAAAGCGATCGATATATGATTCCCAATCCTCTACATCTGGATTGAAGGGTGCGGGCGGCGCATTGTTACCAGCCATCTCTTTCCCTCAGTTCAGATCGCCACGTGCTTCAGTCTCTGCTTCTACGATGATCCCACCTTTGTTGCCAGTGTTCCGTCCGGAAAGAAGCATGGGAGACCAGGTTCCAAACAACAACTCTTTATTTCAAACCACTAGGTAAAGAAACGGAACATGGCCCAAGCCGCGGCAGCCCTTTATATAGCGGCTAGCCTGCCAGCTTGTGGCCAATGACAATTATTTAACTCTTCCAGCCATTTGGCGGCTTCCTGGATTGATTCCTAGTGAACCAATCTATAAGTAGCCTTTTCAGCCAATCAGAATGAAGTACTTGGAACCTTCCAAGTTCCATACAGAACACATATCATACTTTTATTGCATAACACATTTTAAAACAAGTGAAATAATGGTTTTTCTGTGACTTCAAACCTGTGAAATTCCTAAACTGCAGCAGCAGAAATAACAAAAAATATGAGTCTCACCTGTTGTAACTATGTATCATTTATGTGTTTGCAACTGTGTATCAATGC
>BLBF01000002.1:47979229-47992807 GCA_015471245.1 Laticauda colubrina
ATATATATATATATATATATATATATATATATATATATATATACACATTTCATGTATTCATAGCTATGTTTATCCTTATACCTATTATCTTGTAAGCAATTGACAAATCAAATAAATTTAAAAAATTAAATAAATTAAAAATTAAATATGTGCCCTTCTATGGGTACACATGTGCACATTCTTCCCAGATGAAGCTTTCAGATACTTTTAAAGATAGCCCCATATAAAGCACATTGCAATAGTCCAATCAGAAGATGAACAGGGCATGAGTGATCGAATGGAAGACTTTGTTTTGCTGATAGGAACAACTTTATTATGTCAGAATGTCCTCCAAACTAGCTGATTATAAAATTGGCCACAGATCTCTGGGTCTCAGCTATCTTTCACATGGCTTTCAATGTGCAAGTCATAAAATTCAAGATCATTTCCAAACGTTTACGTACCAGCAAGGGAAAACAAAGTACGATCATTTGTACAGCAATAAAGTATGGTGATATGTAAAGCCCATGTCACACTGAACCAACGGATGCAAAGAGGATGTAAAATGGACAAAAAACCTTGCCATCCATTCGAAAACGTGATGTACTCACTGCCTCCGTTTGGCTTCCTCTCTATCCGTCCAGCATCCGTTTATGGACGTTTCATCCGCTCCAAAAGTTTTGGGCTGCCCAAAACTTTTGCGCGGAAAATGTATCCAGTTCGTCCGTTCTGCATCCACTACGCATCCGTTACTCATCCTTTACGCATCTGTTATGCATCCGCTATATCTGCTAGGCATCCACTACGCATCCGCACAACTCACATCCGCCCGGACGCAGGGAGGAAGCAGAACGGACGCAGAACGGATGCAGAACGGATGCCTAGTGGATGCAGAACGGAAACAAAGCGTTTAAAGTGGAAAAAACATTCGCAGAGGGGACCTATCTCGGATATTAAGGAGGTCTAGAGGATGTCTAGAGGATGCCTAGAGGATGCCTAGCGGAAAACCTATACTGCCTATAAAAAGGGGGAACAACTCGCCTGCATCTCACTTTCAGAACAGCAGCCCAGCGGTGCAGACCTCTGCAGCCTTCATCTGCCTCTTGCTCTTCTACAGCATCCAGTCATGTCCACCGTGGATTGTAACAAAGTCCTTTCGGTAGCCACCATCGTTCTGCAACAGTGCAAAGCCATCTGCAGGCTCTGTGAACTCTACTGCGAGAAGAAAAGGAGCCACCCAAAAAGAGTCTGTATCCGAAGATGGTTCGCCAGAAGAGCAGAGGACGGACTGTACAACAAACTGATGGTTCGCCAGAAGAGCAGAGGACGGACTGTACAACAAACTGATGGTGCATCTCAGATGCCTGCCTGCCTGCCAGCCTTCCTGCCAGCCTTGGTGCCTGCCTGCCTGCCTGCCAACCTTCCTGCCTGCCTTGGGGCCAGCCTCCCTGCCAGCCTTCCTGCCAGCCTTGGTTCCTGCCAGCCTCCCTGCCAGCCAGCAACCCCACAACCATGAGGAAGCACAGCAAGCCTCAGCCATCTGCTGCCAGCCCTGGCAAGAGGGACAGGGCTACCATCCTGCCCCCTGGCCCTCACTCTTCTGGGGCTGGTGCTTCTGCTGCTTCTGCTTCTGGGGGAGCTGATGACAAGCACTCCAGCACCAGCCACCTCCACAGCACCTGCACCCTTCACCGCTGAGACTGAGTGACCAAGAGGAGTGCAAGAGACTCATTTTTGTCTTATAGCTTGTTGTTAATAAAGTCTATTTTTGATTCACACACTTGCTTCATTTCTTTTTTTTAATAAAGTCTTGCTGGAAACTTTTAGAAATGGTTTAAGCCTTTGCATGCTTGTGGGATGGGTTAATATAGCTGTGGGATGGGCAGGGATACCTCTGGGATGGGTAATAGCTGTGGGATAGATAAAGCTCCAGTGCCAGCATAGTGGGACTGTATGGTCCACCCTCCCAGGTGCCACACCTATGGCCCTTTATTATCAATAATAATGTAATAATTATCCACACATGTCAACACAAACACAACTCTTTATTAAACGCGCTGTTCATTGAAGGCCCACCCAACATACATGGCACAATCTCATCCATGTGATGAGACAGTCTGAAGGAAACATCCATTTAAGCATCTACCATCCTGTCTTGCCACTCCACTGCTCCAGCTGGGGAGTTGCACCATTGTCTCAGGAGGTTGTGCTGCTTCTTCCCTTCATGTGAGGTTCTGTTGGGGCCTTGCACATCCTCAATGTCGATCAGGTTTCGCCCTTGCCTCCATTCCCCAGGCTCCATGTCCCCATTGCCTTGCTGGAGGTCCATGAGCCTGTTCTACAAGACTGGGTAGCGGGTGCGCATGAGATTGTGCAGGATGCAGCAAGCTTCCATGATCCTCCTCACGGTCTCTGGGCAATGTTGCATGGTGGTGAGAAGTACCTGGAACCTGTTGGCCAGGATGCCAAAGGTGTTCTCCACCACCCGCCCTGCCCTGGACATCCTGTAGTTGAAGATCCTCTCTTCACGGGTGAGGAGTCTGGAAGTGTAGGGTTTCATGAGGTAGGTTGTGAGGGAGAAGGCGTCATCCCCCACGATGAAATAGGACACATGTCGTTGGACAGGGGTTCTGGATCTGGGAAGCCCACGATGAGGTGGCCTTCCAGCTCCTCCTTGAGGTGACTGGCGTTGTATACCTGGGCACCTGAAGATGAGCCGTTGCCTGCAGCATCGATGTACATGAACTTGTAGTCAGCATCGACCATGGCGAGGAGGATGATGCTGAAGAAGCCCTTGGAGTTGAAATAAGTGGACCCCAACTTGGCTGGAGATTTGCAGGCCACGTGCTTTCCATCTATGGCTCCAACGGTGTGTGGTAAGTTCCACTTCTGATACCACTGCTCTGCAACTTTCTTCCATCCTTCTTCAGTGGAGGGGTACTGGAGGAGCTCCTCCTTGTATTCTTCGATGATGGCCTGCACCACTTCTCTGACCACAATGCTGATGGTGTTGGATGGTACCCTCCAGCCGTACTGCATGCTCCTGTAGGAGGTCCCTGAGGCCAGGTGGCGCAGAGTGAGTGCCACCTTGAGCCCAGATTCCAGGCTGGGCCGGAAGCTGGTGTTTGCCTTGGTCAACCTGGGTGTCAGCCGCTGCACAACTTCATCAAACATGGCTGGCGGCATCCTCATGAAGTTCTGGCTGGCAGGGAGGCTGGCAGGAACCAAGGCTGGCAGGAAGGCTGGCAGGGAGGCTGGCACCAAGGCAGGCAGGAAGGTTGGCAGGCAGGCACCAAGGCTGGCAGGAAGGCTGGCAGGCAGGCAGGCACCAAGGCTGGCAGGAAGGCTGGCACCAGGGCAGGCACCAAGGCTGACAGGGAGGCAGGCACCAAGGCTGGCAGGCAGACATGAACCAAGGCTGGCAGACAGACTGGCTGGCAGCAAGGCTTGCAGGCAGGCTGGCAGCAAGGCTGGCAGGGAGGCTGGCAGCAAGGCTGGCAGCAAGGCTGTCAGGCAGACATGCAAGCAGGGCAGGCAAGGCAGCCAATTTGTTCGGCAGCAGGTCTTTCCTCTGAATGGTGACCTGCTTCCAAGCTGCTTCCGTTATTTCTGCAGGGCTGACGCAATGCATTCTCCCCACATGCGCAATTAACGCCAGGCATCCATTAGGCTTCCGCTGTGCATCCGCTGTGCATCCGCTTCATCCGCTGTGCATCCGCTCTGCATCCACTGTATCCGTTCCGCGTCCGCTTTGCTGAGGTCCCCCAGAAGCCTTATGGATGTGCCATCCGCTCCCATCCGCTGGGCTTCCGTTCCGCATCCGCTTTGCATCCGACCTGCGTCCTCCCCGTGTCCGTGTTATCCGCTCTGGTTATGCAAATTTTTGCCCCTTTTGAGAGCGGATAACAACAGATGGAACATTTTGCTCCTCCACTGTATCCTTTTTGCATCCGTTGGGCAGTGTGACATGGGCTTAACGTATTACAACCATCCTTCAGGGCCTTTCTGCTTTTCTGCAACAGTTTGAAGCCATTGAACCTTGAATTTGGTGGCATTATATTAGCATCAAACTGCAGTGTACAGGGAATTGTCATAGCTTCCATCAAATGAGAAACACTATAGGAAAATACAATTTCCTAACTCAAACAAAAGTATAAAGATATTTCTTTTAGCATGTAGAAATTGGGTCAAACAGCTACATTCATTCACCCTTTGGAAATAGCCAGGATCAAGCTGATGTAATGGGGTTTTTTAAAAAGAGCAAAAATTAAACAAGTTTAATTAATGCAATCAAGATTGTACTTCCTGATGAGAAGGGGAAATGCTTTTTTAAAAAATACATGAAATTTGAATATTTGTGATGCTAAGAGATGGGTTTTAATGAAGCTATTATGTCACACAGGCACAGTTCTGCTGTATTCCTGAGTCATACAGTCAATGAAGAACAGATAGTATTTATAGCTGGAGAAAGGCAAACTGAAAGCATGAAAGAAGTGCTGATGAAGGTAAAGAATTTGTTCTCAGGCTCTGTTTTGCTGTCTGATATGCTTGCTCTCATTAGTTTCAGAGTTGAGAAGAACTTTCACAAAAGTCCATTTTATTGTTCATGTGTCTATTTCCTTTTGCATTGTCTTTGTTCCTACATGGTAATTTTTTTAGACCTTTTATAACTTGCATCTTGCTAAATTTGCCTTCCATTCTGAAAGGTATTAGAAATATTCTGCCTGCAATACTAACTTTTCTCTTCAATTTTACTCAGTCTGGAAATACTTCTGTACAGTTTTTTTTTTTCACTGCAGTGGTTGCATTTTGACATTCCAAAGATGACTCTCTGCAGAAACAATAATATTGAATTTGAGGGCAGGGGGGGGGGGGGGGGGGGGGGAATGAAAGAAAGAGAAGTGAAAGTAGTATGACCACTAGAAGAAATAATATGAAAAGATATTTGAAACTATTAAAGTATTAAATATTCTAATAAAATAAATGGAAAATAAGTGTAATGAAAGTGGATTTAGCAGCTGCTTGAAACAGAATGCCACAGGAGTGTGTGGAATTACCCTAATGGAAAATATCAAAATGGATGCATGCTGTTACAATAAAGTGAAAGATGAAAACAACAGAAAAAATGACTGATATCAAAATGATAAAAAGCAAAAAGCACATAGAATGATAAGAAAAGATAAAATAAACAATATATCTAAAAGGATTAGATGAATGAAGAGAAATTGTCATTAATGCTGATAGGAAAAAAAAATGTTTTAAAATTGGGTAAATCAGTCTTATCCAATCAGGAGCTTTTAATCAAATGAATTGAATTAAATATTAAAGTGGTCTATTTATTTGGGATGAAACTAAAATAAAGAAATGCAGGAGACTTTTGAAAATGACAAGAAAGGTGCTAACATCTGAAGAGTATAATTGAAGCAACTACAGTGAGTCAAACACAGTATATTTGTTAAATCCTTGATTAATTCAGAAATAGGCATTTCCAGTACAAATTCGGTTTCTTGCAGAGATGTCACAAGAAGAAAGTAACAGCATGCTACCTTTGACAGAATGATCAAAGCCACAACTCTTTTTTTAAACATGAATTTAAAGATAAAGTTAAAAGGCAGGTAGGGTTTGATTATGTGTTTGCAACATCTATGTTGACCTTATGCTTGTCCTATGGACATCCTTGCTCTCTTTTGGCTTTTGCTCAAAAATGACAATGACCCTGTCTTTCACCATTTCCCAAAAGATTAATAATATCTGATTATTCTTGAAGATATTGGGGAGTAGAGTAACAGTATATTCTATTTTATAGTATTGTATTATAATATTATTATTGTTTATTGTATTACTGTGTCACTGTATCCTCGTTCATTTGTTCACTGCCTGAGGAAAGGGAGAGAGAGGAGCTAGTGTCCAAGAAAAACAACATAAAGAAAGACATAAAGTAGATCATATGAAATAGTGTAGCTGGAGAAATGGGAAAAGATGCATGTTTTGTTATGTTATGGTGTCTAAGTTCATGTTTGGCAGAATCCTGACTAAAAAGGGGTGAGAAGGGATGCTGAGCAAAATTTTAAAAGTCCAATATGGCTTGATGCTGATTAGGATATGCAAACTAAATATTTATATTTAAATACCTATATTGAGAAGAACATGAATCAGAGAATGAAAGTTTTCTGAACATTTGTTGATTTAGAGAACACATATGATAAAGTAAATAAGTATGAATTATAAAATGTTTTGCCTTGGTATCAAGGTGAAGGTTGATTGATGAATGCTGTCAGAGTGGTACAAAGTGGAAGAAACCATGTGTGAGAAAGAATCAATGCAATCCTCACCGAATGATTCAGCACTGAGAAAGAAAATTAATTTATAAATAAATGTATAAAGAATGCTTTTGAAGTTAGACAGGTTTGTTAGGATGCTTATGCATTTTGTAGGCAGATATTATTGAATGATAATCCAAGTGATTTGCAGTGAAGGTTACATAGATTGTGTTATGTAACAAGGATTATAGAATTGAAAACTTCAACATCAAAAACAAAATTAATATATTTGACAGGGAAAATAATATTAAATAATTGCAAGTTATACACAAATGAAAGATTAACAGACCAAATAGATGTCTTTTTAGAAGCTTGATTAATGATGAGCATATTTTTTAGACATAAGGATGTTTGAAGAAAGGTAAGTTAGCATGTGCTCTGTTATGAGGAATGAATGTCAAAAAAGAGCAAAAACTGCATGCAAATACACTTCTACTTACTTTCTTATGTGAAAATCAGATCTGAGAATATTTAAAAAAAACCATAAAAATTGAATGCAATGCGAATAGGTTACTTATTAGTATGTGTGCTAAAATTACTAGAAGGTCAAGAATAGTATAGGGTGAGGGTTAGAGTTAGGGTTATTATTGGGCAAGTGTTTTTGGACACACAAGGAATTTGTCTTGGTGTAAATGCTCTCAGTATACATAAAAGAAAAGATACATTTATTAAGAATCAAGAATCATAATGTACAACACTTAATGATAGTCATATATGATGAAAAATATACAGTGAACACAAGCTTAATAATCTGTATTGGAAGGATTATTTTTATTGGGCTGGAGTTTTATTACCTAGTTTTATTGTTATTGTGAACCATCTAGAACAGGGCTGTCAAACTCCCAGCCCACAGGCCAGATGCGTCAAACACTGGCCATGCCATGCCCGGTTTAGCGAAGGGGAAAAAAGTTCTGATAAGTCACGTGATGCCACTGTGTTGATGTGAGTTTGACACCCTTGATCTAGAGTCTTTGAGGTATGGCAGAATAGAAATTCTGCATAAATACGTGTATAAATGAATGTTTGGCAAAAGAGTGAAAATCCCATAGTGTATGTGGAATTATAAACAACATTAATTGGACAATCAGTCAATAAACCAATTTCATACAGTCACAGATAGCGTTGATTATATAGATCTAGGAAAAAGGAAATTGGAGAAATTGCAAGGAATTTGGACAAAATATAGTTCAGTGGTATTTGCATAAACTACTAATATTATAAAAACAGAGCAAGATATAGGGAAGAATGAAAGAACTTAAATATTAGTTTAAAAGGAAGTCTTTACCATATGGAGACAGGTTGGATGTTTCATACAGCAAATGGAGAAAAATAAAATGTAGACTTATGGTTCTATTCTGAGGGGATATAAGGTAACACTCTCTAACAGAATGAGGTAATGAAGTGCAAAATAAAGCCTTAATTAAATTATCAGTTAAGATAGGTAAACATAAAGGTAAACATAAAACATTCTTCTTCTTGTCCATATTTCTAACAAAAAGAACATTTTTAAATTTAGTGAATAAATTGATGGCAAAGGAATTATGTTTACTTATAATAGGATATGGAGTGCTTGGTGCTGTTTAAGCTTGCTCTGTAAGCAACCTAGAATGCTAAAGAAAGAAAACAACTACCTGTACAATCATTCCCAACAAAATGGGATGCCCACACAGTTTTATCAAAAAGTGCCACTCAACTCACTACAACACAACCATACTATGAAACAGATAACACTAATACATCAAAAGCATCTCAGAAATAACCAATAGACAATCACATGGGCTCATTGTAGCATGGAAATCAATTAAAGCCCTCCACATCTTAAGTAAATCAAAAGATCCTGCAGCCAAGAAGAAAAACAGGACTTATCTACAATACGTCGTGTAAGAACTATAATAGACACTATGTAAACAGATGGGGAGAAAATTAGCAGAACATATCCACAAAACACCAAAACATGAAGAAAATTACACAACACAATACAACACATGGACAGATTCAACCATAGTTTTAAGTGGGAAACTGAGAAACCTCAACCAAGCGAAATCCAAAAATGCTAGAGAAATCCTGGAAACTCAACATTCAGACAAATTGGCCCTCAATAAACACAGAGAAAAACTATTTTTACATACCATTAATAAAAAGATAATAAAAAGCTAAGAAGTGGGGGGGAGAGACTATACCTTATCCTGTTTGGCATCTTACCCCAGATAAGCAGACAAAATCAAGCTGAAAAACCATACCCTCCAAGAACTGTTAGGGAACTATTAAAGACAAAACTATATCCCTACCAAAAATGGAAGGGCAAGCTCCTGTACATAAACAGGGAATACATTCCACACTCATTTCACTGATGATCTGCAAGCAAACAACCAATCTCAGAGAACACCAGGGATCCACAACGTTTCAGCAGAATCTCATCTGCCATCATCAGGCTTCTGTATTGAGTTTGTATGTGGGTATTGAGTATGTATGTGACCCACGTACAAACTCAATACAGAAGCCTGATGATGGCAGATGAGATGCTGCTGAAACGTTGCTACAACTTTAAAAGCACGACAATGACATGGGATAATACCCGAAGGAAGCTGAACAGCACACATGTAAGTACCCACAAAAACTTTAAAAAAACAAATATCTGACCTCTACGGGGAGGAAATAAACAGCCAGATCAAAAGCTATGAGAAGCTGGAAGTTAAAAGAGCAGGAATATTATGTGACCTGAAATTCCTATGCAGCTGCAGACAACAATGCAACACCAACCTCCTTCAAATTAATATTTCATCACAGCACAGCAGCTACCAAACGTATCCTGAAAAGAACAGAGATGACTTTACTCAGGAACGAAGTTCACAGTAAAAGATTCCAATTGGATCAGTTACACAAAGATTTGCTAGCACTACACCTGGAACTGAGCAGCAAAATCCACCCTCTACTTTGGGATAAGATAAAACAACTTACAACTTGGAGAGCTGAAACTGAAACCACTTACAAAAATGAAAAACTCTTAAAGCCCAAGTCACACTGAACCAACGGATGCAAAGAGGATGTAAAACGGACAAAAAACCTTGCCATCCGTTGGTTAACGCAATGTATCCGTTCTGTACTCACTGCCTCCGTTTTGCTTCCTCTCTATCCGTCCAGCATCCGTTTATGGACGTTTCATCCGCTCCAAAAGTTTTGGGTTGCCTAAAATTTTTGCGCGGAAAATGTATCCAGTTCGTCCATTCTGCATTTGCTACGCATCCATTACGCATCCGTTACGCATCCATTACGCATCCGCTATATCCGCTAGGCGTCCGCTATGCATCCGCGCAACTCCATCCGCTCCAGCGGTAAACGGACGCAGGGAGGAAGCGGAACGGACGCAGAACGGATGCAGAACGGATGCCTAGCGGATGCAGCACGGAAACAAAGCGTTTAAAATGGAAAAAAGGTTCGCAGAGGGGACATATCTCGGATATTAAGGATGTCTAAAGGATGCCTAGAGGATGCCTAGCAGAAAAGCTATACTGCCTATAAAAAGGGGGAGCAACTCGCCTGCATCGCACTTTCAGAACAGCAGCCCAGCAGTGCAGACCTCTGCAGCCTTCATCTGCCTCTTCCTCTTCCACAGCATCCAGTCATGTCCACCGTGGATTGTAACAAAGTCCTTTCGGCAGCCACCATCATTCTGCAACAGTGCAAAGCCATCTGCAGGCTCTGTAAACACTACTGCGAGAAGAAAAGGAGCCACCCAAAAAGAGTCCAGGTCTGAAGATGGTTCGCCAGAAGAGCAAAGGACGGACTGTACAACAAGCTGATGGTGGAGCTCAGGAGCGAAGACACTCAGGTGTTCCAGAACTTCATGAGGATGCCTCCAGCCATGTTTGACGAAGTTGTGCAGCGCCTGACACCCAGGTTGACCAAGGCAAACACCAGCTTCCGGCCCAGCCAGGAACCTGGGCTCAAGGTTGCATTCACTCTGTGTCACCTGGCCTCAGGGACCTCCTACAGGAGCATGCAGAACAGCTGGAGGGTGCCATCCAACACCATCAGCATTGTGGTCAGAGATGTGGTGCAGGCCATCATCGAAAAATACAAGGAGGAGCTCCTCCAGTACCCCACCACTGAAGAAGGATGGAAGAAAGTTGCAGAGCAGTGGTATAAGAGGTGGAACTTCCCCCACACCGTTGGAGCCATAGATGGCAAGCATGTGGCCTGCAAATCTCAGCCAAGTCGGGGTCCACTTATTTCAACTCCAAGGGCTTCTTCAGCATCATCCTCTTCGCCATGGTCGATGCTGACTACAAGTTCATGTACATCGATGCTTCAGGCAATGGCTCATCTTCAGATGCCCAGGTATACAACGCCAGTCACCTCAAGGAGGAGCTGGAAGGCAACCTCATGGTGGGCTTCCCAGATCCAGAACCCCTGTCCAACGACACACAAGATGTGCCCTACTTCATCGTGGGGGATGACGACCTCTCCCTCACAACCTACCTCATGAAGCCCTACACCTCCAGAATCCTCACCCGTGAAGAGAGGATCTTCAACTACAGGCTGTCCAGGGCAAGACGGGTGGTGGAGAATACCTTTGGCATCCTGGCCAACAGGTTCCAGGTACTTCTCACCACCATGCAGCATCGCCCAGAGACCGCGAGGAGGATCATGGAAGCTTGCTGCATCCTGCACAATCTCATGCACACCCGCTACCCAGTCTTGCAGAACAGGCTCGTGGACCTCCAACAAGCCAATGGGGACATGGAGCCTGGGGAATGGAGGCAAGGGCAAAACCTGATCAACAGTGAGGATGTGCACGGCCCCAACAGAGCCTCACATGAAGCGAAGAAGAAGCGCAACCTCCTGATACAATGGTGCAACTCCCAGCTGGAGCAGTGGAGTGGCAAGACAGGATGGTAAATGCTTAATTGATGTTTCCTTCAGACTGTCTCCTCACATGGATGAGATAATTATTACATTATTATTGATAATAAAGGGCCGTAGGTGTGGCACTTGGGAGGCTGGACCATACAGTCCCACTATGCTTGCACTGGAGGTTTATTTATCCCACAGCTATTACCCATCCCAAAGGTATCCCTGCCTATCCCACAGGTATCCCTGCCCATCCCACACCTATCTTAACCCATCCCACAAGCATGCAAAGGCTTAAACCATTTCTAAAAGTTTCCACCAAGACTTTATAAAAAAAAAGAAATGAAACAAGTGTGTGAATCATAAATAGACTTTATTAACAACAAGCTATAAGACAAAAATGATTCTCTTGTACTCCTCTTGGTCGCTCAGTCTCAGGGGTGAAGGGTGCAGGTGCTGTGGAGGTGGCTGGTGCTGGAGTGCTTGTCATCAGCTCCTCCAGAAGCAGAAGCAGCAGAAGCGCCAGCCCCAGAAGAGTGAGCCCATGCTGCAGAAGCCCCAGCAGAACCAGAGTGAGGGCCAGGGGGCAGGATGGTAGCCCTGTCCCTCTTGCCAGGGCTGGCAGCAGATGGCTGAGGCTTGCTGTGCTTCCTCATGGTTGTGGGGTTGCTGGCTGGCAGGGAGGCTGGCAGGAACCAAGGCTGGCAGAAAGGCTGGCAGGGAGGCTGGCACCAAGGCACGAAGGAAGGCTGGCAGGGAGGCTGGCAGGGAGGCTGGCAGGAAGGCTGGCAGGGAGGCTGGCAGGCAGGCAGACACCAAGGCTGGCAGGAAGGAAGGCACCAAGGCTGGCAGGCAGACATGAACCAAGGCTGGCAGGAAGGCTGGCAGGCAGACATGAAACAAGGCTGGCAGGGAGGCAGGCAGCAAGGCTGGCAGGCAGACCGGTTGGCAGGAAGACTGGCAGGGAGGCTGGCAGCAAGGCTGGCAGGGAGGCTGGCATCAAGGCTGGTAGCAAGGCTGGCAGCAAGGCTGGCAGGCAGACATGCAGGCAGGGCAGGCAAGGCAGTCGATGTGTCCGGCAGCAGGTCTTTCCTCTGAATGGCGTCCTGCTTCCGAGCTGCTTCCGTTATATCCGCGGGGCTGACGCAATGCATCCTCCCCACATGTGCAGTGAATGCCAGGCATCCATTAGGCTTCCGCTCTGCATCCGCTAGGCTTCCCTTCTGCATCCGCTTCATCCGTTCGGCGTCCGCTCTGCATCTGCTCTTTCCATTCTGCGTCCGCTTCGCTGAGGCCCCCCGGAAGCCCTGCGGATGTGCCACCCACTCCCATCCGTTCCCATCCGCTTCCATCCGCTGGGCTTCCGTTCCGCATCCGCTTTGCATCTGCTTGCGTCCTCACGCGTCCGTGTTATCCGCTCCGGTTATGCAAATTTCCGCCCTTTTTGAGAGCGGATAAGAACGGATGGAACATTTTGCTCATCCGCTGTGTCCTTTTTGCATCCGTTGGCCAGTGTGACATGGGCTTAAAGAAACTAAAGAAATTAGAACATGACAAGAAAACCCCCAACAACTCACAACAACACTTGAAACAATTAGTATATAACATTTCCAACAGAGAACTCACCAAAACAGAAACAGATGTCCTAACCAAAGGATTCAATTATTCCATAGCACCCAAAAAAATCCCCACAGAATCCATCATATGTGCAGTAGAATCCAGCCTAACCAAATTAAATACAGATGAAGCTGACAGAATAAGACACCAGGTTACTCACATCTTATGCACAACGAAACCACCAAAAAATAACTTGCAAAAAGATGAATTCAGAGCACTAGAAACCCTGAAAAATGATAACAGCAAAATAATACTCCCAGCAGACAAAGGTAGTATTGGATAGAAAAGACAGTAGTATTGGATAGAAAAGACTATGAAACAAAATTGACAGACCTACTCCAAGACCCCACATACAAACCTATAAACACAGACCCAACCACATATCTGGAAAAATTAACCGAGAAGAAAATTATAACCAGCCACATAAGCAAAGAAATCCAACAGATGATCATCCCAAGAGAAAAATCTTCTAGATGCCCCAAATTATACGGCCTCCCAAAAATACACAAAGAAGGCATACCCTCAGACCCATAGTCAGCTCCAAAGGAGCACCATTACAAAACCTAGCTAAATACTTAGCAAAACAACTACAGCCCCATGCTGAAACCGCAGCTTCATATGGACAAAACTCATACCACTTCTTAGAAATGATCAAAGATCTACACGTGGAACAAGAAGATCTGCTTGTAAGTTTCGACGTGGTTTCACTATTCACTCAAGTCCCGATAAAAGAAACTCTTGAAATCATCAAAAATAAATACCAACCAGCTAAAGACCTCATGGAACTAACAGAACACTGCCTAACCAACAC